>OY747134.1:69446807-69964630 GCA_963556465.1 Berberis vulgaris | reverse complement strand
AAATGGTGACTTGGGTGTCATTGCTCCACCATACGAGTAGCAAAGACTTCATTGGAAAGCTTCTAGGAATGGAAATATTTTGCGATAGCTATCAGAGAACTACCGTCTGTTTCATCTTCCTCTTTAATGTTAAAATCAGGAGATGGGATTGATATGGAAGCAGCAAACTGTGATTCCAGTTAAAGAAGCGGGTCAGGATCTTGGGTAAGTGGTCGGGGTAATGGCATTGTTGAAGCATTTTGCAATAAAGGTTGGGCATGAGCAGGAGCATAAGTGGAAATGTTGGTGGATGATCGGATAGGTTGGGCACGGGAGGATGAAGCTTGATGGGTAAACATGGTACGTGGTGGGATGGGGTGGTGGATTCTCTGGGGAAGAAACATGTTGATGGAACACTTGTAGAGGATTAAAGAGAATCAATCTTCGATTGTTCAAGGTACCAGAAGAAAGCATTTGTAAGGACAAATAGCAGTAATGGGCTTGATATAGTAAGTATAAGGAAGTGGTTTTTTGAAGATAATAAAAATGGTAATAAATTGTATCAGTGGGATTTAAATGAGAGATTGGTGGGTGAATTAAGTGGTGGTGTTAGTAATGGTGATTGGAGATGTTTGACACATTACTGATGAAGCGGCGACGTGATATTTAGTGTGCAGGATGTAATGGTAGTAATGGAGGATAATGATGAGAGGGAGAAAATGAAAGTGATGGGTATTAGAGGAAGAAGAGATGGACATGCACTTTGCTCGAGACCTGCAAAAGACACAAAGAAACAACAGTAAGCAAACAAGAGAGCAACCAGGGGTTGCTCTAAACAGAGGGAATGGGAAGAAAGAAGGGGTTTGTAGTGTTGGAGTGAGCTAAGGTGGAGATCGCAGAGATTTAAGATAAGAAGAAATTGTATGAAGATGATGAAAAGAAAGATGAGAGAATGGAGGCATAAGTGCAGGAAGGGATAAAAAAAAGTTTTAGGTTTGCTGTTAGTTGAAACTCCAAAAAAACTCTACAGGTCAGATTCAATGAAATTTGTGTTGATGACATTGATGATGGAAATTTCCATGGCCTCCAACGTGTGGGCTACTCGAAATCCAACCTATGCTTGCATTATACCACCAGATAAAGCAACAATGGTACCAACCTGTTTGTCACTGTTAGAAATTTTGTATTTCCAATTTTATTGAATTAGTAAATCGTGTGTTATGTAAACTCACTATATAAGGTCCCTTATGTAAGTCTTTGACCAACATTTGTGTTGGTTCAATTGTGTCTTCTGGGAACAGGTACGTAATGTTTCATTTGCTATAAGTAGAATCTCAAATTGGCCATTTGAGATATCCAAAAGATTAGCAATTCATCATTACACAACAACTTAGCACTCAGAAAAGAGTTTACATTCAAATCAAACAAGTTCTTTCTTGTTCATCTCATAGTCAATTCTTATTTCTATTCGCTCGAGTTTCTGTCCTAAAGTACATTAGGAACAAATGACGAATTTGTTGTATCTTGGGAGACTAACGACCATCAACGTTGCACCGAGACGGGTCGAATATTGTCTTAAGGACATTGCATTAAGCAAGCCTCTAATTATCATATCCCCTCATTGTTACTGTTACAGATTGTGTTTCAACAATCTTAAGACAATAATATAATCTATATCAGTATCATACTTTCATACAACTCTAGCCAAACATATCCAGAGTACTAAAAACTCATTTCAAATCCAAAGTCTAGAACTTTGGTCAATACATGCTTGGTTTTCAGACGTTGAGTCTGTGTTGTACACTATATGTAACCATACAAATCCAAAGCACTACAACTTTGGTCAAATCCAAAGTACACACTTTGGTTAAAAACGTATTGGTTTACAAACTTCAAGTATGTGTCATCTACTGTTTTGTACAGTAAATTTTTATTTGTGCAAATTTGTTTTGTGCAGTATATGTTTTTATTTGTACAATTAATTTCAACATATTGTTTTGTACAGTAAGTGTTAGAGTCTATATATTTTGGAAATCTATCAATATTACTATTTTTATTATAATAATTTGTACAAATTAGATACAGAAATATTGTTTTTACAGTACTTAGTCTAATTAAATTTTCTGTGTGACAAAATTAGATTTATTTGTATTATTACTAAGAACAAATCAATTTTGTTTTCTGTGAATCAACCAGAAATATGGGAGATAAAAATGAAACTAGTCTAATAGCTGGGGTGACATCTGGAGTCACTAAAGTTCTTGCTCATGATAGGTCAGAGAAATTCAAAAGAGTTGATTTTAAAGCATGGCAGAGCAAGATGTTGTTTTACCTAACAACATTGGGTTCGGCAAAATTTCTTACCGAAGACGAATCGAAGCCAAAAGATGGAGAAACCCAAGAGAGCCACAAGGAAGTGTTCCTCGCAATTGAAGCTTGGAGGCATTCTAACGTCCTGTGTTGTAACTACGTGTTGAATTCGCTCGATGAAGTTTTGTACAAAGTCTATAGTACTATAAACAACGCTAAAGAATTGTGGAGGGCATTGGAAAATAA
This sequence comes from Berberis vulgaris, assembly GCA_963556465.1. NCBI lineage: Eukaryota > Viridiplantae > Streptophyta > Magnoliopsida > Ranunculales > Berberidaceae > Berberis > Berberis vulgaris. Next base: position 69,962,095 of record OY747134.1, on the reverse strand, counting down.
GTACAAAACTGAGGATATTGGGCTAAAGAAATTTGTCATCGACAAGTTTATGGATTATAAAATGACTGATGCTAAAACTGTCATTCTCCAGATCCAAGAAATTCAAATTCTCATTCATGAAATGCAAGCTGAAGGCCACATCATTAGCGAATCTTTTCAGGTTGCTGTTATTATTAAGAAGCTCCCTCCCAATTAGAAAGATTTCAAGCACTATCTGAAACACAAGCGTAAGGGGATGAGTCTAAAAGGCTTGATCATCCACATAAAAATTGAGGAAAACAACCCAGGAATAGACAAGCGCACATCGTTTGAAACAAAGGCACATGTTATCGAGAGTTCAAAGCAGCAAAAAACTCTCACAAAAGGAAGTGTTCCTTGAATAACAGGGAAAGTAACGTAAACCTCAAAAGCCATGCAAACTTTAAAATGTTCAAGGGTTCTTGCTATGTTTGTGGCAAAAATGGGCATCTTGCAAAGAATTGCAAAAACCGCAAGGATGAAGACAACGAAAGGCAGTCTTCTCGAGCAAATTTATCAGAAGCTCTTGCATGTCTTATTGAAAGGTTACAAGTTACCGCAAATGTATGAGGTTAACCTCGTTAATCATCCTCGCACATGGTGGCTTGACACCGGTGCCATCCGCCATATTTGCAGTGATAAGACCATGTTTTCAACTTATGAGAAGTTGAATAACGATGACAATGTCTTCATGGGAAATGATTCAGTCTCGGCAATTGAAAGCAAGAAAACTGTGGTATTAAAATATACCTCAGGCAAGAACATTACAATGAAAGACGTCTTGCATATTCCAGCGATTAGGGAAAATGTAATCTCTAGTTCTCTTCTAGTCAAAGAAATTTGTCCTATCCAAAAAACGGGTGGGACGTGGTTACCTTATAGATGGTATTTTCAAGGCCAATGTAATGGTCATTAATAATGCAAAATATGTTTCATATTTGCTTGAGTCCCCTTTACTATGACATGATAAACTAGGTCATGTAAATTTTAAGAAAATGAAGAAGTTGGCTAGTCTAGGGTTAATCCCTAAATTTGATAATAAATTACAACACAAATTCAAAGTTTGTGCGGAAGCCAAATTTACTAAACAACATTTTCATTCAGTACAAAGAAACACTGAAATTTTGAGTTTAGTACACACCGATTTATGTGATTTCAAATCAATTCCTACTCGAGGTGGAAAGAAATATTTTATCACATTTATCGATAATTGCTCACGGTATTGTTATGTGTATTTATTAAATAGCAAAGACGAAGCAACCAATGCGTTTGTAAGATAAACAACTGAAGTCGAAAATCAGTTAATTAAAAAGATCAAACTATTGAGATCTGATAGAGGCGGTGAGTATGAATCTCCATTTGCAGAGATTTGTGAACAAAATTGTATTATACACCAAACTAATGTTCCTTACTCACCACAATCAAATGGAGTTGCTAAAAGGAAAAACAGAACATTGAAAGACATGATTAATACCATGTTTATCAACTCCGTCTGCCTGAGAACTTGTAGGGGCAAGCACTCCATATGACAAATCGTATTTTAAATCGAGTATCCCACAAGAAATTTGATCAATTTTCATATGAGATATAGAAAGGTAAACGACCATCCTATAAACACATTAAAGTGTGGGGGTGCTTAGCAAAGGTTTTTGTTCCACCGTCCAAAAGGAACAAACTAAGAGCAAAAATGGTTTATTGTTATTTTTTAGAAAATGTCGAAAATAGCAGTGCATACAGGTTTTTAGTGTTTAAATCTGATATAAATTATATTCATGTTAATACTATCATTGAGTCTAGAGATGCGGTGTTTTTTTATACTGTATTTCCTCATATAAAGGATTACATAGAATCAACACCTCCTATGACTTTTGAGTCATCTAGTGCTCCAAAAAGAACACATGAGGTGTCAAATGAAGGGAGTGAGCAAAATATCATTTCTAATGAAAATAGAAATGATGACTTTCTTAGACGTAGCAAGAGAGCTCGAAAGTCCAAAACATTTTGTTCAGATTTTCTAACTTATATGTTAGAAACAGAGCCTCAAACTTATAAAGAAACAATGTCTATTCCTAAAAAATATTTCTAGAATGAAGCTATAAACAGTGAGATAGAATCCATTATGCACAATCATACTTGGGATGCGCGCATGAAATCAAACGGCACGCATCCCAGGGGGATGGACGGTCCCCCCCCCCTCGCTGATTTCCTCGCTGGCTTCCTCGACATTTAGAATTGTTGTATTGTTTTAAGTTCAGAAATTCTAATTGTTGAGGAAACCAGCGAGAAAAACAGCGAGGGAGGGAGGGAGGACCCTCCATCCCCCTCGCGATGCATGCAGGGGATGGGAGGCACGCATCGCGAGGGGGATGGAGGGTCCTCCCTCGCTGTTTTCCTCGCCAGTTAGACAAGCTCTTTTAAGTTAGTTAAAGGGAAATTATAATTGGCGAGGAAACGGGCGAGGGAGGGGAATGGAGGACATACTCTAGTTAAATCTTAGGCGAAAAAGCGGTTTATAGGAACTTTTTCATGACTCGTCAAGAAGACATACTCTAAAAGCATGTCATATTTTTCTAAAATTATTATATAATGACTTAATTTATGACATGCGCTTTATGTATGTCATTAAAAGAAATTACAATGACGTGCACATTAAGCAAGTCGTAAATTTAAGTCATCTAAACCCCTATTTGTTGTAGTGTATCCTGGAAATCTTCTAAACAAACATATATAGCTAGATCAACAATGGAATATGAGTTCATAGCCTTAGACAAGATTGGGGAAAAAGCAGAGTGGCTTCGTCAATTTTTAGAAGACATTCCATTATGGCCACAACCAATACCGGCCATATGCATACATTGTGACAATCAAGCCTTTATATGTAAAGCTCACAATTTTATTTACAACGGTCGATCACGACACATACGTCGAATGCATCGTACCGTGCGGTAGTTGCTCTCTAATGGCATAATGTCCATTGAATTTGTAAAATCAAAAGATAACCTAGCGGATTCATTTACTAAAGGTTTATCTAGAGAGCGTATAGATTGTGTTTCGAGAGGAATATGTTTAAAAGCTTAATACACACGAATTCTCATATACGAAAACCTTACTAAGCGATTGGAGATCCCATGGACTTAGTTCAAAAGGGAAACTAGTGATGGGTAATTCAATTGTTAAGCACTTAAGAGTATAATATTTTTTCCATTCCTATGAAGCACCAAGTGCAAACCTACTATGATCAAAAGGATAAACAATGATACCCTGTTTTTAATGACGTCTATATCTTGCAATAGGCAAGTGGGGTATTGTAGGATACTTCATATAGACGTGGTCACCTATGAAAGTGTGAGTTGGGTCGGCTCTACGAGATTTTTATCAGGCTAAAATCTCTAATAGCACTTACAGAACCAAGAATTGTTCAAGACCAAAACGAACACAACCGATAATAGAATTTGAATGGAATAATGTCATGTAAAGTTTATTGACTAGTTTTACATCAACAACTGACAGTTCAAGACGAAATAGTTCACTGATTAGTTAAGTAATTCTGATACTCTTGTACTAAGGAAGGTTCAAAGTGAAAGCTACCTATCCTGATGTGGCATTAATCCACATACTCTTAAGATGTCACGATTTTCTCATTCAAGTAGGGATTATTGGAAATTTTGTATTTCAAATTTTATTGAATTAGTAAATCATGTGTTATGTAAACTCACTAGATAATGTCTCTTATGTAAGTCTTTGACTAACAGTTGTGTTGGTTCAATTGTGTCTTCTGGGAACAGATACGTAATGTTTCATTTGCTATAAGTAGAATTTCAAATTGGTCATTTGAGATATCCAAAAGATTAGCAATTCATCATTACAACAACAACCTAGCACTTAGAAGATGAGTTTACATTCAAATCAAACAGGTTATTTCTTGTTCATCTCAAAGTCAATTCTTATTTCTATTCGCTTGAGTTTTTGTGCTAAAGTGCATTAGGAACAAAGATGAATCTATTGTATCTTGGGAGACTAATGACCATCAACGTTGCACCGATACGGGTTGAATATTGTCTTAAGGACGTTGCATTAAGCAGGCCTCAGAGTATCCTATCCCCTCACTGTTACTGTTACAGATTGTTTTCCAAGAATCACCACTCAAAGAATGCGATGTCAATTATCCTTCTTATCCCCCTGTGAAAGTCATTTACACCCTTAGTCCAACATGTTGTCCGAGGATCGAATCGCAGGATCCATCTTGCAAGGAGATACTCATCCCTACTGAGCTTTAAGAGGTCGATATTAATCAAATATCATGATTGATGATTATATGTAACTGGAGTTAATAAAATATTATATATTTTATCATTATTTTATTTTTACTTTTATTTCTTAGATGATCTCCCCACCATGAATATCATCCCTAGAAAACATACTTCTTTTCCAACATAATCAATCATATAAAATATTATGTTAAAATTTAAGCAAAGGAAATGGTTGAACTTTTTTTTTTTGATATTATTATTTGTTGTGGATGGAAAATGTGTTTCAGAAGTCGACAAATTCGTCATTAGATGTTATCCTCCGATAACTAACAAATGTCACACAAATAAAATTAACAACTAAAATAAATGATGCAATATTTTTTTGTCAATGGATAATTTTTATTTTTATTTTTATTAATTAGAGAGTATTTTAACCTCATACTGCTTAGATTTGATTGTTGATAGAAAATAAGCATGAAATGTTGTATTTTAAAACCAAAATTCTTATTGATAAACATCATTTGATTTGTCATAGCAATTGTATGCTCTAATAACAAATTGGGATGTTAGCACATCTTTAGATCAAAATCTACAAACGAAATAACTATGTTCATCAAAGCAAATTATGTTGATTGTGCTAATACCACCAAAGGTAATTGGGTCGTCGTGACCACATATTTCACAAGTATATAAGTTATGGGGTTTGATAACATCGACATAGATTAAGACGTGGCATCTTGATTAGGGTTTGAATTTACAATACAACAAATCGAGAGTTTTCCTAGAAGAAAAGGAAGTGTTTGTTTTATTGAATAGTCTTTGTGAGGAGTATAAGCAAGAGAAAGGAATGTGTATTCATGATTCGGATGTTGTTCTTCCTATTTATTCGGATGACAATTTAAAGAGAGGTTAGGGAACCAGGTTTTGCAACTAGGATGATGTGGCATCGTTAGAGAATTTTTTTTACAACCTCGAGATACACAAACTCTTTTGAGATTTCATCATTCTTTCGAGATCACGCCACATCACTCTGGTTGCAAAAACCCGATTTCCTAGCATTCTTGCAATTTAAATGTACCCCCAAACCAACTAACAATTAAATTTCACTTCATTTGTTCCTTTTTCGCGGGGAATCCTCGTTCAAAATCAAAGCTCGAAATCAACTGCTTGTTTTGTAGTGATTCTATATTGCCTTAATGTTCATGGGTTCTTGATTAGGGTTTCAGTTCACGAGACTACGATAACAAATCCTCTCAAGAAAGAGTAAAAAAAAATTTCATCAAAGAGTCTGTCACAATTGTGGCAATACTTGGATCCAATCGAAAGAGTTTCAAGCAATTGAAGATAGTATTTAGAGATTGAATAAGGAAAACAAGTTTACAGAAGGGAAAATCTCAAGTTCAGCTGAACAGGAGCCTAAAAGTTTTAATTCTTCTCTGCCTTCTTAGCTCTCTCGATCCCCTTTTGTAATAAGGGTTTCTAACAAAAATTTGAGAGTAACCATTACATACTCGACACATGTTTAGAAGAACAGTGTTAACTACCACTGTCAAATTACACATCTATCCTTAATACATTTTAATTCAAAACTCCCTCTTATTTCTTCCCGCCATATCATTTATAGCTTTTGGTTGTCCTGAACATGATATTGCCCGCCTTTTCGAGACACCCTTGTCCTCAAGGATGAAAGTTAGGAAAGGTGGAAGAAACGTACGACCAATCTTCCCATGTTGTTGCTGTTGTAGTGGAGTTGGACCATTGGATCAATACTTGAGTAACTACTCTGTTATGGCGTGGGATGAGCCTGCGACCAAGAACAGAAATTGGTTGAGCAAGCAGCCCGATATGTCTACTAGAGAAAGAGTAAGTGAAGACGAACTGGAGGCGTTGATCTTTTTTTTCAGTTGTGAGACATGGAAGACCGGATGGATTTTGGAATCCTGGGGTAGCTCAAGTTTATAAGCAACTGCTCCAATCTTGTCTATAATTTGGTAAGGCCCATAGAAGCAAGAGAAGAGTTTCAAGTTTTTGCGAAGCTGAACCGAAATCTGTCGGTATGGTTGCAATTTAAGGTATACGAGCGTTCCTTCCTATTCATATCCGCATAGTGTTTCATTCTCTCTTGAGCTCTATGCAGTCGTTCCTTCAAGATGTGAAGCATATTGTTGCGCTCATTGAGATATTGTTGCACATCAATAATAGATAAGGAATTAATGGGTGGGAGAGCAAGTAGAGGAGAGGAATACCCATACCAGTGTAATTAAGGCGTTGAAGCGGCGGGGAGGCGGATGAGCTTGAAAACGCCTCAAAAGCGAGGCGGTAGGCGAGGCGGACGCCTCACTTCACTGAGGCGGTCTTTAACATTTTTTAAAGATTTTTTATTATAATAAATTGAAACATATTTAGATAAGTAATATTCATCATCATTTTGATAACTTGCATATGCCAATATGTACAAAAAGTCATACAACTATTTAGAATTGAAATGGAAACTTAATAAAGTTGCATAACATAGCAAAAAGATGCACTACATAAGTATACTTAACTTGCCTATCCACTAAATCACTAAAAAAGAAACAAACAAGAAAAACATCAAAGCATAATGTAAACTAGTTCATCAACTTCTCATTGGTTTAACTTTGGAAATTTGAAACAGTGTTTGGAAAATTAATGGTTGAATTTGAAACAAACAGTGTTTGGAAAATTGCAATTTGGTGAGGCATCGCCCAGCAAGTCTCATTGGTTTAACTTTGAAATTTTGCATCAAATTTCGATCCATATGCTAAAATATTACGATCCATACACTGAAATATTACTTATTATTGTTTATTGTGAAGAAAAAAAACGCAGCAGAACAGATCATATAAAAAAGGAACAGAACAGATCATATAAAAAAAACAGAACATATCATTAAAAAAAGAAGTAGAACAGATGATATAAAAAAGGAGTAGAACAGATCATATAAAAAAAGGCAGTAGAACAGATCATATAAAAAAAACACAGCAGAAGCTGCAGAACAGATCATATAAAAAAACACAGGAATGAGAGGGAAGAAGAAGAGAAATGAGGAAGAAGAAGAGATGAAACATCCTGATATGAAAGAGACAACACCTAATTTGAAGAAGATGAACCTGTTTAGAAGGAGAAGAACACATACAACAACAACAATAGCCCCCAATGAGTCGTTCTCTTGTCTAAAACTCTAATTACCCCCTCTTAACCTTAAAAGACAAGTGGGCTGCAATAGGCTTTTGGTTTTTAAGCTGTAAATGGGCTGAGGCGGCCCGAGGCAGTCTGAAGCGGTCCGAGGCGGACGCCTCACTTCACTGCTCCGCCTTGCATCAATTTGAGGCGTCTCTTTGCCAAAACGCCTCGAGGCGCACCTCAGACACGCCTAGGCGTCCGCCTTAACAACACTGACCCATACAAGGCCTGAAATGGTGGTCTTAATGCTGGTGTGGTAATTGGTGTTAAACCAATACTATGTGAGATACAACCAATGGCACCATTTGGTAGGCATGTGTCCTGTCATGCAATGCAGATACTACTCTAAACAAGCATTCGTACATTCTGTCTGCCCATCTGATTAGGGATGATAAGCCGTGCTCATGGATAAAAAGGTGCCTAAGGCTTCAAACAGCTGCTTCCAAAATGTGATGAGGAATACCTTGTTTCTGTTAAGGCAATAGAAGATGGCAGGCCATGGAGTTTTTAGACGTGCTTGAGGAATGAATCAACTACCATTGATGCCATGAAGGGGTGTGCTAAAGCCATAAAATGACTATACTTTGTAAGTCTGTCCACCACCAAAAAAATCATTGTTTTGCCTTGGGAAGAAGGGAGACCCTCAAAAAGTCCATGGTCACATGCTGCCAAGCGTAAGTAGGAACAGGTAGGGGTTGTAGAAGGCCTCCATAACCAGTTTGATCAGGTTTGTTGCGTTGACAGATATTGCAAGAGTATATGAAGTGCAATAGTTGGGTTTTCATGCCAAGCCAGTAGAAGAGTGGCTTGAGTCTTTGATAGGTGGCGTGGATGCCAGAGTGTCCTCCATAGTAGAGAAGTGGAATGATTGTAGTAGCTTAGCTCTGAGTTTCCCTGTAGATCCTACATAGATACTGGATTTATGCATTAGAATACCATTTTTCATAGTAAAATTTGGAATTGAATCAGGGCTGATACTTAGCTTGGTCAGTAGTGTAGTGGCAATGGTGTCTTGATCATAGCTTTGATGAACTTCATTAAGCCATGAAGGAGAAGCTGAGGAGATGGCAAGGCATGAACTGTCATGTTCATTTCTTCTTGACAATGCATCAGCAACAGTGTTGTCAGCTCCTTTTTTATAGCTTATTTCAAAGTCATAACCTAGTAGTTTGGTGAACCACTTCTGCTGGATTCGAGTAGATATTTTCTGCTCCAAGATATGTTTAAGGCTCTGATGATCAGTAAGTACATAAAACTTTGAACCGAGTAAGTAGAATCTCCACTTTTGCACAACTATGACCACAGCTAGCAGTTCTTTTTCGTACGTAGACAGGCCTAGATTTCTTGGGGCTAGAGCCTTGCTGAAATACGCAATAGGTCTGCCCCGCTGACAGAGTACAACACCAATACCAACTGCACAAGCGTCAATTTCAATGAAGAATGGCAAAGAGAAATCAGGAAGTCTGAGTACTGGGGTAGTGGTCATTGCCAACTTGAGAGCATTGAAGGCTGTTTCAACATCCTGTGTCCAAATGAAGACATTTTTCTTAAGTAAGTCAATGAGTGGCTTTGCCAGTTGCCCATAATATTGGACAATTTTTTTGTAGTAGCCTGTGAGGCCTAAGAAACCTCTCAAGGCCTTGATGGTTGTAGGGACAGGCCAAGTTGTCATGGCTTCAATCTTGGCAGGGTCAGCCGAAACACCATCAGCAGTAATTATGTGTCCTAAGTATTCCAATGATTTTTGGGCAAAGAAACACTTTGATCTCTTGGCAAATAGACTGTGTCTTTTGAGTATGGAAAAGACAAGTTGAAGATGGTGAACATGGTCATCTGGAGATTGACTGTAAACAAAGATGTCATAAAAAAAAAACCAACACAAATTTACGAAGAATGGGCTTAAAGATATGGTTCATTAGTGCCTGAAAAGTGGTCGGTGCATTTGTCAACCTAAAGGGCATCACTTTGAACTCATAGTGTCCTTGGTGAGTTCGAAATGTTGTCTTGTACACATCAGTAGGATGAACCAAGATCTGGTGATACCCTGATCTTAGATTTATCTTGGAAAAGACATTGGTTCCATGTAGCTCATCCAAGAGCTCATCAATGAGTGGCATGGGAAATTTTCCTTGACTGTTAAGTCATTTAGTATTCTATAATCGACACAAAAATGCCAAGAATTGTCTTTCTTCCGGACTAGAAGAATGGGGGCGGCAAATAGAGAGTGGGAATGTTGGATCAGACATGAGGCAAGCATCTCTTGAACTAATTTTTCAACATCTTTTTTAATGTGTGGCAGTTTATAGGGGGCTTGAGAGGCTGGTGCAGAGTTTGGTTTAAATGGTATTTTGTGATCCAAGTTGCGTGTAGGGGGTAGGGTGGTAGGAGGTTGGAAGATGTCAGGGAACTGGTCTAATACTGTGAGGATCTGTGGTGGAGTTGGAAACAGGAGTGGGTGTGGTAATTATGTAATTGAGAAAATCTGACCCAAGAAAAAGGGGGTGTGTTTTCTAAGGAACTTAGTGAATTTAGATGTCTCAATGAGAGAAAAGGAAGCAGACTCTGATATACCTTGAAGGGTAATTTTCTTTCCTTTGTAAATGATGGTAAGTTGCAAAGATTGTAGGTTAATAAGGATGTTCCCAAATGGCTTGAGCCAATCGCCTTCCAACACCATATCATAGCCCCCTAAAGGTAATACTCTGACCCATCCTTCAAAACAAGTTTGTTGCATTGTCCATTTAAGAGGTTTGCAAATAGCATTACTGGTAAGGTGCTCCCCATTGGCTACTTTGACCACCATTTGAGGTGTGATGGTAGTAGGCCAGTTGGTGTCATGGATGACCTTTGGATCAACAAACGAGTGGGTACTACCAGTGTCTATTAAGATTGAGATGGGTCTCTTCTTGACAAAACCTTTGAGTAAAATAGTATTAGAAGAGGAACTACCATGTAAGGCATGTATAGATAGTTCCATATCAGAATGGACTTCCCGGATCAGGTTGTCCATGTCCTTGGGTAAAGGAGGAATGTCATCCTGTAACTCATCATCAGGAACTAACATAAACAACTGCTGATGTATGCATAAGTGACCAGGCATGTATAATTCATCGCAATTATAACAAAGGCATTTTTCACGTCTACTTTTCATTTGAGCAGGGGTAAGGCGGCTAATAGGAGGCGTGGATTAAGGAAATTTGTTATTGGAGGGATATGTAGGAGAAGTTAATGGAGGTTTATTAAGAGATGGTGACACAGATGAAGTAGTCTGGTTTGGAAAGGATGGTTTAGGCCATTGTGAGGAGTAAGATGTGTTATAAGGTCTGCGATGTTGTGATGGAGCATAAGAGTGATTGGTGGAAGCAGCAAGAGTGCATGCTTCTTGCATTCGAGCCAAGGAGAAGGCCTGAGACACTGAAGAAGGTTTAAACATCTGAATTATAAATTTGATCTCAGCCTTAAGTTTATTGAGAAAACTGAGTACAAAATACTTTTCAGAGAGAGTAGGATTGTGGAGTAGCATTAAGGATTTCAACTCCTCAAATTTGTCAAAATAAGCCTCGGCACTCTGATCTTGAGACAGTTTGTTAAATGTATCGACATAATTGTCAGTAACTGGGTCTTCAAAACGTAAGGACAAGTCATGGGCCAACTGATTCCAAGTAATAGAGGTTTTACCAACTTGATAATCCAGAAACCACATATCAACCTTACTGTCTAGATGGATAGATGCAATAGAGACTTTATTATCATCCAAAATATTGTGTAAAGTAATGTAATGATCACACTTCTTGAGCCAGGAACGAGGATTAGATCCATCAAAATGTGGGAAATCGATTTTAGGAAAACGAAAGAGTGTACCTCTTTGATCAATGGGTGGGAGGGAGGGCCTCATCGTTAGATTGTTGATCGTTTCTGTCATCTGAGATGTGCTTGGTTCGCCTTGCATTCCGATTAATCGATTGTTTTGTAAGATTTGAATCAACTGATCGAATCTCAGATCTATTATCTTCTCCTGAGCCTCGGCAGCTTGTGACATACATTTCAATTCTGTTTTGAAAACTTCCATCTGGCTGCTTGTTTCTGCTTGCTATTTTTTTGTTTTTTTCATGAAAGCTTCTAATTCTCTAGCCCTAGTTTCCATGGTGGCTTGGATCGAATTGACTCTGATGCCAATTGTGGCAAGACTTGGATCTAATCGAAAGAGTTACAAGCAATTGAAGATAGTATTCAGAGATTGAAGAAGGAAAACAAGTTTATAGAAGGGAAAATCTCAAGTTCAACTGAACAGGAGCCTAAAAGTTCTAATTCTTCTCTGCCTTCTTAGCTCTCTCGATCCCCTTTTGTAATAAGGGTTTCTAATAGAAATTTGAGAGTAACCATTACATACTCAACACGTGTTTAGAAGAACAGTGTTAACTACCACTATCAAATTACACATCTATCCCTAATACATTTTAATTCAAAACTCCCTCTTATTTCTTCCCGCCATATTATTTATCACTTCTGATTGTCTTGAACATGATAGAGTCTTGGTATGTTCACAAAGTAGTAAATCAGATTTCATTGTTCATATTCAGTCAAATTGTTCTTCTTGTCACGAGGTCACGAGCAGGGTCAGACCCATGCGGGGGTTGAACCCCCCTGCATGCGAGTGTAGGTCAGAGCTGAGTTTGATAAATTCTTGATTTTTAGTGGTAATATCCAATTCCAATTCTAAAGTTTCTTAAATATAATTCACCAAACATCTATAGCCACAAATAACTATTACAAATCAATTTGATTTTCAATCTTTGTTACTCAAGGATAGAATATTTAGGCAAGTACTTCTTTTCATAATAATACTTAAATAAGTCTCAAAATACTTAATTGGTAACCCATTTTCATTACTATATTTTAGAAATTTTTATTTCAAAATTTCTCCACACTTAATAGAAAGTTTCTTATTTTTCTTCCTTATTTCAACTTTTTCAATTTCAAATCAAATTTCAATTTGTGAAGAGAGTTTAGTTTGTTGAGTAGGAAAAAAGTTATATATTCTTATATTTGTTATAAATGATCATTTACCAAACAAAATGCACAATAGGGTGTTATAATCAAAATGAACAATATGCTTATTATAATTTGAGCAAATGTATGTATATAAATGCTTATTATAGTAAGCCAGCCAACCCTAACATAAATGCTTGAGTCCACCCTTGTCATGCAAAGCAGAAGTAGTGGATATACACGCACATTATATCGCTTCAGCGTTTAGTTGTATTGAACTAGTTTTTATGGCATGTGATTGCCCACCCAAATCCACCTAAGTTCAGACACCCAGAAACTTTCAACTTATAGGGTTTAGTTACTACAATAGATAGTACTTTTTCATCGGTTTTGAGAACGGTGATGGGTTGAAGACACAGGGCACGTTTGGTTGTTCAATGGAATGGGCTTGATCATTGTAATGGTAATTACCATTACAATGGTTTAAGGCATTCATGTGTTTGGTTTGGCTAAAAAAAAATGTGTTGAGATGGAAGGCCCATTACAATTTGTCCATCTCAACACCTATGAATGTCCATTACAATGCCTATTGTAATGGTCAACTCTCCATTTGTCTGATTTACCCTCTTTACCTAACATGGATACCTCCTTACCCACCATAGATCCAAAATCTATGGTTGGTAATTGATGGCATCATGGTAAAGACACAAATCATTCCCATTCCATTTAGTAACCAAACATTGTAATATTCCCATTTTCATTTTCATTATCATTCTCATTCCATCGAGTAACCAAACATGCCCTTAGGGAGCTGCATTGTTGTGTAATAAAGTGTGGGTTGGACTCAATTTTTTTTTCGAAGTGCGTTGATTGATATTTATTCAAAATGGGGTGAGGTGGATAGTGGGTTTGTTGTATTTAGTGAGATGGCCACGGAGGATTTGGGTGTTTGGAACTCTATTATTGAAACAACAACAATTCTAGGGAGCCAAGTTTAAGAGCTACTTTTGGGCCAAGTTTTTGTTTTTTTACACATCTACCCCTTCTATAAATGATCTTTGTGATTGTGTTTTAAAGAGGGGTGAAAAATGTAAAAAAAAACAAAACAAAACTTAACCCAAGAGTGGCTCCCAAACTTAAGAATGAAAAGATTTGGCCTTGCTGTGAACCAATCCACATTGACAAGCGTTTTGAGAGCTTATAATGGTTTGTTATTAGTAGAATTGGGAAGACAAGTGCACGGCCAAGTAATAAAGTTCCAGAGAGATCGGAACAGTTACAATGACAATTCACCCAAGTGAACAGTGTGTAACAGTAAAAATTGTCTTCAACCTGATTTTTCTTTCCAAGTTTGCCCTTCCAACTCTATGGTATTTAAAAAACAAATTAAGTGGGTAAAAAGTGAAAGGTGTGTTTATGTCATTCAAAGCAAAAACACTATTATTATTTTTACCATTTTACTATCCCAACTCCATGTATTTACAAGAAAAAATCAAAAGGTGGGTAAAAAGTGAAAATTGGTGTTTATTTCATTCAAATCTGAACAATTATAATGACAATTTACCCAGGTGAATAGTGCATAATAGTAAAAATTGTCTTCAACATAATTTTTCATTCCTAATTTACCCTCCCAACTCTATGGTATTTACAAGAAAAATTAAAAGTGGGCAAAAAGTGAAATGTGTGTTTATGTCATTCAAAGGAAAAATACTATTAATTATTTTCCCCGTTTTACCCTCCCAACTCCATGTATTTACAAGAAAAATTGAAAGGTGAGTAAAAAGTGAATAGGGGTGTTTATGTCATTCAAAGGAAAAACACTATTACTCATTTTTACCATTTTATTCTCCAAAATTTAAACTATTTACAATTAAAATCAGCCCCCTATAAACATTTATTAATTATATCTAAGCCTTTAATATAATTATTTGAAGCCTTCCAATTATCTATAAATTATAAAAAGGTCCATAAACTTTAGATTTCCCATTTTTCCCTCCATATTTCATACTAAAAATTAACTCTTCTCAAACATTGATTAGTTATACATATGCCCCTAACATAATTTATTTGAAGCCCCATATTTATTTATAATCTATACATAAGTCCTTAGAATTATATATAATTATTTTGTTTAGAAATTCAATAATATTTTTTATTTAATTGTTGTAATAAAGTAAAAAAATTGAATAGACGCGCACATAGAGCGCGTTGACATCCTAGTGAAAAACACTATTACTAATTTTTACCATTTTATTCTCCCAAATTTAAACTATTTACAATTAAAATCAGCCATCTGTAAACATTTATTAATTATATCTAAGCGCTTAATATAATTTATTTGAAGCCCTCCAATTATCTATAAATTATAAAAAGGCCCTTGAACTTTGGATTTCCCATTTTGCCCTCCACATTTCATACTTTTACAATAAAAAAATAACCCCTCTCAAACATTGATTAAGTATACATATGCCCCTAACATAATTTATTTGAAGTCCCTTATTTATTTATAAACTATACACAGGGCCTTAGAATTATATATAATTATTTTGTTTAGAAATTCAATAATAATTTTTTTATTTAATTGTTGTAATAAAGTAAAAAATATATATTGAATAGTCGCGCATGTAGAGTGCGTCGACACCATAGTCATTAATAATGCTCTTTCGGATATGTATTGCAAGTGCGGCAACTTGGAGGATGCAAATTATGCTTTTGAGCGTATGTCTGAGAGATTGGAGCACGATGATTGCGAGTTAGCACAAATGGACGCAGTTTTGAAGCATTGGGACTTTTTTATTCAATAAAAGCATTCGGGTCAATTCCTAACTGATGATACATTAAGTCGTCATCTGATCAGCACCGTACATGTGTCATGATAATCTCGTCAACAGAATGAAGCAGGCCCGATTGCACGCTCAATCTAGCAAGGCCCAAACAACAACAAGTCTATCATTGGCAGAATCTAGACAGTTGGATCCAAATTGCAATGAGCCAGTACGCTCACACATCACGCGGTCAGGCCCAATACTCGTAAGACCTCTATGGCAACTCCATTATTATTCTGTTGTTGTTCATGAAAGCAGATCAATTTATTATTAATCTAATCATCGATCTGACATTGGAATCAGACCGCCAGGCGAGATAAGTAAGTCAGGACCCCCAAGTCAACTTACACGCTCGAAATCTTACATGCGAGTTAAGTAAGTCAGGACCCCCAAGTCAGACTTGCACGCCCGGAATCTTGACCCCCAAGTCAGACTTACACACCTGAAATCTTACATGTGAACCAAGTAAGTCAGGACCACCAAGTCAGACTTACACGCCCAAAATCTTATTCTAACCAAAACTTAGTCGGTTTCAACCTATGACAACAGCTTCTGGTACGCTGTAATGCCCAGACCGTTAAATTAAACGGGTGTCAACGGTTTAGAGAATGACAGCTTAGTCAGTGCTCTGATGCCTGATCGAGATGGCTTGCAGGGATCATTGTTCAAACATGGACAATAGAGACCAAACCCGACCAAAGCTTAGTCGGTGACGACCAACGATGATAGCTTATAGTCTACTCGAACCCTAGTCTGCACATAACGGATTCCGACAGCTTAGAAAGTGGGAGTCTACTCAGCGCTCTTGACGCCTGATTAAGATGGTTTGCCAGGGATCACTACTTGTATGCAAACAATAATCGTTGAACCCCGACCAAAGCTTAGTCGATGACGATGGTTTTGGTCTGCTTGAAGCCTAGTTCACTGCGTGCGGATTTCGATGGCCTAGAAAGTGGGAGTTTAATCAGTGCTCATGTAGCCTAGTGAAGACGACTTGCCAAGGATCATTGGCCAACTACAGACAATGATCACCAAACCCTCGCCAAAAGTTTAGTTAGAAGGACTAACGATGATAACTGCTGGCTCGCTCCTATTCCTAGTCCGCCACGAACGGATTAAGATGGGTTGGAAAGCGGGAGCTTAGTCAGTGCTCATGTAGCCCGGTGAAGATGGCTTGCCAGGGACCACCATGGTCGCTGAAACCTGACCTCGGTTTAGTCAATTATAACTGGGGATAACAATTTCCGGTCCAATTAAGCCTATTCTACGAATAACAAATAAAGACGAGTCAAACGTCCGGTCAGAGTTCTGAAAGCTCGACCCAGATGACTCGCAAAGACTGTTGTCCAATCATCTACAAGGGTGAAGCGCTAGGACCACAGTCTAACTAATACACTTATAATAGCAACAACAACTGCTGGTCCAATAGATAGCCAAGCCACCAGACAAAGGGTGTATTACACTCTGTGATCTCTAAAAAGGAATCTGACCATAATTGCCCCAACTACTGCAACATAAGAAATCAGAGCTCCCAACGGCAAATCAAACATAAGCTACCTAGCTCAGCAAAGTTCTTTGTCTGACAATTAATGTCAAAATAAGACAAAGCAGGACAAGCTAGCTGGAAAACAAAGGAAAACAAAAAAAATGCAAAGTACTATTCATTTTCAAACTCAAGTACAGGATTCACCCCTCATCTTCGCGCCCTCTTGACTCGGTGAGCTCTTGCTTCAATTGCTCCAACTCGCCCAGCAGGATTTCAGTCTTGGACTGCCCAACATCCAGCTTATCATTTGCGATATTCAGCTCACTCTACGCAAAAAGGAACTACTATCCAGCACTCTTGGCACTCTTGGCATGAAACTCAGCTTCAGAATCCAACTGCTGACATCGGACAGTCCACTCGGACTCCTTAATACTCTCAGCATGCAGAGCCTACAATTCAGCCTGCATTCCATCCAAAGATCACGGGCAAACTGCAAGTCACAACGGACAAGGTTCAGTTTATTCTCACATCGATCCCTCGCGAACACTACCCCTACCAAGTCGGACTCAAGTGCTTCCAAGCGAGCCTTCTGAGCCTCTGACCCAATGGACCCGGACTCCGTTCCAGTATATGAGAAAGCTTCAAGTTGCTTCCTCAATGACTCAATCTCGTGAAGAGCATCGAAGTATGACTTCTGCAGGTTCGCGGAGACTCGGTCCATGGTATACACCCTATCACGAGCGACCTCGACTTCAATTCTAGACACTGAAACTTGATTCACATATAACATCCCCAGCACAAGGTTTTTTGCCTTTTATCTAAACGCTCTCCGAGCATCTCTCCCACTGAGTCTGGAGCACTGTTTGCCAGCCGGTTATTCCATTTGCTGATATGTTTCCTAACAACATGAGAGATGTCAACCTCCTGATGCCAAGCTTGGTTGATCATCTTTATTACATCAGGAGCAATCAGACTGATTTGTGCATCCGGATGAAGATCATTCGGAGCTAAAATCACTCCAGCACCGTCCTTAGACGTCTTCACTGCATGAGGGCTCTCATCAATAGTTTTCCCTTTCCCCACAACAACCGGCTCTCTGTTATGTGTCGGTCCAACTTCAGGGGAAGAGGGAAGAGAATTATTCTACGGACCCGAGGACGGGAGCGAGATGAAGCACAGTATGGGTGACAAGAATGAGAACCTTCACCATGACGCCAATGATCAGACAACGCTTCAACAGGCTCATGATCCATAGAGAGGCGGAGCTCAAAGTCCTTTATTGAAAAAGGACGATCGTTAGAAACTTCCATGCCCGCCTGCAGCAGCATCCACATAAACTCTGTCTGCTTGGTGCTCAGTTTGGTAACATCACCCACGCCCACCATTTGCAAATATTCTCTCTTCAAGTTAGGAAGAGAGACAAGGGCCACGACTTGAGCATCACGCCCCTCAGAAACATCAATCTCACCAAGCTCTTGCCCGACAGCATCACGTCCTTCAGATGAGGCCAGACGCCTGCGGACGGACCTAGACAAAGCACGAGATCTCTTCTGATGCACAGGAGAAGGGCTTGGAACCTTGAGCTTGGGAAGCTTCCACTTCCGCGAAACAAACACGCCTTCAGGCTTTTGCTTCTTCACCGGATACACAGTGGAAGCCACGTGCCAATAAGCCCACAGATTGTTACGCTTAACATTAGAAGGCTTGACTACATCCTCTACCTCTAGACGAGGCATGTCGTGGAACGCATCAAAAGTTGTTTTATCTTCAGTAGAAAGATGCAAAGTAGATAATCTCCCTTAAAATATCACAACATGTCAATCTAATATGCAGTTGACACAAGCAAAACCGGAGAAGGAATCAACTTACTCAGTGGTCTAAATTCACGCTCGACTAGACGACCAACAGGCTCAAAATACGGGGAGTCCACAGGAGCCATGAAACAGTACTTCAACCACGATTTAAAATCATCAAGCAGTTTGCCGAAGCAGTATGGCGACGTCAGCACACACACAGCTTGCTCGTTTAACTGAGGAGAATAGAGCAATTGCATCGCCCTCAAAGACACTCGGACACCAACGTCCTTAGCCCTAATCAGAATGGCGATCAAAGTCCTATACCCGTTCGGCACAAGTTGAGTGGGTGAAATGCCGAGGTACGCTAGGAACTCCTAGATCTCCTTGATAACATGAAAGCGGACACCCGACTGCAGCATACCTTGGTGAAGACAAATAAACCCCTCAGGAGGGTACAATGGCGTCAGATCAACGCTCAAAG
Organism: Berberis vulgaris; assembly: GCA_963556465.1. NCBI lineage: Eukaryota > Viridiplantae > Streptophyta > Magnoliopsida > Ranunculales > Berberidaceae > Berberis > Berberis vulgaris. Next base: position 69,943,046 of record OY747134.1, on the reverse strand, counting down.
TGCATAGCACAAGATCATCAAGAATCTCGAATGTCTTACGTAGGACCTCCATATCAGATTCAGATAACAACCTCTCCTCAAAAAACTTATGGCCCCTGACGAACAGTTCATTAGAAAGTTAATCTCGACCTGCCATGAAAGTACAGTTTTCGAATACGAAGGTTGAGCACAGTCAAAAGCACAACATACAATACATCAAAGAGAATTTCGAAGATCGAAAGAGTAAAAGAGTTATACTCCACAGAGACAAAAGATCTATATAGAAAGTTGAGCTAATGCCTTTCCCACTTTCAAGCTGGTGCACGCCTAATTAATGCAATTCGCCGCTTGAGGAAATCTCTCAGACTCAATCATCATGACTGCACAATTACTTCATGAAATGACCTAGTGGACCGATAATACGACCCACTAACTCGGGAGGAGTAGCTGATGATACATCAAACCATCTTCTGATCGGCACCGTACACGTGTCATGATAATCTTGTCTACAAAACGAAGCATGCACGATTGCACGCTCAATCCAGCAAGGCCCAAATAGCAGCAAGGCCATCATCGGCAATCGAGTTCGAGTTGCAATGAGCCAGTAGGCCCACACGTCACGCGGTCAGGCCTAAGGCAAGTATCTGAGAGGTCTACCCAAGACAGGCAGGCAAGTGACACATTGGATCCAACTAGTAAACATATATTAGAGTAAGGAAACTTTCTTGCATGGACAACACTCAGAAAGGGAAACCTCTCCTTCAGATCTAGGAGCATAAGTCGTGTAGGGAAACTATCCCACATGGACAGCTCCCAATCAGGAAGGATCTCCACAGCAAGATCACTTTTCCCAAACTACGCCACCAAATGCCTAGTCGAACGAGGACTCCTTCAATATAAAAGAGATATAAGGTCGATGAATTAGAGGTACGCAATATAACTCAATTTACAGTTTTAAGCATCTTCTAAGCCTTATCTAACTTAAGCATCGGAGTGTCATTGGCCCCCACACGATGGTCATTGGCTCACGTTTGCTATCTGTGCAAGTCTAGGTAAGCAGCAAAGAATGAAAGCAGAAATCGATTACATCACTAACTATATTACGATGGTGGGTGTTTTATTTGCCAGTAGCCATGTTGGTTTAGTTGATGATGCATGGTACTACTTTCAGTCAATGAAGAGGCTTTACGTTATAAACCCTGCAGGGGAAAAACATGGTTGATCTTCTTGGCAGAGCAGGAAATCTTGGTGAAGCAGTCAAATTCACTCAGGAAATGCAATGTGAAGCAGACACAGTAACCAAGAGGACTTCTCGGTGCATGTAGGGTACATCGAAATGTGGATCTAGCAACCTAAGTAACAAGGAAAATTCTAGGAAACTGGAGCCCCAAGATGAAGGGACCTAATACTTTTATCTACTATTATGCGAAGAGGCATGCCCCAAGAAAGATGTGACTGTTGCTACAATTAGACTTGGCAAATTAACCAAACTCAACGGAAAAGATGTTTTTGAGAAAGCATTTGCTAAATGACACCACCATTTGCACTGAAGAAAACCATCACTCCAATTTTATTTTATTTTATTTTTTTAATCTACTGAAGGACACCATCTCCTTCACCTTCTCTTCTATTCACGAAAGCAACACCACCCCACCTGCTCCACCACCACCTCGCCCTACTACCGTCGGCTGACGGTGGTGGTGCTTGACGGAGAATAGAGAGAGAAAAAGATAGGAAAAAAAAGGGGGAGGAGAATAAGAATAAGTAAGGGGAGAAGTGGAGCCCGATTAGGCAGACGATGAAGGGGAGAGGTGGCGGGGTGGTAGTGGTGCTTGATGGAAAAGAGAGAGAATAATATGAAAAGAAATGATGAGGAGGAAGAGAATAAGAAGAAGAATATAGGAGGGGAAAGGTGGCGGCCTGATGAAGCTGATGGTGACAAGGTGGTGGTGGTGTTTGATGGAAAAGAACGGGAGATATGATAATATAGTTGATGAATTTTTTTTTATATTGGTGATATCTTTCAGAAAGTAGGACAATGGTGATATCCTTCAACAAAATTCGTGATGTCATTTAGTCATTGTCTTTGAGAATGACAACGACTACTCCACACCACCAAAAATGTTTTCTCACACCATTTAACTCTCCCACACCACCTACTTTATTTTCACACCACCATTCTTTCCCACACCACCTATATAAACAAGCAAATTAGAATTTTTCTCCCTCATTCAAAACGCAAAACGTAAAACGCATTCTTCTCGCATCTTCCCTCTCGCATTCAAATCGCATTTGCCCTAACCAAATTCTTCTCCCCCATTCATTCAATTGGTTCGATTGTTCTCCCCCTTCTCTTGCTTCTCCATTCTCTCCCCCATTTGATTGTTTCACCACCTGTTAAAAAAAAGTAACATAAAAACAGGGTAACTTTCAACTAATTTAAACCCTCAATTGAGACCGATTCTCAAGTTCATACATGAAAATTGTAGTAATCTGAATTATCTAATAAATACAATTTGAATTACTTGAAAATGTTTTGAAATGAGCAAGTCAAGGTCATTTTACTAAAGTCGCACAATGAAAATGGAGTAGTATCCCTGATTTTCGGCCAACTTATACGCTCGATCAAGACCGATTCTCAAACTCATCAAAACGTGAAAATTGTAGTACTTTGAATTATCTAATAAACACAATTTGAATCATTTGAAAATGTTTTGAAATGAGCAAGTTATTGTCATTTTACTAAAGTCGCGTAAATCTGTCCGGAAAAAAAACTGTTTTCACCCATTTGTCCAGACCTATGCGAGGATATGCAAAAAAATCGTCTGGGACAATCGCATTCGTTCTTGTGAACAGTACTTTTTTTCTTAAGAAATTTCATAAAATCTTTTGTCTTGTTGACCTGGACCCGTGCGATATTTTGCAAGAATCTCGCATGGACCTCTGCGACTCGCATTGGTCATTGCGAGGGTTTTGCAAATTCTCGCATTGGTTCATGCGAATAATACATTTTCTGCCAAAATTGCTAAAGTTTACTTTTGTGATTTCTGAAAAAAAAAAATTGAAGCTTACATTTTCTGCCAAAATCAATCTAAGTTCATCCGAGGGGAATGTAGTGATATGCGAGAAAGAGATAAGGGAATGCAACTGAGGAGTGAGAGATAGGGGAGAGGAGGATGACGATGAGGAAATCAATGAGTTTTTGCGATTTTGAGGTTTTTGCCAGGAATTGGAGAATGGGGAAAGGAGGAGGACAACGACGTTGCAATTTTGGAGGTTTGGGTTTTGCATATTTATTAGTGGTGTGAGTAAGAAAAAAAAAACCTCAATGGTGGTGTGAAACAACACTTTTGGTGGTGTGGAGTAGTCGTTGCCTTCGAGAATTCATATGGAGGCAAATCATATACTATATATAGCTTAAAAGGCCATGTGTCTTCCTTGGATAATGGAAAGTCTCTTCTCATCATCACTGTGTACACAGTTACTCTACATGTATGCAATATTCTAATGAATGATCGAGTCAATACGAAATGGAATTCCACATATGGAGTGCTCAAATCTAGCATTTCATAACTTGGGGGTATTATTAGCGGTGTTTGTGTGGCCAAATTCCAAAGAAATGACATACAAAGATGGGTGCACGACCATGTTTCACCAACAAATAGAAAGATTGTGCAACTTCAGTTCACGTTAATTATCTTAGGAACAGGACGTGCGCCCTGCCCTTCAACTTGGATTTTATTATTACTAAGGTTTTTCTTGGCCAGTGGTACAGTACAAGGGTAGTAATACTGATGCACGAACATCATGCACCCTTAAGAATGAAGTAACACTGCACGAACATGATATTTTGGGAATGAACAAACAAGTTTTCCCACTCTTACAACTCTGCTCTGGAATCGGCATCTCTTGGTTGCTCAACGTAAGAGGCATAAGCTTTGATTATTGACTCATAAACCTCAATTCCTTTCAAGTATTCGGCTTGGTTTAGAAACTGCAATAAAATGGCAACATGACATCAGAAAGTTGATATATTGAGTGTATATGTGTATGTTGTGTATTCGCATTCCATGGAAATGCAAAAACTGAATGCCAAGGATCAAAAGAAATAATAGCGAACTGCAATCAATATAATAGACTGTCTGATCCTTTAGATCCACAACCAACAGGCCTGGATGAGTCGTAGCTTCTAGCCCAACTAGAGATAAAGAACAAGAGAGATGGTGGTAATTTTACCTCATTGTGGTCATGAAGCAGAATAGGTGTGTTTGCCATTGGGGAGAAGCCAATTGCTGGTAATCCAAGTTCCCGGAAATAGCGTGCATCAGTAGAAGCCGGAAAAATTTCTGGCTTTCCAAGTTTTCCATTAGCTTTCTTTATAGCCTCCTCTAACAATTGCCACCATGGGTTGGAACTGTCAGCAGCTGTGAGAATTGGATTTCCATCTTTGCCATGTACATCTACCTTCTGCTTGAACTGCCCAAGCTACAACATTATTAGACTGTCTAGATTAAGTTCTTAAAAGCCAATGTTTCAAGTGCATTAATCCAAAATAGGCGTCTCTGACTTTTTTATTCACTTCCAGGACTAATATTAGGGCAGCATAACTGAGTCAGATCCTTAAAAACCTAGTTTGTTTAGGCAATCCTAGTTATCAGCTTATCACATATCCAACAAAGAGATACTCAAGTTTGTCATATAACATCGTCAAGCATATTAAAGGAAAACTAGTGTTTTATCTGTAATTGGCTTGTACTCCTCACATATTCATCAGTCTGATCTCATGCTTTCAAAATGAGCATGGTGAAGCTTACCAGAGCTACTGTGACAAACAAATGAAAAAAACAGCTGATTCGTTCTACTTGCTTATCATACCTCAAATGTCATATTTCGTGAAGAAGGAGCCCATTCTTCAGCTATCCGTTTCTCCAACGATTCTTGATTCGCAGTTGGTGGAACTCGAATATCAAAACCCGCCTCAGCTACAGATGGTTGCAAATTCATGACGAACCCCTGAATAAAAATGAAAAAACAAAGTATAGAAATAGGCCTAAAATATGTTGAAGAAACCACCAAGTATAGAATTAAATCCCAAACATTTTCGCCGTGGAATTCTCAATATCATATGAGAAGATACATCCGGAATGGTGGAAATAAAGTCTAGCCTTTTTTTTCCTAATTATATAGAATTAAAAAAAAATTGTCTAAATGAAGTGCATATCATATTGAGAGAAGATAAGTGCATCAGTGGTATTTTTCGATTCCATTCCATTCATAAACGAACAAAGGTGACAATGGCGAGATCTAAACAGACTGCAAAGATGAACCAAAGAAAAAAAAACATCCGGCAGCAAACAGAAACCACTAGGCACCCAAAAGAAAAGAATCAGGAAGCACATAATTGAAGCAAAGTTTGATATCATGTATGTTAATGGCTCCAAAGGCACCCAATGGGTTCTTATAGGACTAGCACTTGGAGGAGTATTTCCAACTTCAAGCCTTCTGTTGTTTAAGGCAGGAGAGTGGCTTTTGGCAAAGGTGACAAGTTCAAGTTCCGATACAACATTTGGATCCAAGATGACTCTTTCTCGATCAGGCGAGTCGGTTATGGAGTTTGTGCAAGTTGAGGAGGGCGTGCTCTTATGCTTTCTCCACCATCAGTGAACTTTTCTATCCATTGGGGAGTTGAATGAGTTTGTTACTCTCTTGGTCTCTCGAAGAATCGTCACTTCGGGGTGGATGGAAATGGATAGATTTATAAAGATGATGTGGATAGGGGGTTTACAGTTACTTCTTGCTTGAAGATGTTAGCTGATCAATGTCTTCCATTTGGAAACCTTACTAATTTCCCAGTCAAAGTATTATAGAAATAAAAGATCCTGGCAAGACTTACATCTAGGTAAGGGTTGGATGACAGGGAAATGCATATTATGCTTTAGAGCTTTGCTAGCTGTCGAGGAAACCAGCGAGGGAAGGGCGGTGGAGGGGGTGGGACCGTCCATCCCCCTCGGGATGCGCGCGCAAAAAATGTCGGCACGCATCCCAAGAGGGATGGACGGTCCCACCCCCTCCACCGCCCTTCCCTCGCTGTTTTCCTCGACATTTAGAAATTCTGTATGCTTTATGTGTGGCTTTCCTTTAGAATTACTTTACACCTCTCCTTCATTCCCAATAGGCAAAAAGATGTGGGAGTACTTCGTATCCTTATTCAGGGTGACTTAGATGAGTCCCAGTTTGTTTGAAGATTTACTGAGGGGTAAAAAAAGCTTCTGGCACTTTTCCTCAAAATGAGGATAAGTATGGAAACTGGTACCTTTAGTTATTTGTTGGTACAGTTGTGTTATCCAAATTATGTGCCAAGGCACACCTGATTGCAACGAGTCATCTTATTGGGCCTCTGCATTAAGATGAGTGCCAGGGTGCACCTAGGTGAGTGATTTCTGTGCACACAGCACATCACAAGCTTGGCGCCTGGAAGTCATTCTTAATATCTAGATATAAGTTTCAATTTTTAAAAGATATTTTTCTCCACCTAATCAATTGATAGCTTATGCTACTTAAACGAATTCAAAGACTAAGCCAATTAGGAACTCATAAATAACAAGCTTGGCAACTTACAGTTGGGGATGGTGTCCCAGCTTTCAAGAAAGCCATATTCACTGAAACAACCTCACCCTCGGCCTTCAATCCTGCCTTTACCATATCAAACTGTGACGCTCTAAACCTCCTTATAATCTCAATGCTCTTCAACAAGTTCTCCATTGCACTATTGTCATAAAGCTTCGCCCCATGGCCAGGAGCTCCGGTGGCCTTAATGATGAGCCACCATGGACACCTCTCCGCATAGAAAAGTCTGTAGTTCTCATTTGGTGAAGCCAACCCTGTTGCAAGAACAACATTATATATAGTTGAAAACTAGCATGAATACAGCTGAATCAATCAAAAATCTAGTTTTTGGCCAAAAAAGTGAAGTATTTGTAAAACCCCCTTGTGAAAATTGTTTTTTTTTTAAATTGGAAAACTAATATAGTTGTTATCCAATTGAAATTGTTAAATTTAATAAACCCATTTGATTGAACTACATTTTTCTGATTCAATTTTAATTGCTAAGCAAGGATTCAACATTAATAAACCATAACTAACTTGAACAACACAAAATATACATACCTTCATCAAGAACAATCCCAACATTCATCTTCTTAAACTCCTCCGACTTTGCAAACTTCTCCGCACCATCATGCCCACCAATCTCCTCATCTGGCACGAACGAAACATAAACCGTCCTCTCCGGCCGAAACCCAGATCCCTTCAACCTCCGAATTGCCTCAAGATACTGCAAACCAACACACTTCATATCCTGAGACCCTCTGGCAAAAATATTCCCAGACCCATCAACATGGGCATCGAAAGGAGGGTGGTTCCACTTACTGTGCTCCGAAGGCACGACATCAGTGTGAGAGTTTAAAAGGATGGATGGAAGAGTGGGGTTCTTTCCAATCCATTTGAGGAGAACGACAGGCTTCCCTTTGACGAATTCGATGGTTTGGGAGTCTAAACCGATGGATTTGGATTGAGAGAGGATGAAGTCTGTGGACTCAGCGTAGTTAGGGTTTGGTTGAGCTGTGTTGATTCGGAGGTATTGTTGGAATCTGGAGATGGGTTCGGAGGTTTGGTGGGTTGGGAGAGTGATGAGTGATAGAGTGAGGAAAATGATTGAGTGGGTGTGGAGTTTGTTCATGGTTTCACAGTGACGTTAAGTGCAGAGTGCAGAGTGAAGAGTGAAGTGAAGAAGGAGAATCTGTGGAAGCGTGAACACAGTCGATGTGGATGACAAGTTCATCAACGCTACCTTTGGCTTTCTAAACGCAGCCAATGCAAAGAGGAAGGGGAAAAACAAAAAGTTTTCTAATTTTTTTTTACCCCTTTTATAAATTTAATTTGATTTTATCGCGGATAACCTCTCAAAGACTCAAACCCAGGCAATCTAGGTCCTTTAATTTAAATCATGTGGATGAAGGACTAAAGACATTTACCATATTCCTACAATGGACCAAAACCAAATTTATTCAAACAATGTATTTGCTTTCTTAATTATCAAACAAAAAGTAAATAGGAAGTTTAAGAAAAAAGACAAAATTTTAAAATCGGATTCTTGTTCAATTCTTGATGGTTATACTTTTGAGATCTCTTTTGTTATTCAATTAGAGTATGTTCCGTGTAGTAATTATTGCTAAATATTTTGTATTGAACACCTCTTTCACTATCTTCATTTTGGCTCTGAATCAGTATTGAAGTGTAAGCTTATTTTAACGTAAATATATATATAAATTTTATAGTTAGACTCAGTCAAATTTGAATTAGTTGGAGAAAAAATTTAAATGTCGAGAATGAGTTCTCCCCTAATATTTAAATTCACCAAAATATGAAGTTTAGAGTTTTGTTTAAATGTGCATTAAGATGCCCGACTCATTTTTTCTGGTATGATCAGTCTGTCTCATTGCTTTGAAAAATATTAAAAACGTGAAATACTTTATATATTTTTTAATTATAGAATATATATTTTAAAATTTTAGCGTTCGTGTTGATCATTGATTTTGTTGGAAAAATCTTTAAAAATGCATTTAACGATATTAACTTTACCAAAATCCGATAACGATTTAGATAGTTATGATAATTTTCATTTAGCTAAAAGCAAAACACAATATTTTCTCTCTCCGCCACATGTACATTCCACCAATTTTTTTCAAAAGTTTTTAATTATTTTTGCCCTTTTACATGTTTTATATTTACAAATATGTCATCATGAGAAATGAATCTCAACCCTCAGATTCAATACATTTTCCAACTTTAAATTCTAACCATCTTTTATCTCTAATTTTTTCGATTTGACTTTGTCCCAGTCAGCAATGAATAGTAAAACACTACTCTGAATTGTAATATAGATTTCTGGAGTAAAATTTTCTTTCTTCTTGTTCATCTCTTTGTGGATGCCTAATATCTTTACAAAGTTCTTTCTTTCGACAATTCAACGGAGGCAGCGACTACTCTACATCACGATTTCCTCTTTCTCACACCACCATTGAGGTTTTTTTTTTTTTTTTTTACTTACTCACACCACCAATAAATATGTATAACTTAACAGAGAAACTCAAACTCAAAACAAAAAAACGCAAAACAGGGTAACTTTTGACCAATTTAAACCCTCAATTAAGATTGATTCTCAAGCTCATCAAAACACGAAAATTGCCGTACTATGGGTTATCTAATAAACACAACTTGAATACTTGAAAATGTTTTGAAATGAGCAAGTTATGATCATTTTACTAAAGTCACGCAAATCTGTCTTGCAATGAAACCGGAGTGTCCCTGACTTTTGGCCAACTTATATGCTCGATCAAGATCGATTCTCAAACTCATATAGTACAAAATTTGTAGTATTATGAGTTATCTAATAAACGCAACTTGAATCACTTGAAAATATTTTGAAATGAGCAAGTTATGGTCATTTTACTAAGTCGCGCAAATCCGTCTCGCAGTGAAAATAGGATAATGTTCCTGACTTTTGGCCAACTTATGTGTTCAACCGAGACCTATTTTCAAGTTGATCAAACAAATATTGTAATACTCTGAGTTATCTAATAAACACAACTTGAATCACTTGAAAATGTTTTGAAATGAGCAAGTTATAGTCATTTTACGAAAGTCGCACAAATCTGTCCGAAAAAAATTGCTATGCAAAATCTCGCCTGGAACAATGCGAGGTTTTTGCAAAAACTTGCAGAGTTTTGGGCAAACAGGAAATTTCAACAATTTTTTTTACTGTTTACCCAGATCAAACCTCGCATTGTCTCAGGCGAACAATATTTTTTGTGATTTCTGAAAAAAAAAAAATTGAAGTTTACTTTATTTTTGTAATTGAAAATATTTCTGAAGTTTCCATGAGATTACTTTGTTTTTCTGAAAAAATTTGGGGAGAATGCGATTTGGGGCTCGATTTTTAAGGGTTTCGATTTTGAGGGAGAGGAAAGAGATAGGTTTCGATTTTGCAAAAGATTTGAATGTGATGAGAGATTTGTAAGAGATTTGAATGTGAGAGGGAGAAAAGATTCGAGTGGGAATGGAGGGATGGAGTTTCGATTTGAATGAGAAGGGGGGAAATGTTAAGTTTTTTGTTTATATAGGTGGTATGAAAAAGTATAGTGGTGCAAGAAATAAAGTATATAGTGTGAGAAAATAGAATGGTGTAATAAGAAAAAATGATGGTGTGCAGTGGTCACTGCCTTCATCGTATTGGCTTGGACTCCTAACCTCTAGCCACTAAAATAACCGAATAACTTGAAACAAAATTATCCAAATAGTCCCAAAAGTGTTTGTTTACATGCTTATTTGTAGAAAGCTCACAAGTTTGTTGGAGTTGTATTTAACTATCTGTAGAAAGCTTTGACCTTGGTTTAGATGTTATAAGTTTTACAAGTTTATTTGTTTAGAATGAACGTTATTTCTTATGAAATTTTCATACACTAAGCATGCGTATATTGTTATTTTATTTATCATTATTTTGTATCATCAGTTTTAAGCAAAATTACGTTCCTTTTACATAAGTAAAATGAGTTTTAAACTCACAACATCTTGGCAACATTTTAAAAAGTGTTTTTTCAACCTCAATGCAGTTAAGCTTATTTCGAGGCGAAGCGAGGATTTTTTCGTTAAAAAATGATTAAAAATTTACCACCAAATAAAAAAAAAAGAATCAATCATTTATGTAAGAGATAACAATAATTCAATCATAAAAATGGTTGAAGTGTATCTCATCATGACGATGTTGTGGAGAGCTTGAGGCCTGAAAGTCGATATTCATATTTCTACCCAAAAACATAAACATCATATAATAATCATAAACTCATAAAATACGAGAAATAAACAATTAATCATCATAAGCTCATAAGCACGATAACAAGTTCATTGACGATACGAATACGATAAATTTATATAAGAGAGTCAATAGAATAGTAAACACATATAAGATGGTCCATAAATACATGATTGCATAAATACTAAATAACGAACTCCTAGTCCTCGTTGTCTCTGCTGTCGTCATCAATCTCATCATCACTATCTACCGGATCTTCTACGTTTCTGTTTCATAGTTGATGATACATAAAAACGGTCATATCTCTGAGCCATACACGTGTCATGATGATCTCTAGGAATTACGGGTCCCAACATCAACCCAACACTGATCCGGCCCAAGCTGTTCCAAGCCCGCCTGATCTAGTCTGCCAGATGGACCCGAACTCTTACAGCGTGCTAGGCCCACACGTCTCACAGTTATCATCAATACCCATGAGTCCTTTTAAGGCAAGTATCTCGAGGATCAGCTTCAGATGGACAACTACAACAACTTTTTGCTTCTAACTAAGAAGCAAATACTAGAGTACATTCCACACAAAGAAACTTTCTCCTACGGATTGCTTTTAGATTGGGAACTATCTCCCGCGTATCTATAAGCACAGGGCTAACATGGAACTTCCCTCCTACAACACAACTCCTAATTAGAAAAGGATCTCCACGAATATCTCCTTCCTAAACTACGCCTATAATGGCCTGGTAGAACCATGACTCTGCACTATAAATAAGACATGAGGTTAATAAGTTAAGATACGCTACAAATTTCCTGTTTACAACATTACGTCTTCCTCAGATCCCTATATTACTTTAGCATCGGAGTATCACTGGCCACCACAACGGTGGTCCGTGGCTCACGTACGTGCGTTACTTGTGCAGGTCAGCAGGTCAGCGAAATTAGGTCAAACAGGGAGCGAAAATCGATTGCATTAGTTTGGCGCCGTCTGTGGAGACGACAAAGTTCTTAACTTTTCACTAGCATCGTCTACTTTCAAAACCCACAAAGATGGTGACCACTAGGTCACGCAACAACGGATAACAAGGGGACACGTCAAATGCTCTGGTTGGCGTAGCACCGTCGCTTTCAGCGGCTCTGGCGACAACAACAACGGACCCCCGAATTGATAGGTTGTCATCTCAAATACAGCAGATGGCAAAGGTGGTAGAGACTCTCATGCGACAAAATTCACCACCTACCAATGGAGACCAGGAGCATCACGGGCCTTCGAAGGATGGCAAGGAGCAAGCACAGAAAAGCTAAGCCCTCGCTACTTCTCATTGGACTAGGGAGGTTGCACGGCTAACGCTGAGCCCGCCGCCAAGGCGGAGAGACTCGGCCTCTCCGTCCCACCATTTGTGGACTGGATCATGAATGAGGTCCTTCCGAGGAAGTTCACTCCTCCGAAGCTCGACTTTTACAATAGAACCACCAATCCATTTGACCACCTGCGTTATTACCCGCGCGTAATGGCCCTAAAAGAGGTATTAGAATTAGTGATGTGCAGAACCTTTTACACTAAAGTGAAGAGGTCAGCACTAACATGGTTCCACAACCTTCCGCCGAGGTCGATCGACTCCCTCAAGACACGTACGGGCAAAAGAGTTCCTGACAGGTTTCGCAGGGAGCCAGGGTTTTCGAAAAGACCCACACTACATACTCTCTCTAAAGCAGAGGTCTCACGAGACTCTCAAAGAGTATGTCACGCTTTTCAACAACGAGCTAATTCTCATCGACGGATGCAGTAACAACATGACCATGACAACCATCACTGCGGGCCTCAAGGAAGGAAAGCTCTATGAATACCTCACCTTAGAGCCCCCTATGGACATGACAGAGCTCCTCAAGAATGCTCAGAATCATATTACCTTTGAGGAGTTGAGAACCATGAAGATGGAAATCGAAGGCGAGAAGAAGCCTTCCGCTCCTAAGGACAAGAAGGAGGGAAAGAGACGCAAGGACAAGGAACGGAACAAGAAAAAACACAATGACATCAGGTCAGACCCTAATCAGTCCAGGCCAGAAAAAAATCCTATTATGTTGGATCCAGGACTATGACACCCCTCAATTTCAGCCTGTCAAACGTACTAAACTTCATTAAGAACTGGGAGGATCTGAAGTAGCCTCTGAAGCAACGCGAGGACGATACCAACGACTGTAAGAGTATGAGGTATGAAGTTGAATACTGGATCCGCAGAGGCAAGCTGAAGGAATTCCTGAACTCCTAAAAGTGGCTAGAGCAAACCGGGGACATGGATAGTCAGTTAAAGAGATAGAGAATGGCACCCCAGGGATAATCTATGTCCTTCATGGGGTCAGACCGAATGAAGACTAGTCGTACAGGTCTCCCAAGCGGACCTTACTGGAGATGCATACACAACCCGCGAATGAGGACAGACACATCTGCCACTCAAGGATTCAAAACCCCATTCCCACCTTGACCTTTACGGACAAAGACCTTGAAGGAGTCTAAGCACTTCACAACGATGCCCTAGTCATCTCAGTCTCCATAGCAAGGTGGGAATTGAATAGAGCTTTGGTGGATACAGGAAGCTCGCTCAACGTCCTGTTCCATAGCGCATACTGCAGCATGGATTTCAATAAGGAGAACCTGACACCCTCGGATCACCCACTAATTGGATTCAGCAGGGAGATATGCTTCCCCCTCGGAAAAATAATTTTAGCAACAGTGGCAGGGGAACCATAGTTAAAAAAGGTCATGTTTCTCAATTTCATGGTAGTAGATGCACTATCAACCTACAACCTTATCTTGGAAATACCATGGCCCCACCATATGGAAGCAATAGTTTCCACCATTCATCAGTGTGTTAAGTATAACGCTAACCACTCTGAAGGGACAATACGTGGAGACCAACTTACGGTACAAGGATGCCATTACGCCGCACTGAAACGGATAGAATGCTCCCCGATCCAACTACATCCTGCAGAGCAGCTGAACCAGTGCAAGGCAAAATGACGGCAGAGACGTCACATTTAAGCGACACATGAGCAATAAGCTCATCCGTCCAGCGAAACGGAGAGGCCATGGCAAGAGGGAATACATCCCCCCGACGTTCCGTCGGTACAGAGATTGACCCCTCTTCATTAACCTTTGGAGTTCCTTGGCAGTCCGCTGAATGATCCACAAGAGCAACCCGAATTCACTTCAAAGCCATGATCAATTTCTCCCGTCAACAGTTAGTCTACTTTCAATCGTTTGTTTCCCTTTCCATAGTCAATGTAGAGTTTTAGTTCTTAAAGACTTGTGTGATTTGCAAACATTTAAGAAATAAAAAAGAATTACGAAAACAAACTCTATTGATTATTGGAAAGATGTAACAACAAGCGCCTTGAGGCGGATACAAAAGACTACATACTATAAGCATCTGAATACAGTGCGACGTGAAGTAAAAACCTGCTTAGACGATCTAACCACATAAAGGTGTCTGAAGGAGGACATGCAAGCTATTTGCAAGTGACAACAAACATATGCAAACGGACTTTGCTCAATCCCTTCCCAAGATAAAGACAAGGTGTCAGAGGGAATTGAAATGACTAAGTGACCAAATGGCTCTGTCGAATCACCCCAGAAAAGGGATCCTACAATGGCGTTGTAGACCTTACAACGAACTACTGATTTCTTCAAGAGACATTCCACCCCCTTACAGACTTTCTCAAATGGTTGTTGGCATACAGAGGGATGGAAGAAGGCAGATGAGGGTGGCCACAAGCGACAAAACAGATGAAGTCTCACAATGCTGCCAAGCGAGGCCAATTTTTCCATGAACGATGCCAGGAGTGACTGAGAAATACCATACTTGGAAGCATCGCACATCGGCTAACACTTCGATCAGCCATTGGTTAACAGCGGGATCCATGCATATACAGATGCAAATGACACGAAGTAACACCAAGGCATCTCCCTTGGTAGCAAATTTTGTACTACTTTTATGCGATATGAAAAGAATTATGAGACATCAACAGATCAACTACCTGCCCATCCAAAACAGGTGACCATGCATAACAACAACTATCGTCATGCCTGATCAGTGCAAATGTCATAACATTTGAGGACCCCATTGCTAGAGATCTCCCTTCAGCCTTTGGAAAACCCAAAACATTTTCTTCAAACAATAACACTAAGGAGATAAGTTCTGCGAAAGATAGTGTCTACAACGATTGGAAGACACCATTATATAGGCGTAATGGTTCACCAAACGGGTCTCCTGCTTAATTGCTAAGCATAGAATATCGTTTGAGAAATGAAGAAATAATGTTCCCAAGGAAAGTGCTCAGACCACGTTCGCTCAATTAATGGCGCTGCATGTAACCCCATCAATTCATGGGGAAGTAACCGACACTCAACCGTCCCGCCGCCTACGCCGTACACGTGTCACCGCGCGATATATGTCGTACACATAGCGCAACTGTACAGGAAACCCTAACTCTTCCTCTGCATGCCCAAAGGCTCGATCCACTCGGCCCACCATTAGAACAATATTTTGCTACATGCTTGGCACCAGCGCAAATCCAAATCAGCCTTGACGCACGAACCGTACCTACAGAATGTTGTTTGTTTTAAGGCAATGTTGTCCACATAGTACGCGACACTAGCGGAGATGAGTTCACACGCCCCCAAACGGGCGAAACCCTTCTCCAACCGGGCAAGCTTAATTAGCCTAAGCTGATGACGAGGCTTCTGGTATCTCCCGACACCTAGTTCGCTTAGAGCAGATCTCGATGGTCTAGGAAGTGGGAGTCTAATCAGCGTTATCACGCCTGGTGACGATGATTTGTCAAAAATCATTACCCCCTTTGCGGGCAATGATCGTTGAACCCAATCAAGTGAGCCCAGCCGGTGACGACTGACAACGAAAGCTTCTGATCAAAGCCCAGACCTGTAGCCCCCACTATGTGGGTGTAGATGATTTGGAAGGTGGGAGCCTAGTCAGTCCTGAACTGATTCCGATAGCTCGCCACGGGACCACTGCTTTTTAGCGTGGCCGTCAAATTACCAACCCTGAACTTGTAGCCTCCACTGCATGGATGTAGATAGTTTAGAAGATGGGAGCCTAGTGAGCCCCGAACTGATTCTGACGGCTCGCCATGGGATCACTGCTTTTCAGCGTGGTCGCCGAATCACCAAACCTGGACTTGTAGCCCCCATTGCACGGGTGTAGATAGTCTAAAAGGTAATTTGGGTGTAGATAGTCAGTGCGAAGCTTATCGCGTGGTCGGACATGGATAAGTATAGGTACATTGTTTCCCCCGTGCTCGGTTTTGATTAGAGATGGCAACAAGGTGGATTGGGGCGGATTTAAGCAAATCCATCCCCGCCCCGTTGAGGATTGCAGGGCTCAAAATTTGCCCCGCATATCCGTTTATTAGTATTTTTTAAAACCGCCCCCGCCCCAGACGGATTTGCGGATATCCGCCCCGCCTCGGATATCCCCATAAAATAGGTTTCTAAGTCGGTTTTGAATCCCCGCCCCAACCGATCCGCCCCGCCTGACAATACAATTTTACATAGGTTTTAGTTTTAGTTTTTTTTTTAAATGGTTTAGTTAATACTTACTTTAGGGATAAGGGTATTATAGTAATTTGAGCAGTATAAACGGATATCCGCGGGGCGGAAATGGCTAAAATCGTATCCGCCCCGAATAGTCAACGGATACTGTTTGGATACCCGAAACCACCCGAAAACCCATTCAGCCATGTCCAAGTCCGCCCCATACGGATTGGGTGGGGCGGATATCCGTGAAAATTCGCCCCACTGCCAACCCTAGTTTTGATAGCAGTTTTGTGTTACCCGTGTACTCCTTCAAGCTTTGAAAAGCTTTTTTGCATTCTTCGTTTCACTTGAATGTCTTGTTTCCTTTCAAGATTTTGAAGAAGAGACATTTGTCCGAGGACTTGGAAATGAATTTGTTTAAAGCCGATATTCTGTCGTTGAGACTTTGCATGCTCTTTATGTTCGTTGGTGACTACATGTTGAAAAGTGCATGTATCTGTTTCGAATCAACTTCGATTCCTCTTTGGTTGACCATGTATCCAAGGAATTTCCCTGATTCTACTCCAAATGTGCATTTCTTCGGGTTCAGCTTCAATTTATATCTCCGGAGTTGGGAGAAGGCATTTCAAGATCTTTGATATGGTATGTTCGACGTGAGCTTTTGACCAACATATCATCGATGTATACCTCCATAGTTGTATTGATTTGGTCTTTGAACATTCTGTTGACCAACCGTTGGTAGGTGGCTCCTACATTTTTTAGTCCGAACCACATCACCTGGTAGCAGTATGTACCTCTCTCTGTTACAAAAGATGTTTTTTCTTGGTCAGAATGGTACATATGTATCTAATTGTACCAAGAATACACATCTATAAACGTGTCTGGCAATGGCATTCCCTATTTGGTTTATACCCGGGAGCGGGAAAATGTCTTTCGGGCAGGCTTTGTTTAGATCAATGTAATCTACACATACCCTCCACGTGTCGTTCTTCCTATTTACCAACACCATGTTAGTTAACCAGTTTGGGTAGTGAGATTATCTGATCATTCCTGCATTTTTATCAGGCGGTGCACTTCCTCGTTTATTGCTTGGTTACGTTCTGGGGTTACCGACCTTCCTTTTTTTCGGACAGACTTTTTGTCCGGATAGACTTGTAATTTTTGAGTGATGACAGACGAGTCTATTCCTACCATGTCTTTCATCATCCAGGCGAAAACGTCTTGGTTATCCTTCAGTAGTTGGACCAGTTTCATGGCGAGTTCCGGGTAGATTTTGGTGCCAATTCGAACTGCTTTGTCTCTTTTGCCATCAAAGTAGACCATTATTGTTTTCTTCTTCTGGTTGTCCAGTGTTAAGTTGATCTCTTGGGCTGGTTAGGGTCGTGTTATCATCCATGAGGTCGGGGTCTGTTTGACCAAACTTTTGTGGCGGCTCCTCTGGTCATTGCAGTAATTACTATTTGTGTAGAGTTTTAATCGTTGCATAATGGCATTCTTGTACAGCTGGTTGATATCCTTTGATTGTTTTGACGCCATTGTTGATATGATACTTTAAGCATCGATGCATGGTAGAGGACACTGCACCCATTTTATGTATCCAAGGCCTTCCGATAAGCATATTGTATGCGGATGGAACGTCAACAACAAGGAAATCCTTCAACAAGACTCGTTGTCTCCCTAGTTCTCCCACTGGCAATTGGATCATTCCGAGTGGACGACATTGTTCTCCGTTGAAACCCACCATTGGTTGATCGTTGGGTGAGAACATTTCCTTGGTGAATCGCATTATGCGGAAGGTTGTTAGGTACATAAGGTTAGCCGAGCTGCCCTGTGTCGACTAGTACCCTTTTTGATTTTCCACCTGGCTATCAGTACTGAAATTACCAAAACATCATTATGCGGGAAATGAACTCCTTCTGCGTCCTTGTTGGAGAAGGTTAGAGTTTTCTGCATCATTTTGGCACTTTGTGCAGAAGGCTTTTGGTATCTAATATTTGCTTGTAAATCTCGGATTGATCGCTTCTGAGATCGATTGGCTAGTTCATTATCTCTGATTACGCCATGTAAGACACATATTAGCTCCCTTGATTGCCCTTTTTACGTGGTTTTTCTCCCGTTGGACTCTCTCAGCTTAATGAACTCTCCAAGTCGTCTCTTTTGGATGTGGCGCTTGATTTCATCCTTTAAGTTGTGGCAGTCCTCAGTGTCGTGCCCATAGTCATCGTGGGAAAAACAATATATGCTTTTAATTCGCCTGTATGGATTTCCTTTCATTTTGGGTGGCCACTTAACGTCTTCCCACTTTGCTATAGTTTCGAGGAACTCAACTCGACTTGTTTTCAAAGTCATGAACAATTTGGCCATCGATAGCTCGTGTTTGGATCCTCCGAGTTGTAGCCTTCCAAGTTTTCGTTGATCAAATTTGGAACCGCCAACGGTTCGATATCTTTTTGGTTTGTGATTTTCTTCTCTAGGCTTGTCATTCTTTCGCCCTTCTTCTCGGTCGGATAAAGCGTGTTTCTTTTCTGAGTCATCCCTCCTCCTGGCAGCTATCATCTCTTCAAGAGTGATATGTTTTTGGGTGGTCTTCAATAAAAAATCGTCATATTCTTCGGGGGTCTAGATTCAGAAAATCAAATAATGATCATTTTTCAGTTAGGAAGTGGAAGTAGCAATGACCGTGTCGTCGCTGCCGCCGTCGATCATTGTCAACTCGTTAGTAAAATGAGTGATGTACTCCCTTATTGTCTCCTCGGGTTTCTGTTTGATGTGATCAGGTAATATGGTTCCTTTTTCATCCGTTGATTGTCGATGAACCTCGTGACGAAGGCGGTAGCCAGTGCCTGAAAGAAGTTTATTGATCTTGGTGGTAAGCTGTTGAACCAACTCATTGCTGTAGAGGTGAGACAGGTCGGAAATGTTCTGTATAAGATGGATTTCGTGCTCTCATTCAATGTCATCATGTGGTGAAAGTATTGTTGATGATCTGTCGGATCGGTAATGCCATCATACGCTTCAAACTATGGTGGGGTGAACTTCTTCGGTATGGGAGTCACCATAAGTGTGTCGGATAATGGTGGTCTGGCCAATTCATACAACACGCTAGGATCTGTGACCCCGATCCTGAATGGGATTTCGGCAGAGGTCCCGTCACTCTGCGAGGGGTCATTTCGAGGTGGTTTGATACCTTCAAGATTCACTTGTTGAAGCTTTGCAGTAACTTTTTTACTTTCTTGGACTTGGTTGGCAGAGTTTTATTGGGGCAATGCTTGGGCAGGGTCGGCGAATCGACTACACTCTTAGGTGAGTTTGTCAACCTTTTCAATCATGTGATCCATTTGGATCATAAGTAGATCCACACGAGGGTCCGTGACGACACCACCAGATGTCAGGGACATTTGGGTTGTCATGTGTCGCGGCTCCCTGTTGTCAGGCATGATTGGCTCGATGGTTGTCATTGGATTAGAATCGTGAAGTATTAGCAATGTAACTTCATTAGTTGTGGGATTGCTTTGATCGTTGCTAGGTTGAGGGTTTATAGAGTGTTCCATCTGTTTCGATGGGCTTTTTAATCACTGATCAGAACCGTGGAAGTTTCCCACTGCAGACTCTCTTCTTGAATGAAAATTGTCGTTCCCCAATGACGACGCCAAACTGATGCGTCCAAAATCTGTTATCCTGTAAGTATGACCGGCAAAACAAATGTTAGATTGCCAAAAACCACCTTTTAGTGGTCGAAGACACTTCAATACTTAAGTCAATAACTCAGTTGGAGATGAAGATAAATCTGAACATAACTTAGTTAAAGTTGCATGTCTTGATGTTCGTTTTACCTTATATAATGGTCGTTGCTAATTCCCTGCGTGACTTAAACATGTGAGGCGCAATGAGAGGAGACGTTCCTCGTAACGGTCTCCTTCTTCATGAAGGTACTTCCTCGGAGGTGTAACTCCCTCCATGACTATTTTTCTCTGTAACTTTCCTCCTCTTTAAGGGGTAACTTTATCGAGGCTGTATTTGGGCCTTTAACTATGGTTTATTCTGACGGACCCTGTTTGGGCTTATGACTGAATTCACTATTTTTGGGCTTTATGAATTGATTTGGTTTTGAAATACTTGATTCTCGTGATGAACAATCTATGCCACGTGTATGACTGCGATAACAGTCTTATTTGATGTATCATCATATAGTTTATAGGTTAGTATTGCTTTCTCTTTTCAATAATCCCTCTTATATTGATGTGGATCTGGTAAGTCATTAATTTGATAATAAGTTAGAACATAACAACAACTTTGAAAAAAAAATCAGTTATGAAAGGTATAAAATTGACTCGCGTTATCATCTTCAACTTCATCAAAATTTAAAATTTGTAGTCTTCAACTCTCTTACTAATAGATTCAAACTCCAATTTGTAATTTTAGGTATTTGATTTTGAATTAATTATTCTCAATGACATCCATGTGTTTGCAAATGAAATATTGCAATAATAATAATAATAATAATAATAATAATAATAATAATAATAATAATAATAATAATAATAATAATAATAATAATAATAATAATAATAATAATAATAATAACAACAACAAATAATGATGGCGCAGTTAGGTTAGAAATTATCATGTGTTAAGGAAATTGAATTGACATAATATAGCATAAATATAGTTATCATTATAGCAATTGTACATCTACTCATCTTTGTTGGATCTCCATTTTTCATTATCAGGTTGTCAATCAGGCGTTTATGAATCATCTTAGCTAATGCAACCTTGTTCATCATCTCAAAGTCTTCAATATACATACAAACTATCCATGGGAGTTTGTCTCCATTTGTGGTGAAGAAGATTGTTAAATACAAAATGAGTAGTTTCACCGAAACCTTTTGATCGATTTCAATGTTTTCTTTAAGTGTTTTTTTTTCTAATTCATTTTTAATTATTTTTTGGATAAAATGTCTTTATTGGAACTTGATTCTAGGGGTGGGCAAACGGGTTCAGGAACCGCGGATCCAAACCGAATCGGACCGTTTTACTCCAAACGGTTCAGTTTTGATTTTTAAAATTGTGAAACGATTCGGTTCGGTTTCGGAACCGTTTTTAAACGGTTCGGTTCCGGTTCCTAAATTTTTTTTTCAAATGGTTCGGTTTCGATCCGATTACATTACATATACCCTAGTTTCTGTCCCTAAAGGTATCTTCTCTCATTTCTCCACAAGCAGGCATCACTTCTCAAAAACAACGAACCTCTCCCTTCTGGAAAACCATTTCTCAAAAACACTTCTCTCAAGCGATCACTTCTCTCATTTCTCCACAAGCGACCAACGAGCAGAGAGCAAAAGCTAAATCATTTCTCAAAAACAGATGCAGAGCAAAAGCTGAATCTTTGGAAAGCCCTAGTTTCTCAAAAACATGGTAAATTTTCCTTCCACTGATTTCCTATCTCAATCTTCAATCGAACATCTCCCTCGTCAATTTCTTATCTTTCATGCAATCGCGTCTCCTTCTCTCATTGCGCCGCTTCGTTACGGTTCTATTTTTGTGACGCAATCGATTTGCAACCTGTAGACATAAATTTTGACGAAAAACTTGAGTTTGTGAAATCTTCTCCTTTTGGTCTGAAACTAAACAGTGTGGTGGCTTCTTAGCAAAAAGGGAGCTTCTGGGTTCTCACGGTCATCTACAGCTGAAGAAGTTACACAAGGAATAGATGGAACTGGTCTCACTGCTGTTGTTACAGGTGAACCAATCTTCATTTTGGGTTTTCTGTTTTCCT
The DNA here is from genome assembly GCA_963556465.1 of Berberis vulgaris. Taxonomy (NCBI): domain Eukaryota; kingdom Viridiplantae; phylum Streptophyta; class Magnoliopsida; order Ranunculales; family Berberidaceae; genus Berberis; species Berberis vulgaris. Next base: position 69,920,876 of record OY747134.1, on the reverse strand, counting down.
TCTGCTTTGCTGTTTTCACATGAGATTTTCAGTTCATTTAGTTTATATGAGTAAAATATTGAATGGGTTGTCAACTTTGTTGTGTGTTTCATTAAAATTTACTTGGTCGCTATAATTGATATGGGTACTTGATTGAATGGGTTGTCAACTATGATGTGTGTTTCATTAAAATTTACTTGGTAACTATAATTGATATGGGTTTGATATGATTTTCAACTTTGAGTAGATATTGGGTGTGTTGATGTTGAAATTATGTTCTTCTAGTGCATTTGGTACTATTTTTGTATAAGGGTCTTGTTGGTTCATGTACTTCAGTTTGATGTTTTTCCATTCAATTCTGCATACCTAGCTTTGTGTTTGCGTTGCTTTAAATTTGTAGCGTGGCGATTGTTGGGTATAAAAGTGTAGAACATTGTGGAGTTTTCATGTTTGAAATGCTAGTTTGGTTGCTCAGGACCATGTTTAAGGCCAATTTGCTATTTTATCAACTTAAGGTATCCCACCCATATAAGTTGGTGGTTGGTTGGTTTATGTACTTACTTGTACTTTTGGTAGACATTGCAAGTAGAATGTCAGCTGGTATGATCTCTAGATTTTTGTTGAATTGTGATGTTATTGACATGATCAGTTTGATTTCCTTTTTCTTGTGTTAATTATCATTGACTTTGGTTTAGTTGATGGGATATCTGACTTGTGATCAATCATATGTCAGGAACCGTTTGGAACTGAACCGTTGTAAACGATTCGAGTTAGGTTCGGTTCCAACGTTCAAAATAGAGGAGCCGATCCGAATCGGAACCGTTAAAATTTTAAACGGTTCGAGTTAGGTTCCTCAAAATTTGGAACCGAATCGTGCCCACCCCTACTTGATTCTGAATCCCTTGGTAGCCAATCTAGATACTTATCTAGTCCAACTTCACTTTTTGCGTCAATTTCAACACACAACCATTTTTTTTGGTAAGCCAAAGTAAAAGTGCAATAGACTTTACATTCAATGATATTTGTCTCGGACAAGTCTATGGAGACAGACTAGGCGCGCCACGCCGACACCAGGCCAGGCTCTCTACCCTTCATCATCTTAGAGATAGGGGATTATGAGCATCTCTAGGATGATGGAGGGTAGAGAGCCTGGCCTGGCTTTCTAGAATTTGGGGTCTCGTATTCCTTCCCAACTCAAATGACCTGTCTCTGGGTTGAATATGGCCTGTCATATATGGATTCAAACAATCTTGGAAAAGGTGTTTGTTTGATTTACTCTTTGTTTGCTCCTTAATCATTGGTTCAACTTTTCCATATATACTTAACCACACGTATTAGCGATGATCTCAAGCATTTTGACAATACGCCTGATTTGAAAGCTACTTTAAATATCTTAATTATTATTATTTTAAGACGAAAGGCTAATAGTATTTGGGCAAAAATGCATAAAATACATTTTAAAAGTAATATATAGAATTATGAAGTCATACAAATGCTCTTGACCAAGTTTTAGGGTTAAAAGTTACCTTATAAAATTTTCTTATTAATTTCCTTCAGAGTTAACCTCTTTTTATTTATTTATTTATTATTATTAAGGGTGTGTTTGGTTGTTAGAAAAATTTGGGTTGGAGGGTCAAAATTTCTTGAGAAAATATTGTCATTTTTTGGTTGTCAATAATTTTTCAATATTTTCATTTTTTCACTGTTTGGTTGCAAACGTTTTCCATGTATACTTGCAATTGCTAAATTGTACAGACTCTTTGGTAGTGACAACAATAAATAACATAAATACAAATTAAACTAATAAATGGCCATGTAAATAAGATCAAGCATATATGCCCTTTTGCAACATGTAATCTAACTATGCATAGTGTTTTTTGAAGTGAAGTATGCTTTATGGTTAATTGAACTTCTATGGGTTATTTTACACAAAGGTAACGGCTACTCCATACCACCAAAAGCGCTTTCTCACATCACTAATGGGTTTTTTTTTCTTACTTGCTCACACCATCCAAATAACTGTTTTTGAAAGAAAAAAAAGTAACTTAAAAACAGGGTAATTTCGACCAATTTAAGCTCTTAATTGAGATCGATTTTCAAGCTCATCAAAATACAAAAATTGTATTACTCTGAGTTATCTAATAAACACAACTTGAATCACTTTAAAATATTTTGAAATGAGCAAGTTATGATCATTTTACTAAAGTCACACAAATCTGTCTCGCAATGAAAATGAGATAGTGTCCCTGACTTTCAGCTAACTTATGTGCTTGATCGAGATCGATTCTCAAGCTCATCAAAACACGATAATTGTAGTACTCTAAGTTATCTAATAGCACAACTTGAATCACTTGAAAATGTTTTGAAATGAGCAAGTTATGGTCATTTTACTAAAGTCGTGCAATCCTGTCTCGCAATGAAAACGGGATAGTGTCTCTAACTTTCATCCAACTTATGTGTTTGATCGAGACCGATTGTCAAGTTGATCAAAACACAAAAATTGTAGTACTCTGATTTATCTAATAAACACAATTTGAATCACTTGAAAATGTGTTGAAATGAGAAAGTTATAGTCATTTTACTAAAGTCACGCAAATCTGTCCGAAAAAATTTGCTGAAAATTTTCTGTTTGGCCAAAACAATGAGAGTTTTTGCAAAAACCTCGCATTGTTTCAGGTGAGATTTTTTTTTACCGTTCGTCCGGATCAATGCGAGGTTTTTGCAATTTCTGAACAAAAACCTCGCATTGTCTCAAGGGAACAATAGTTTTTTTGTGATTTCTGAATTTTTTTTTTTCTAAAGTTTACTTTGTTTTTGTGATTGAAAATATTTCTGAAGTTTTCATGAGATTACTTTGTTTTCCTAAATTTTTTTGGGGAGGTTGTGATTTGAGGTTTATTTTTAAGGGTTGAGGGAGAGGGAAGAGATTTTCGAGGGAAGAGATTGGTTTCGATTTTGCAAGAGATTCAATGGAGAGGGAAGATTTGAATGGGGGAGGGGAGGGGAGGGGAGACTTGAGTTTCAATTTGAATGAGGATGAGAAAAATGTTGTTTTTTCACTTATACATGTGATGTGGGAAAGAGTGGTGGTATGAGAAAGAAAGTAAATGATGTGGAAGAGTTAAATGGTGTGAAAAAAAACTTTTGATGGTGTGGAGTAGTCATTTCCTTATACAAACACCATACATGGACATGGGAATTTGAAGTATTAGAAACTCACATGTACACATCTATCTCCCCCGGGGAATTCTAATTGGCAAGGAAACGAGCAAGGAAACGGGCAAGGGAGGGCGGTGGAACCCTCCATCCCCTCCCTCGCCCGTTTCCTCGCCAATTAGACAAGCCCATCTCCCCCTTCACGAAAATCAAAACTCAGTTATAAAAAATTTGAGTTAATTGATAAAATGCTATTTTCTCATGAAAAAAAAATTATTTCAACCAAACACACTCTAATTTCCCATAGGCTATTGCTAAATAACACCACCACCCAAATTTTTTGTTTGGATATGCTAAAGGACACCGCCACCCACCCTCACATTTTCTTCTCTCTTCACCGGAGCAACACCCCGACCAGCCCCCACCACCACCTCCACCCACCATGCCCTACCACCGCCGATCGACAATGGTAATGGTGCTTGGGAGAAGAAGAAGAAGAAGAAGAAGAAGAAGAAGAAGAAGAAGAAGAGGTGAAATGAGGAGAATAATAAGAAAAAGAATATGGGAGGAGAAATAGGATGATGATGAGAGGTGACGGTGGTAGGGTGGTTGTGGTGATCAATGAAAGAGAAGAAGAAGAAGAAGAAAGGGGAGGACGAGAGGTGGCGGTGGTGGTGAAAAAGAGGAGGAGAAGGATGAGGAAGAGAGGTGGCGGCGGTGGAGTTGATGGAGAAGAAAGGGAGAGAGGAAAAGAAATATAGGCTTTATTATTATTATTGGTGGTGCCCTTTAGAAATATAGTGGTGTTCTTCAGAAAATAGGACATTAGTAGTGTCCTTTAGTAAGGGCATGTTTTTGGTCACCGGTAGAATTGGGAATGAGAATGCTAACGAGAATAGGAATGGAAATGTGGGGAAACACCTAAAACTTGGGTTGAATTCTACTGGTCCACCTCTTAAACAATGCAACACATAATACGACACACACGTGTCTATAGTCCATACCCGTTGAATTTTTGGATGGAGTTCGGGTCGGTGGGCCGGTTCAGGAATCCAATATGTTGAACCGAGAACAAATCAGGTCCATGGACATGCCTCTCGGCTTGCATTCCCTTCCTCGCATCGTTATAAAACCCTAAAACCAAACCCTTCTCTTTCTCTTTCTATTCTCACCTTCGAAGCAGCAGCAGCGAAGCCAAGCCAAGCGCGACTACTTCGAAGCTCTGAGTAGCTTCTCCCCACCAAGGTCTGTATGTTTTCAACCCTAAATCTTTCTTTCTAACTGAATCCATGCTTGTAGTAGACTCTCGTCTTCGATTCTTGGCTGCGGTTTGCTTTGTTTCCAAGTTTATTTGTTATAGGTTAAAGTAATTTGATGTCTTGGAATCCATAATTTTTGTTCAAAGGACAGATTTTTGGTTACAAAAGATAATGGGAATGGAGTTGCCAAGTTACAGCAAAAACGAGGTGGTCAATAACGAAGTCCTCGAACCGGAAGAAGAATTGGGTGATTGGGAGTTAGCTCAGTATGTTCGAGTCGTTCTTAAATCAGTCGACCCTGAAACTCAATCTCAGGTAACCATGCTCTTACTATTTTTATTTATTTTTGGTTGAATGTGACCAAGTAAGTATTGTTTGGTTTTACTTCAATGCATTATAAGAATGTTTAAAAGTTGACAGCTTTAAGTGAATTTTAATACTAGAAAGAAATTTTGGTGGTGGGTGAATCGGGACAATTGAATACAGAGGCAGAGAGACTGCACTAAAAACGGGCTTGTAGTGCAGTGCTTTGTTTTTACATGAAGAAGTAATAATTTTTACTTGTGTAGTTTCAAAACCTGGAGAGCCGCAATCATTATAATGAGCTGGTTGGGTATCTGATTGATACAAAGCGTCGTAATCCAGATGAAGTGGCCGCTCTAGTGGTAAGTTAGAGTTTGTGCAGATAATTAATTTGGTTTTTTATTTTGTTTTTCTGACCATGTGGTTTGTTGGGCTACATTTTTTTTCTCATTTGTTTAACAGGCAAGTTTGAAGGCATTGTCAAGAGCCGTCTCTTACATCGATGTGGATATCCATAAAAAGCTTCTTAATGCAGTAAGTTCAAGCACAACATGCTTTGATATGCCCTTAAGTGTGGAGTTGTATTTTATGATCGATTTTTCCCTGGCAATTGTGCTACAGATTTTTTCGATGAGCATGTGGTTTCATGGGCCAGAAGTGATGGATGCTTTGGTGGAACTGATTATATCATTGGTGTAGTTCACTAACATTACCCTTGAAGAGTTGACTTAAAAAATTGAATCAAACTGCTATAACCATATCCTACTCCATTGTGTTTCAGGCTACGTCAGGTGGGCAATTTGTTGATGCTTGCTTGGACATGCTGGTTAGAAACTTTATGCCACCTAAAACTAATCTAGCAAAGTGGGGTCGTAGTGACAGGAAGACCCAAGTTCTTGATCGGGTGCATTCAGCTCTAAAAGATATAGCAGATGTGTTGCCTCTTGCTGCCCTAAGACTAGAGAGCATCGTTGTGGACAGAATGCCACACAAGCTAAGCACCGAGGTGAGTCTGTTCTGTTTTGATCTCCCTAATTTCCAGCCCTCGACATATGAACAACAACACCTGTCCTTAAGTAAACATTTCTTTTAGCTCATTCTAGATATATGCCTATGTCACTGATAAGAAAATGTGCGGGAACTGATACGGTTTCTTCAGTTCTACCATCTATTGGGTCCTTCAAAGGAGATTTTGAAAGAAATCCAAAGAAAACAGTATATTCTGGTTGCGATGGTTCTCTATGCGAAATATCTTTCTTGTCAGGCCTGCAGTTATTTTGGCTATGGTAATGCATTCATTCAAGCATTCAATATGCGTACGTAAATTTATATGTACGACATTTGTTGCTGGTTATGTGCAACTGTCAGCGCCTAGTGCAGTATGTCCAGTGTGTAAACGTAATGTCAGAGTCACTGGAGTTTTGTATTTTCATTTTATTTATTTGCATATTTATTGAAGCTTTCATTTCATTATAAATTCAGGGTACAATCAAAACTGAACATAAAGTGAAAATGACAAAAAAGTAAATAAAAGAGAATACGACCTTAGGGGTTTTCTCCCCAGCGCTAAGCGTCGTCCTTGGCGCTTACTAAATGTTCTGAATGTAGAACCTATTATTGCTATGTTTTGAATGTAGAACCTATTATTGCTTCTGAGTAGAAGTAAAACAAAGTAAAAACAAACACCCGTCAAAGTGGTCTACTTATTCACAACCAAAGTTCTGATTAGAACTAAAAGCAAACGCCTCCTTAGTCCTGATACAAAAAGGTCCTCTAGCAACATCTAAACCAACTGAGCCACAATTCTGACTTTTATCATCCCTGTCACTATTTTCCTTTTCTCATCCTACCGAGAAGGCTGTCTCATTAACACTCACTGGGGATAATTGCTGCTGCAATCAACTCAACATATTGAATTTTAAGATTTCTTGTGGTGAGGAGATGATGTTAGTTGAGTGAGATACCGTCAATGAGGGTCCGATGTAACAGTATTATGAGACATCCTTTAAGTTCTCCATGGAGGTTGGTTTAGTCCTGGACTTATTCAAATTAGCCTATCTTATTCCCAAACTTTTCAAACTGCTATGTGAAAAGGGATCACTTGTTATGGATCCACACTTGTATTTTCAACAGAGCTAGTTTATTCTCAGTGCTTTCTAGAGTAGGGGTTTTTTTTTTTTGTGTGCGCGTGTGACCTGGTCAGTCTTGTGTTTTGTATTTTCATCAGGGCTATTTTTTTTCCCCCATTAACGGATAGCTTGTGTTTTGATTGATAAAAAAATAACATTTTCTTTCAATTTTTAAAGAAGGTTCAACTTTATTGATGAAGACAAACAGTCAGAAAGGAGGCGAACTTGCAGATTTGAGGCTTAATTAGATAGCCCCAACTAACAAGCAAGAAATTAAAGGAAACCCTTTTGGAAGAAAGGATGACAAATTCAATGCCAAAGCAAAACCAAAATTGTTCCAAACATTTCTTCAAAGGTCTTAACATTTCATTCTTTAAACTACCCTGCAAATGGCATATGAGCCTAATTCCAAAGAAGATTGCTGAGGGAAAATTATATTCAAATAAAGCGTCATTAAGAGAAAGCAAATATTTACCCTATGTTATCCTAGGCTAGGCGAGGAGGGTGGCCTGGGCTCCTAACTTGCCCTAGGCTCATCATCATCCAAACACATGCCACCTCTGGAATGGGTGTAATGGGAGTCTTGAATTGGTGGTTGTTGTCCAACAACAAACCCTTGCGAGGTGGTATGCTCAATGAAACACGATGTTTTACCACCAAAGGAGTTGGAAACGAGACAGGCTGCTCATCGTTACACTAGTTGCAACATGGAGGGAAGACAATGAGAGTAGTTGGGGTAAGGAGTAGGGATTCAGACCAGGTCTATGGGCATGTATGGAACATTGTGTGCCATGCAATGATGCACGGACTTGGATACGCGTGTCGTGTCAGACATGGATACAACACGGCGACTCGGCAATTTTCAAAAAAATAGGACTCGGCGACACGGTCAAACTTATTTTTTTAATATATATTTTTTTAACTCATATGAACATAAAATTATAAATAATACTATTGAACAATGCAAACATATCAATAAAACATTCAATTCATTCATTCAAAATTACAAATGCATCATAAAGTCAAGCTCAAGTCATGCTCATAAAGCATACGCAACATAATTTCATTAATTTGATAATGTCAAAATGTAAATACTCAAATCATACAAATGGAGAATTGCTTTTAGAGTGGAGTGGTATGAAAAGAGGATTGTGTGGGGTGTATGTAGCTGGACCATTTAGCTAGTCCAAGTTTTGAAGCCCAAGCCCATACCAAGTTTTGAAGTCCCAAAAACTCTCCACTCGACGCAAAACAAAACCCTCCCACTTTCTTTCACTCCTACCAAATGTCTTACCAACAAGAACAAGCAGTAGAAGATGACCCATTTCTCTCCCCACCTCTTCACCCCAAAAAAAAGAAGAAGAAAAAAAAAACTGGCAAAGAAAACCAAGATTTCTTTCCCTTATCAACTCTTTCATCCTCGATGACGACCCAACCCCAAGTGGGAAGGATTGATCGAAGAGGAGAGGTTTCTCTTTTTTCTGTTATCTCTGTTTAGGGTTTGAAAAAGTGGGAAGAATCGATCGAGAGGGAGAACATGTCTCTGTCCAGCAAACAACCGATCGATCGATCTCTCCCTCTTTCTCTGTCTATCGATCGATCGATCAATCTTTCCCTCGCTTTCTGTCCAGATCGATCGATCGATCTCTCCCTCTCTATCTGTCGACTGTCTATCTTGATCCCTGGTTTTGCCCTCATTTCTCCCCTATTTTCTCTGTAATTAGGGTTTGAAAAATGTGGGAAGGATCAATCGAAGTGGAGAGTTTATTTGCAAAGACCTTGTCCAAGCCGTGTCGGTGTCAGTCAACGAATTTTGACCGTTGACCATGTGTCAAATACGTGTCGAGCGCGAATCCGTGTCCGACACGTATTTGACACGTGATACGGGAGTTTTCCGGAGAGTCGGTGCATTAGAGGTGCCAGAACATCAATGAAGGATTCTAAAAGCAACCAACTTTAGGTATTTGCTCATTCTCAATGGAATATTTATTCATGTAGCTACTAATATAAGAGAGCTTCATGAGTTGAGGAGGCCTGAATACCAAGACCACCAATTTCCTTTGAGGTGCACAAGAATTCCCAATTTGTCAATCTTGTCACTTCATGTTAAGCAATCGGATATCAATTTATTTTTGTTCCCTTTCCCTCAGAGCTATATGTTTCCAACATGCTATTCGTTTTTAGTTTTTTTACATATTGCAACCAAAAGAATTTCCTGGAATTTTCTAAAATCTAAATTTATAAACTTCTCAACATTTCCCATTATCACTTTCCTTCAAGGACGCTGTGGACACTGACACAACATGTCGACTCAACAATTTAAAAAAAATAGGACTCAGGGACACGTCATGTCATACTATTTTTTTAATAAGTCATATAAACGTAATAATAATTTAATAAAGTGTCTTCCTAGAGTGTTTGAAGATGATACTCTGTTGAAAAAAAAAAGTAGAGAAAAAGTATAGTATAAAAGAAGCATAAACTACTTCCATGCTTTAATGGCTTTTTGCCTATTTATTTTAATAAAGTGTTTTCCTAGAGTGTTTGAAGATGATACTCTGTTGAAAAAAAAAAGTAGAGAAAAAGTATAGTAGAGAAGAAGCATAAACTACTTCTATGCTTTAATAGTTTTTTGTCGATTTATTTTAAATTGCAATTGAAAGAGTCAATTCACTTCAGATGGATCAACGACCATTAAATTAGGTGGTTATTTGCAAACATGTATAAGTAAAATAAAACAAAGTTGGTTTTCAAGTCTTGACTGTGTTCTGACTAAGTTTCGGGTGTATCAGAGGCGTGTCCTATACGTTGACCATATTGATCATGTATCTGACGCTTGTTGACACGCTGACCAAGTGTTCGACGCTTGTCAAACGAGTGTCGGTCACATCACAGATACGATAAGTTCTCTGAAAAGTCCGCGCTTTCTTGCTTTCCTTTGTACAAGCATGTAAAGGCATGGTAGAGAGCTACCCAAAATAATCATCTTATAGGCTGCGTATACACAAAACTATGTGTTTCTACTTATATTTATTTTTCATCATTTTTTCATTTAATTATTTTAGTTATAATTCCATGATTTCTATTTTGAAACGACATAACCGAGACAAAATTTGGAGAGTATGTATGGAGAAAATCGAGTTGTGTGTAGGTAGGCACATGGGGGTGCTCATAGTGATAATGTGTTCTGGAAGCACATGGGAGCAGCTTAAGGCATGTATTGAGAGGCTCGAGTGCTAGATCAAACATGAAATAAAGTTGAGTGCCACATGCACTTAGGGTCAAGTTCCTACGCAAGGAATGGAATGTGGAGATCTATGTTTTTTGGACGAACTGTTCCCATGGGGAGTATTTTAGGCTTGTAGCGATGTGCAAGATTGAGAATGTATCTTCTTTATCTCATAATTAATTATCACCGATCATCGTCTAATTGATAGGTATTTGTAAAAAAAAAAAATCAATTTCTACTGTCCTAGATAAATAACCATGGTTAAATATTTTCGGGGGGGGGGGGGGGGGGGGTGTGTATTCAATTAAGGATTTTAATGGATTTTAAAATTTAGAGGTATTCAATGAAGTATTTGAAAGAATCCATCTAAATCTAGAGGTATTCAATATGGATTTAAAAGGATTGTTTTAAAATCTCTCGAAATCAGGGGTATTCAATTCATGTTTTTCAAAAAATCTACCAAAATCAGGGGGTATTAAAAAAATAGTGGATTTTGATGTATTTGTTAAAGTTGTGGATTTTGAAGAATTTGTGAGTGAAAAGTATAAAAAAAAGAGTCATTTCAAATCCAACCTTCCCCCCTCATATTTCAACGAATTTGTACTCTCTCTTTCTCATTCCTCACTATTTCTTTATCTTCTTCTAGGGTTCTTGTTCTTTATGACAAAAATCAACAAACTCCCTCATTTCAATCTCAATTGAACCCAACATCCATTTTTATGAATCTACCCCTCCTAGCAAACCCAATGTTAGTGCCCAATAGCTTTGAATTGATTACAAGCAAAAAGTACACAAACAAAGAAAAAGACTAGGAAGGGAAAGAGTAAAAATTTCTTTTTGCATACATATACTCTTTCGATTAAAAGCGAAAAGATGAACAAATACTATAGTTGAATATCTAAACAGCTAGTGCACCCACTATTTTCACCATGCATCTCCGTTACAATCGAACTGATTAACATCCATACAGTCATACAACTACTACTGTAAAACACATAACATTTAATATTTCAATGAGGCTTTCAGATTTGTGATTTTTATGCCATTTTCATCTTTTGTCTGTGTTCTTTTGCTATGGTGTAGTTACGCCATTTGTTTGATGAAATGCCTCACAAAAATATTGTTTTCATCAACATTTTTTTCGGTTTATAAGGTAAATACCACTATGAAGAATATTGTCATTCAGATTCATGCCATATTATTAAGTTGGGTGGTGGATCAACACTTTCCATTTACAACACTTTCGTTGATTCTTACTGTAAATGTAACTGTCTTTAATTAGTTTCACAGGTTTTTAGTTTCGATAATAATGAATTCTCATATTCTAGCATCCTATGCATTACTGTAATAATGAAGTATGAAAAAAAGGTTACTAAAACTTTTTGAGAAAATTCCATATCGTTTTTTGCTCCAAATCCATCGGATTGCTTATATTCTTAATAGGAAAAAAAATTACAAGGAGATTCATTATCTTGTAATCAAAATTGGGACAGAGTTGGATGAGTTGCAAGCATGAAAATATGGAAATGGGAGAAATGGATGCAAGGGAACTCTTCGAGCTTGAACCCCAAATGGAATTGACTTGTATATTTCTTTTCAATATTTATGCTGCCAAAGGGATGTGCAAAGATGTTAAGGTCAGGGCAATAATGTCTAGTAAAGGTATAAAGAAGAGCTTGGGTGTAGTTAGGTAGAAGTTGATGTAAAAGTCCATTTTTTCTCTCTAGAGATAGATCTCATCCAAAAGTCGTAGAAATCTATTGAAAATTAGATGAATTGGGCGAGGAACTGATTTTAGTAGAGCATGTCCCAAACAATGATTTCAGTAGGCGTGTTCTTTCATGGCTTTCTATGACTAATAAAAAATTCATAAAAATTCATAAGAATCCTGTAAAATTCATCAAAATCCAATCCTTTAAAATCCATTAAAAAACCATGTGGATTTCATAAATCCATTAAAAACCTTTGAAATTTTTTAAAATCCAAGAGTTTAAAAATCCATTAAAAATCCTTAATTGAATACATCCCCCCTTATACTATTGTTGCTTTGATTATTTGAATTTTTATTGATAAAAAACGCTTTCTTCTTGTAGGATGTCGTAGTATATGCGGAGAGCATGTTGATGCTGGAAAGTGGTGTGCTTGGGAAATTCGTTGGGACACGAATGCTGTCAGAGATTATGAACATGCTTCTGGACTTGGATGTAAGTATGAGGCATTGCCCTTTGTATTTTAAAAATTGTATTGCATCAAATTAATATGATTCATTTGGATGTCAACAGGTTGAGATAGGGTGGGACGTAATTTTGCAGGATGATCACAGTAAGGGTATTTTTGACATGGAATTAGGAGAAGATCTTGAAGAGAATGCAGCTTGTGCTGAGAAATTAGATAATTTGATGGTACTCACATGTGAGTATCTCAAATCATGTGCTAATGAGGGACGTCTGGTCGAGGTAATTTTGATTTAATTATTCTACATCTTATATTCAGCACATTTCCTATGCATCCTCTACTGGTCCTAAATCAAGGGCTTAATGTGCGAAATTATGCTGTCGCCTGTTAATTTTCTTCTTGTTGCGGTAATCTAATGTTGGTTCTGCTGATGTACTTTCTTTTAAATCGCAAGGTCTTTGAATTACTTATTGTGCTATTTGAGAAGATGGTCCTGACTGCTTACAAATCGAAGTTCGTCCAGGTAAGTTTTTGTTGCAATTCTCGTATGGTTAGTTGTTTTATTTTTCATCTTCTTTCTTACAGGTATGGTAATCTAGTTATTGGCTGTCGTTTGTTGCAGTTTGTGATCTTCTATGCCTGTTCACTTGATCCCGAAAATTGTGGTGTCAGATTTGCTATTATGCTTGCAGATGTTTTTGAGCACTCCACATACACACTTAATAGGTAATACGTGAAGGATCTTAGTTGAGTTGCTATAGCTTGTTTCCTTTCTTTCTGCAATCTTGCTGTTTCTATCCTCGTTTCATCTTCTATCTAAACAAATTCTACTATTTTATGGATCTAATCTGGAGACTTTGTTTAAAGGTTCAAATTCCCATGAGCCCAAGAAAAAACTATTATATAACCATTATATGAAAGACTATTACATAACAAACATTTTCCTATTCTCGAGATTACTTGCTACATCCAAACTAATGCTCATCAGCACCCTTATAGTAATAAGGAATAATGAGGAAGCCTGTGTCCTCATGTCATCATCCATCTTCATTCTGTATATTCCGTGCTTAAGATGCTAGAATGAATATCTGATGAGGCATTCTCTATAGGATCAATTATAACAAGTCACACACTCATATTTCAGAAATATCGAAACAAAGGAATTTCATGGTCAAATTGCCAGAATGACCTAAAAATCTTAGTCCTAAGTGATTCACTTTGGATTGAAAAGGCAGTACTTTGCAATTCCTATGAACTTAATTCATTGAAATTCCATCCAGTAAAATGGAAGAGTTATAGATCAAAATAATAGGAATATCGCGAAGAGAGCCATTGCGACACCCATCAACGGGGTAGTTCCCCATCCCGGTGCTACTTCACCATATTCCGAATTCAACGGTTTCAATAAACTTCCTAGATTAGTCTGTCTTGGTCTTGGTCAAGATCTTGAATTATTTTCAACGGTTTGTAGCCATAAATCCTATTGAATTTTATTGACTTTGTAAATCATACATTTGTGCATCACAAAGAGCCTGTTATTAAACACTGGTTTTGTCACTTTTAACATTTGATTCAGCAGTTTTCCAAGTAAGTGGTAGTTGTTAATATGTGTGAACATATCATTATACAACTCTTCATCTTCTCCAACCATGCTTTGTTCTCAGTGAGCCACCATTCAAATTCCTTTTTGCCTGCCTCCGTCTCCGTAGATCCCCATACTTCCTGAGTTTCAGTTGAGCTCTTCCTCTGTACTGGCTATCCTTTGCAGTCTTTTATCATTCACTCCTTTAAGACTCAATGCCAATCTGCATCTCTCTCAATTCTCCTTGAGGCAGCTCACTGCGTTTCAGCCTTGGATAGCTGTCATAAATTCCTACCTGAACCCACAAACCATTGCCAATGCTAGCCACGCCACCGCTTCTAGCATCGTCAACTCTGCAAGTGTCCCTTTTCATCACCTCAGCATGGAGTAATATCTCTACCACACACCAAATTTCAGATTCAGATCTGAACGCCTGCAAGCTCAAAGACCTACTTTCTTCCTTTCCTGGAATGGTTTGAGAGTCTGCTAGACATTCCTTAGTCATTGCCTCTGATCACCTCTTTAGGATCTCGGACAGACTAACTCATGTAACTCTTATTGCTTCAGTTTTGGATTATAGACAAATTACAAATTGGTTTCACAAAAGAAACCCAAAGCACAAAACCTCAAAGAAATACTCTAATGAAAACCCTAGCCAACCAAATAACAAATCATAATCCAATAACGGATTTCCCAAATTAACAAATGGGTTTCAAACACAAAGTGATTTCGAAAACAAACTGATTTCATAGCCAACAATTGACGGTGCTTAAAGGCCGCAAAGAGCTGTCAAAGAATTCCACAGAATTCTTCTTTCTTCTACTCCTTTGTCATTTTCCTACTTTCTCCAACATTTCTCACCTTCTCATTTGTTCTTTTTCCACCAATTTCCACAATCTTCTACTTTATTCTTTGACTCTTTGCAGATTCCAACCAACTCTCCTCTCCTATTTTCAACTAACCGAACATCTTGGCATTAACCCTTGGGGGACCTTCCACCACCGCCTCTCCTATTTTCAACTAATCGAACATCTTGGCATTAACCCTTAGGGGACCTGAGGTATGTTCACATTTGATACAAGATAATCACAACTTTGATCTCGTGTGGGAAAATAAGATACTTGATGCTTGAAATTCAAGAGTGAAGTATGTGTGATTATAATGGATTTTGAGGTTGAAAGTTGTAAGTCGAGCACGAGGAAATGCGACACATTCAGAGATACCGTATTTGATTATACTAAATGAATTGTTCAAATGACAAGGAAATCTCATTCCTTTATTTGCAACAGTATATACTATTCTCTTGTTATCCTTATCCTTGATTTTCCAAGGAAAGAAAGAAATCCACTTTTCAGTTTTTATTTTAGTGAGCAAGTCAGCATTAAAGGTACACAAGTCTTTGTAGTGCTCCAAGCTGAATTTTATGGGCTGTTTCAGTTATTATTTTACTGTTTTCTCATTGATTTATTTTATTCTTTTCCTTACTTTCTCTTGGTTTTTTGCAGAATGAGTGCTGTTGCTTATCTTGCAAGTTATCTTTCTCGTGCGAGATTTATGTCATCCTCCTTGGTTCTCAGTGCATTAGAAAGGTATGTAGTTGATTGCCCCCCACCCAGCCACCCACCCACGACTGGCATGCGTACACATATAGGATGTGAAGCTCCATTTGATGTTCAATGTCTGATGTATTTGTTACCAGATTATAATTTGTTCATTGATCTTCTGACGATCATATGGTTTCAGACTAGTAGATTGGTGCTTCAAATATTGTAAACTTCAGGATGGGGAAGTGGAAATGATTAACCCCGAAGGTCATAAAGAATTCTATGCTGCATGCCAGGTACAACTTAAAAGAGGAAGTTCATGTTCATACTTATTTATGAGGTCTTTGACTTAATAGATTTATCTCTTATAAAATATTTCTCTCTTTTAGCATGAGTAAGTTTAAATTTCCTCGAGTTGATGGGAATAAAGAGTTGGATGGGATTCATCAACGCAGAACTCTGAGAGAGAGAGAGAGAGTGAACTTACATTATATAGCATGCCAAGAACAAAGTACCATGTGAGCATCGTACTTTAGTTTCATGGGGAAGTGACTGCTATTCATTGTGTACTACAAATTTGATGTCTTATTGTGTGCTATCAATTTGATGTCTTTGTTTTTTGGATGGTAAAGATACATGGATTGAAAACTAAAGAAAGAGCAAATATTCAAATATGATGATTTCATTTATGCTTTTTGTTGAACTGCAGGCAGTCATGTATGTGCTCTGCTTCCGCATGAGATTTATGATGGATGTCCCTCATCTCAAATCACAGCTTCTTCTTATTCCCTTAGAGCCTATCTTGCGGCATCCGTTGGATCCACTGAAGGTCAAGCTCACATTTTAATATCCAATTCATTTTATTCTTTGTAGTTATTTTACTTTAGTAGTGCCTTTTCTTGACATGATTTTCTGTTTTAACCTAGTAATGTCTTTATGTTGAAAACAACCGTGGAATTATTATCTTCACTTGCCTGTTGTATGTCACTGTTTTTACTGAAAGTAACAGCATTACTTTAGTACTTCAGTTTTATCTACTGCAAAACGTTAAGGGAATTAGAAGAATATGAAATTGTTTAGAGTTCGACAGCTCTTGATTTTGGAAATGCTTGACAACCCCGTAGAGTTCCATCTTTTCCATTTATTTGTTCCACTCGTTCTTGTCCCTACTTGTCTTTAAGGATTAATGTTCAGTTGTTATCATTTTAACAGGTGTGCCTGCCTACAATAGTAATAGAATTCCTTAGACAAGCAAAAGCAGCTCGGCTGTTCTTTGTTTCGGAAAAATTCTTCTTCAACAATTTGCTGGAATCAGAATTTTCCAAGGCTTTTGGTGGGAAGGAAAGGCTTGATATGTTCTTCCCATTCGATCCATGCCTATTAAAGAATTGTGATAGGTAAGTTTTCTGATGTTTATGTTGGTTCAGTACTTGGAAGCTGAGATGTGTGTTTCCCATCTGTTTCTTCTCGAGTTACTCGAGCTAGAAATATGTAATAAGAGAAGCAATCATATACTAGACTTGAAGTTGGCATAATTGCTAACTGGGAAGGTTGTTTGTGGAACGAGTACCTGAAAATGATGGTTGTACAAACACAGTTCTGTTAGTCTGACTGAGAAGCCATGAGAATGTGAGTCAATGTTGTTAAAAGAGAAAGGTTCTCGGTTTGAACATGGACGTATCTGATTTTTTATTTTGTAAAAGGAATCTCACAACTAGATCGTGGCAAGTATATGGATGGTGCCTCGGGTGTGTGGACATAGCCAATATTAAAATTAGAACATCACTAAACAGTACCTGATTTGTCTTCATGCCTGTCATGGTTTAATGGGAGATCATAAAATTTTGGATGTCCATTCATAGCCAGACCTATGCATTATGTTAAACAAGTGTGTTTAGTTTACTTCTAACTTGTGCTGACAACCACATTGTCTTGCTAGATTTATCCGACCAAATTTCATGTACTGGTCCATGGTTCAAACAACATATGATGAAGATGAAGATGCTAGTAGTGATGATGGCGACGAGGAGGATTTTGAAGACGACAGGAGTGAAAACCTTGTGCATGATGACATGGGGAGGAGCTTTGATGAAGACACACTTGAATTAGGTGAATTTGAGAACTCGTTGAACAAAATGTCCATTACTCCCAAGAGTTCTGTGAAATATTTAGCAGCTGATCTTCAAATGTCTAGGCATCTGTCTAAGCAGCTGCCTGCAAGAATTAGTAATTTTTCAAACCCAGAATCTCTGTGAAAAGTATTCCTCAATAGCTTGTACTGCTCATGAAAATTAAATCAGCCGATAACTCAGGGTGACGGTGATTACTAGGCCTCGAGAAAGATTTTGGGACTACATAGAAAATGTAGGATGGTGGTTTTATCGGCGTTCTGTATCAGTCTCAATTATTTTTTAATCTTAGTTTTTTTTTTTCTTTTTCTATAGATGTAAGTACTCATGTTTCAGGGTATATTATTCAAGGCTGTGGACCTGCCCATCAGTACTGATTGACATTGAGACTTAATTCGTGATTTTGACATTTGAATCTGTATGTGAGAGTTGTGGAAACACTGTTCAAACTGTAAAGATGTCTGGATGTATCAGGCCTATAGGGGATAGCAAGAGGGTCATTATCGAAACTTAAGTTATTGCATATTTGTTTAGTGCATTTACTATTTGTCATCTGATCGTGAAAACAGAAGTGCTGTAACTGGCTGATAGGGAATTGTGGTCTGCCTTGTCAACCTTTCAAATTTTTCTGTGATTTGTGCGAGTGGTTTGATTAACAGAATTTGCTTTAGGATGTTATTGCATGGGTTTGTGGTGTGGGCTTATTATTTTCATTCTGTCGAAGAATTTCCAGATTTGGTTGATATCAGGACTAAGCCAAGTCAATTCTCATTTGAGATGTTGGGTTGGTTTTTCTACTCTTCGTTAGGGTGTGTTGGTGCGTTTAACTGGTTGATGTGCACATACTCTCTGGAGAAAGTCTATATTTAACTTTCCGGATGAACATTTCATTAATCTCTAATTAATTCTCCAAGAGAAAAATTATTGAACTAGGATAAAATCGAACCTTTAAGCAATTCCAGACGCAGCATATCTTTGTGTGGGATGTGAATGTGTGATTAATAGTATGAAACAAGGTAAGAACAAACATCTAGCCAAAGTAGTCCATTTCTAAATCAAAACTAAAAGCAAAAGTCATAGTTAAATGGGTTGCTGTTGTAATATATGCATAAAACCATGTTAAGATTCAAACAAACTTGGCTCCATGGGCAGACCACTATTTCATTCATAATTGATTAGGGGACACAAATTCTTTCAGGTGGGTCTTGAACCTAGGAGTGGGGTACAAACCCACACGGCGCTAACCACTAGACCATAACACCATTGGCATTATATCATGTTATTGTCTATTAAGTAAACAACAATTTTAGCCAGCCTTGTTTGTTGGCCTCTTTTGGGTATTTTATTGGTTTTTTTGCAATTTTACCCCTTCTATAAGTAGTGTTTGTGATTGTGTTTTAAAGAGCAAGGGTAAAAGTGTAAAAAAAGTCAAGAAAAAGCTCAAAAGATGCCAGCAAACAAGAATAGTTAGACTTACTCCTTCAATTCTAACTTTACTTTTCTCTTTTGCCATTGCCTATTCTTAATGATTACACGTAAAATCAAAAGCTAATGAATAGTGTCAATGGTATTTACGTATCTTTCAATTAAAAATATCATTACATTTTTTTTTTACATTTTTTCCCTCTCAAATTCAAATTATTTTTAATCAAATCCAACCCCTCTCAATAAACCCATAACATAATTTATATAAAGCTCTTCAATTATGTATAAATTATAAATAAGTCCTTACATCTAACTTTATCCACATTTCATAATTTCTACAATCCAAATCAGCCCTTCTTAAATATTGATATATTATATTTAAGCTCCTAACATAATTTATTTCAAGCCTCTCAATTTATTTAGCCATAAAAATTGTGAAAACAACTTTAACAATCTTATTACAAATTACATTTTTCTGGAGAGTTGCCCCCGTGAACAATACCCGAGATGTTTATATTAGTCAACATTCAGGACTTGTGCAAACGCCCTTCGCAATTTCTTTAATTACACGTTTTTGCCTATAAATCCCTAACTTCACCAACAAAGAAACCCTCGACACCATTGCCTATCTCTCACCCAACTATACCTCCAACTCCTCATTTCCACCTCTTTTTAGCTACGAAATCTCAAAAGGTTTGAATTTCATTGTTAAAAAACTCATTTGACGAAGTTTCATCTTACATTAAGACTGTCTCTAAAATGCAATGCTCAACATGGTTTACAAATACAGGTTATGGTGCTACCTTGAATGTTGCCAAACCTATGAAGGGTTCTTCAGTTGCTATATTTGGATTAGGAGCAAATGGCCTAGCTGTAAACTTTCTATCTTCTTCATCTAGAGATTTTACACCATGTTGTTTCTTTCAAAAAAGTTTTTTTTAATGTCTTTTTTGCCTACTTTTTAGGCTGTCGAATGAGCAAGAATTGTTGGGGCCTCGAGGATTATTGTCGTTGATTTGAACCCGAAAAGATTTGAAGAAGGCGATGTTACATGTTACTGCCTTCTTTTGGCTATAAGATTGCATATTCCAACCCTCCCCACCCCTCATCCCTATCAATTTTATTTGATGTGTGTAATCATGATTTTTTTTTCATATTTGATAATTTAATGACCTATTTGGGAAGTGTCGAAGGCACGACCCAAGGACCATGGTGGCACGCCGACTGTACCCGTGCCAACGGTACAGGTACACACTATATGGAAAGTGTATGGCTGTCACGCCCCGATTTTCAAGAAAGACAAAATTCCAAAATCCCCGTAGGATTATCCGTTTTCCCCAAAATTCGGGACATGAATTGTCATTCACTAAAAGTAACAGTTTGCATCTACGAGAAATAATCAAATGCACAATTTACCAAATTAGAGGAAAATAAAACAGCTGATCTAAAAACCCATCAAAAAGAAGGAAAATATTTTAAAGCTCGTAGAACCAACTCTAACAAGTTCAACAATTCACGGATGTATCTCTCCCAAGAAATAATAAAAAACTCCAAGTTCTATTACAAAGGATTAACTGTCACCTACAAACAAAAATGACCTAATCTCTCGAACAACGTGCAACTCCCAGCAATGCTCGTCACGTACAAAGCGAACTGCTCTAAGCTCGCCCGAAATTACTAAATCCTGAAAATAAGCTAGTCGGCTACATTCCTTCAGGAATGTACCCAAGAAGCGAAAGCCCACTTGGGTCAGCAATAAAGCTGGTGTGAAATTTCTTTATTCCCAAAAATCAATAAAGGAAATCGCATGGCATGACTGAAAAAATGTAGTACGACAAAATAACCAAGACAAAATGGTAGTTCCTCCACGAGGCAATCATATCATCATCCTAATAAGTAAATATGTATTTACTTGTATTTACACTGTAGGAGTGAGTGGACTATGGCAAGTCTGACCTGGAGAAATATTAGTGGACTTGCCATCATGCATGAAAAGGGTTATAAACGATATAAACATAATTTATTCATCATTTTTTTTCTCGAATTTGATTCATTTTTTAACAGATTGATCACTTAGACGATACCACATTCGCACCACCTCCGTGCCGAACATACATGCCCGTATGCCTCTCTCATATAAATGAAGATTTCTCCGTCATCCATGCCCAAGTGAGGACACATCACATACAGACATGCATCACCGAATACTCCTAACTATATGAGTACCAAAAGCCACTCTTGGGCTATCAATGCGCATAAAGTCACGTCACATTTTTTACGGATAAATATCAAAGCCTATCTTAGGCATAAAAAATCACCTCATTTTCGCAAGACTAACCCGAAGGTTATTTTAGTTTCTCTATGAGAAATAGGCGCCCCACCTCTGCAAGACAACCCGTAGGTTATTTAGTTTCTCTATAAGAGAGGGGAAATAATAAACAAAAGAGGTGTGGTAGTTCTAAGTGATACAATTTCAAGTGATTTAAATTTTCAGGAATCCAAGTTTATCAATATCCTTTCTTGTGATATCTCACTTTTCTTTCACAATGACATTTTGTCATTTATCAACCCAATTCTTTCGGGGAAGCATAGCATATTCATAAATCATACTCTATAACAACATGGCAATCAAACCCATAGAATTTATAGTGCTATGCGCATGGGAAAATCATGCTTTCAATTGTAGCTCCTTATTGAGCCTAATAAAGTCCATCAGGAAATATATCTTACTTTAAACATTGTTAACATATAAAAGCCAACATATACTGTTACTTTTCCAGGTACATCATGTAACCACATATGGAAGTACTTACAATCTGATCTCTATTGTATGCAAGGCATTTGCATGCTCACACATGTTGAATACCATTTCATCCATCTTCTATAAAAAATAAAAAAAAACGGAGTGCAAGGGGGCCCAAAAGATGATGAGAACATCCATTTCATACCGTTGCCCACAAATTAAACAAAAACAAACATATAAGATATGGATATGGTTTACAGTCTACTACTTTATTCCCTGAAATGAGGCCAAATCTACCTCCTACCATAAGGACCAATCAGATCAAGGCTTTTACTTTTTATAGTCACTTGCAAAGTCGATACAGTAGCGTCAAGTAAATATCATTATTCATTTAACTTACGCATATTATACATGTAATAGTATCCCCAAGTGAATGTCATTATCAAGGAGTATCCTCAAGTGAATGTCATTATCAAGGTTGAAACAGTATCCTCAAGTAAATGTCATTATCAAGGGTTGAAAACAGTATCCTCAAGTGAATGTCATTATCAAGGTTGAAACAAATGGCATGAAGTTCAAATCTGCGTTGGATTTTCCAACAAGAAAAGGGTAAGGAGATGTGATTACTGACGCAAAAAGAAAAAAATTACACTCCTTCTGCTGACATGAACAGACACAACACATACACTTCAACCCATATTCCCAAAAAGGGCATCCATACAAAAGGTAAAAAAAAATAAAACAGTAAGATTAATCTAGGGAAACGAGAAAACTCACTTTTTTTTGTTCTTTCTTCTTCCTTTTTCTTTCTCCCTTTTGCTCCGTCTTTTTTTTTTCTTTCTAAGCGGCGAGAGAAACGCAAACCTCTATTTATCTAAACTAAAGATAAAACCCTACAAAGTTAGGGTTTTGCACAAGGTTAGTGACACCCCTTCATTTATTTAGTTATTACTTGACCCAATCTAAAAAAAATAAAATAATTATAATGTGTTGAATTAGGGTCGTTACATTATACACACCTCAAAAGGAATCTCGTCCCGAGATTCACTTGATGAATAGCTCTGGGTGCAACTGTTTCACTTTATCCTCTAGCTCCCAAGTTACATCATTCTCCTTTTCACTCCACTAGACTTTCACCAAATTCACTATCCTTTTACGGAGTTGTTTCACATCACGATCCACAATCTTGATCGGTCGTACTACTTGAGTGAAGTCTTCATTAATCTAAATTTATGTGGGTTGGGCGATGTGAGCAGGATCCTTCACACACTTCCTCATCATGGAAATGTGAAACACATCATGAACAACTGATAAGCTCGGTGGCAGGGCGAGTCTATAGGCTAAACTCCCTACCTGAGCAATGATCTCAAATGGTCCCACAAATCTAGGACTTAGCTTCCCTTTCTTACCGAACCTCAATACACCGCTCATAGGTGAAAAGTTGAGAAAAACAAGGTCCCCAACCTAAAATTCTATCGCCTTACGCTTTCGATCAGCATAACTCTTCTGTCAGCTTTGAGCAGTCTTGATCCGCTCTCTAATAATCTGCACCTTCTCCGATGTCTCTCGAACCATCTTTGGCCCCGACAAGACTATGTCACCAACCTCCGCCCAACAGGATGGTGATCGACAAGGTCTCCCATATAAAGCCTCAAACGGGGCCATGCCAATACTAGAATGGTAACTATTGTTATAAGCAAACTTGATGAGAGGTAAATAATCCTCCCAACTACCACCAAAATCGAGCACACATGCCCGAAGCATATCGTCTAGAACCTGATTCACCCGCTCCGTCTGACCATCCATCTAAGGATGATAAGCTGTACTCAAATCTAGTCTCGTCCCCATGGCTCGCTGAAAACTCTTCCAAAACTCCGCTGCAAACAAGGGATCTCTGTTAGACACAATGGACACTGGTACTCCGTGAAGCCTAACTACCTCACGGATGTATCGTCTAGCTAGCTGTTCGGTAGTACGGTGCACACCATTCGGAACAAAATGTGGGGACTTAGTCAAACGGTCAATTATAACCCAAATGGACTCGTTACCTCGTCGGGTCTTCGGTAAACTATCTACAAAGTCCATAGAAATATTTTTCCCATTTCCAGATAGGAATTTCTAATGGTTGCATCAAACCTGAGGGCCGCTGATGCTCGGCCTTCACTTGTTGACAAGTGAAACACCGTGATACATAATCTCCCACATCCTTCTTCATGCCGTCCCACCAGAAAGTTCGCTTCAGATCATGATACAATTTTGTGCCTCCCTGGTGAATGGTAAAATGTGACTCA
Organism: Berberis vulgaris; assembly: GCA_963556465.1. NCBI lineage: Eukaryota > Viridiplantae > Streptophyta > Magnoliopsida > Ranunculales > Berberidaceae > Berberis > Berberis vulgaris. The sequence goes on along the minus strand of OY747134.1, from coordinate 69,896,932 downwards.
TGAGCCTCATCCATAATTTCTTTATTCAATCCTCAATCTCAGGCACACAAAGTCTCCCGTGAAATCTCAAACCACCATCGGACTCAACTGACCACTCTGAGGGACAATCATCTAGACTATCAAGCACTAAGTCTTCCAATTTGCTTATCAAACGAGAATCCTTATGTTGCTCCTCTAAAACCATGTTGATCAAAGAAGGTCGAACAAATAAACTACCAACATAAGCCGTGTTTGCTCCCTAGACAAATTGAACATCACAAGAAGAAATAGCCTCAAGAGACTTCCATTCCTCTACCATGAGTGAAGCCGTAATAGTGTGTTGCCGACTAAGAGCATCGGCTACCACATTTCCCTTACCTGGGTGGTAAAGGATCTCAAAATCATAACTACTAATGAATTCCACCCACCTTTGTTGTCTCATATTCAGCTCCTTCTGTGAAAACAAATACTTGAGACTCTTGTGATCCGTGAACAAGTCAAAATGCTCCCCATAAAGGTAGTGTCTTCACATCTTCAAAGCAAACACAACTGCCGCTAATTCCAAGTCATGGGTAGGATATCGCCTCTCATGAGGCTTCAATTGTCGTGAGGCGTACGACACAACTTTCTGATTTTGCATCAGTACACAACCCAGACTTGTGCCACTAGCATCAGTGAAGACCACCAACTTCCCGCCTTGCACTGGAATAGTCAGGATGGGCGCAGTGGTTAATCGGTGCTTCAACTTCTGAAAAGCCTTTTCACACTCATTGGTCCAAATAAACTGAACATTCTTGCAGGTCAACTTAGTCAAAGGGGCAGCAATAAGAGAAAACTTCTCAATAAATCGTCTATAGTAACCAGCTAACCCTAAAAAGCTTCTGACCTCCGTTGCATTAGTAGGTTATTTTCAATCTTTCACTGCTTTCACCTTATCAGGATCAACTGTTATACCCTGACTAGAAACAACATGCCCTAAGAATTTTACTTCTTTCTCCCAAAAATGACACTTGCTAAATTTCGCATACAATTTCTAATCTCTCAAGGTCTGCGACACTGTCCTGATATGTTCTCTGTGCTTTGCTTCACTATGGGAGTAAACCAAAATGTCATTGATAAAAATAATGACGAATTTGTCCAAATATGGTCGAAAGATCCAGTTCATCAGGTCCATGAAAAAGGTCGGGGCATTTGTCAAACCAAAAGGCATGACTGGAAACTCATACAACCCATATCTCATACGAAAAGCCGTGAAAGGAATACTATATTCTTCTACACCCATCTGATGATATCCAGTTCTCAAATCAAACTGAGAAAACACCACTGCTCCCCTCAACTGATCAAGAAGATCATCAATTCAAGGCAACGGGTATTGTTCTTGATAGTCTTTTTGCTCAGCTCCCTGCAGTCAATACACATCCTCAAGGTACCATCCTTCTTCGAAACGAAGATTGCGGGTGCTCCCCACGGAGAGTTACTAGGACGTATGAAACTGGTTCATACACACCTCAAAAGGATTATACATATATACATTAACATGAGTAAACATGTCAATAAGTATATTCGAATAAAACAAAGTATAAACACTAAAATTACTTTTTTTGCAACATCTCATCTAACTGGACTTTCATCTCGTTCAACTCCTTCGGTGCCATCCGGTACGCCGCCTTAGAGATAGGAGCGGTTCCAGGTATTAAATCGATTCAGAACTCGACTTCTCGCCTAGGTGGCAAGCCAGGAATTTTCTGAAATACATCCTCATAATCTCTTACCACTTCTACATCTCGAATTTCTCTCTCTGACGTCCCCACCGAGTACAGAAAACTAGACATCACTGACTCTTCACAATTTCCACAAATGTGAGAAACAGGGGGCATGCCTGGAGCATGAATGGAAACTATCTTATTTGCACAATCCAACGTGACTAGTTTTTACACAACCAATCCATTCCCAAAATCACATCAAAGCCCTCAAAGTCAAGCACAATCAAGTCGACAAGGAATACTTTGTCGAGGAAGGAAATCTTAAAATTTTTACATAATTCATTTAATATCGTTGAGCCTCCTAAAGGGGTAGTAACACATAATGGTATAGAAAGTGGCAAAGTTTTCAACATTTTTCGATTAACCAAACGTCGAGATATGAAAGAATATGATGCACCAGTATCAAATAAAACCTTCATATTAGAGATAGGAAAATCAGGAGTACCTTGAAAGTTTTTCTGATCTGGTAAGGCGGCAAAAACACGCTCTTGAGTGGGTTGACCTTGCCTATTCTGGGACGCATTTCTACCATTAGGGCAATCTCGCATTAGATGACCTGGTTGCCCACAAGTATAGCAGGTCGCTGCATGTCCCCCCGATGCTGTTTGGGTAGTCTGGTTCCGCTGACTCTGATAACCTTGTCTCTGGTTACTCTGACGATGGAATTGGTTTCCATTCTGTCTCTGACGCTGATTACCATCTTGTTTCTGGGAATGATTATACCCTTGTCTCTGGAACTGATTTCCACCCTGGCGATGGAACTGGTTTCCTCCCTGCTGTTGGTTCTGGTAACCACCTTGAAATCTCTGTTTCTGAAACTGTTGACCCCTTTGCCCCTGATCATAAGGACGGAAACGGCTACGGTCACTACGATAATCATGCGTTGCACCCTGGTGACGAGTGTTTCCTGACGCCTCACCCAACTTCTGTTTGCCTTTCTCCTTGCTCTCATGATACATCTTGTTCTGTTCCTCGTACTTCAATGCCAAATCCAAAACTCTGTCAAAGCTCTCCCTGTCAGCGGTGAAAAGAGCCCTCGACAGGTAGTGATGCAAACCCCCAATAAATTTGACATTTTTCTTTTCTGGTGTGTCTACCAAATACGGAGCATAACACGACAACTTGTTAAACTTCGTGACATACTGCTCCACAGTCATATTTCCAGTCTGCTTCAACATATTAAACTCCACAGTCCATTGCGCCTTAACTGCATTAGGCACAAATCTATTCTCAAACCGATCCTTGAAGTCATCCCATGTCATAACAGAAATATCAACGGAGGGTAGTAAAGCCTCCCACCAGTAACTAGCAGCACCATCCAGATGATGTGCAGCTAACTCCTGTTTTTGGACTTCAGTAAGTCGCATCCTCCTGAAAACAGTCTCATAGCTTTGGACCCAGGCATCTGCATCTCTCGAATTTTCTCCGGTAAACCTCTTACCACCCAATGTCCCAAACTCCTTAACCCTTCTAGCAAAAGGGTCACCCTGATTACTATTCTGTTGCAATCCTTGTAGCAACTGCATCATCATAACCTGACTCAACTGGATTGTATTCTCACCATGACCATTTCCATTTTCATTGCCATTTCCATTTGGAACACCATTTTCACTGCTACCGCTACCGTTCCCATTTGGATTCTGACGAGTATGTCTTCCAGCCATATCCTTCAAATCAAATGGAAATGATTAGACACTCCATAAGATCCACAAAGTACTCTACAGCTTACCCATAACCACATTCCGAGGATCCCCTAGACTTTCCCTAGCCTAGGGTAAACTGGGCTCTGATACCAAACTGTCACGCTCCGATTTTCAGGAAAGACGAAATTCCAAAATCCACGTAGGATTATCCGTTTTCCCCAAAATGCGGGACATTAATTGTCATTCACTAAAAGTAACAGTTGGCATCTACGAGAAATAATCAAATGCACAATTTACCAAATTAGAGGAAAATAAAACAGCTGATCTAAAAGCCCATCAACATCATATTTTAAAGCTCGTAGAACCAACTCTAACAAGTTCAACAATTCACGGATGTATCTCTCCCAAGAAATAATAAAAAACTCCAAGTTCTATTACAAAGGATTAACTGTCACCTACAAATAAAATGACCTAATCTCTCGAACAACGTGCAACTCCCAGCAATGCTCGTCACGTTCGAAGCGAACTGCTCTAAGCTCGCCCAAAATTACTAAATCCTGAAAATAAGCTAGTCAGCTACATTCCCGAAGGAATGTACCCAAGAAGACAAAGCCCACTTGGGTCAGCAATAAAGCTGGTGTGAAATTTCTCTATTCCCAAAAATCAATAAAGGAAATCGCATGGCATGACTGAAAAAAATGTAGTACGACAAAATAACCAAGACAAATGGGTAGTTCCTCCACGAGGCAATCGTATCATCATCCTAATAAGTAAATATGTATTTACTTGTACTTACACTGTAGGAGTGGACTATGGCAAGTCTGACCTGCAGAAATATTAGTGGACTTGCCATCCTGCATGAAAAGGGTTAGAAACGATATAAATGTAATTTATTCATCATTTTTTTTTCTCGAATTTGATTTATCTTTTAACGGATTGATCCCTTAGACGATACCACATTCGCACCACCTCCGTGCCGAACATACATGCCCGTATGCATCCCTCATATAAAAGATGACTTCTCCGTCATCCATGCCCAAGTGGGGACACATCACATACATGCATGCATCACCGGATACTCCTAACTATATGAGTTCCAAAAGCCACTCTTGGGCTATCAATGCGCATAAAGTCACGTCACATTTTTTATGGATAAATATCAAAGCCTATCTTAGGCATAAAAATTCACCTAATTTCCGCAAGACTAACCCGAAGGTTATTTTAGTTTCTCTATGAGAAATTTATAGTGCTATGCGCATGGGAAAATCATGCTTTCAATAGTAGCTCCTTATTGAGCCTAATAAAGTCCATCAAGAAATATATCTTACTTTAAACATTGTTAACATATAAAAGCCAACATATACTGTTACTTTTTCAGGTACATCATGTAACCACAGATGGAAGTACTAACAATCTGATCTCTATTGTATGCAAGGCATTTGCATGCTCACACATGTTGAATACCATTTCACCCATCTTCTATAAAAAAAAAATAAAAAAAACGGGGTGCAAGGGGGCCCAAAAGATGATGAGAACATCCATTTCATACCGTTGCCCACAAATTAAACAAAAACGAACATATAAGATATGGATATGGTTTACAGTCTACTACTTTATTCCCTGAAATGAGGCCAAATCTACCTCCTACCGTAAGGACCAATCAGATCAAGGCTTTTACTTTTTATAGTCACTTGCAAAATCGATACAATAGCCTCAAGTAAATATCATTATTCATTTAACTTACGCATATTATACATGTAACAATATCCCCAAGTGAATGTCATTATCAAGGAGTATCCTCAAGTGAATGTCATTATCAAGGTTGAAACATTATCCTCAAGTAAATGTCATTATCAAGGGTTGAAACAATATCCTCAAGTGAATGTCATTATCAAGGGTTAAGTGAATGTCATTATCAAGGGTTGAAAACAGTATCCTCAAGTGAATGTCATTATCAAGGTTGAAACAGATGGCATTAAGTTCAAATCCGCGTTGGATTTTCCAACAAGAAAAGGGTAAGGAGATGTGATTACTGACGCAAAAAGAAAAACTTTACACTCCTTCTGCTGACATGAACAGACACAACACATACACTTCAACCCATATTCCCAAAAAGGGCATCCATACAAAAGGTAAAAAAAAATAAAAACAGAAAGATTAATCTAAGGAAACGAGAAAACTCACTTTTTTTTTGTTCTTTCTTCTTCCTTTTTCCTTCTCCCTTTTACTTCATCTCTCCTTCTTCTTCATTTTTTTTTTCTAAGGGGAGAGAGAAACGCAAACCTCTATTTATCTAAACTAAAGATAAAACCCTACAAAGTTAGGGTTTTGCACAAGGTTAGTGACACCCCTTCATTTATTTAGTTATTACTTGACCCAATCTAAAAAAAAAAACAATTTATAATGTGCTGAATTAGGGTCGTTACAATGGCCGTGTCGCAAGCACGGCTGGTACACTAGTCAAAGTATACTATTAAAATTGGTAAGATTCTGACATGGCTGTGCCGCAAAAGGCTCGGCTCCCGACATGGACACTCAGTTCCTGCGCTAGGACAGTCTTGAGGTATAACTCTCTTTTGGAAGGAATGTATCCATCTCACTATCCTCTCTTTTTGTAAATATTACTTTAATTGTATTATTTTAGATTATTATGCTACTAATGCTTGGTCGGCACTTTTTGTTTATGACGAACCTAATCCGACACACCAAGTTCATTTATGGAATACCATGCTTCAAGTCTACAGTCATCAAACTCTTCCGGGGTTATCATCGATGATCTCAATGTTATTTACTCCCTTACGAAAAAATTAGGGGGACTAACCTCGTCTTGTGCTTCTCTCCATCACTTCAGGAATTTTGTCGATACACACCAGCTTATCGACCTCCCACTCAAAGGCTCTCAGTTCACTTGGTCTAATAAGCACTATGATAAACGCGACATAAAAGCTAAACTTGACAGGGTGCTTGCTAGCACTGATTGGCTTTTCCCTTTTTCCATCGGCCTCGAGCCGTTCAATTTATGCTCCCTCATCGAATCATAGGGCCATCTCTCTCACCCAGACTGCCCAACTGTCTCCCTCGATTAAACCTTTCACGTTTTTTTCATCTGTGGACTAGAGATCCGACCTGCCAACCCATTGTGTTCCGCACTTGGTCTTCTCTTAGGCAAGGTCCCCCCCCAACGGTTTTCCTTTCCAAAGTCAAAAGGCTGAGTTACGCCTTGTCTCGATGGAACAAAACTGACTTTCATAACATCCAGACTTGTATCCTCGAAACTCGTGCGACCCTTAATGCCCTTCAGAATGCTCCCTTACCTAGCCACAATGCCTCATCTATCTCCTTTCTAGAGGCCCGCTTGGAGAAACTCCTTATCCGGGAAGAACTATTTTGGCGCAACAAATCTGGTATTTCCTGGCTCTCTGACGGAGATAAAAATACGAGATTTTTCCACTTCTCCACTGTGCTGCGCCAAAAATCCAACTTCATTCTTCGTCTCAGAGACCAGAATGGGGTTTGACACTTTGAACAACAAACCTTACAAACTCTCCTGACACAATACTTCTCTTCCATCTTTACCATTTCAACCCCTCCTGCGAATCAGGATGTTTTACACCTCTTTTCCCCGATGATCTCCGACGCTGACAATGTCGCCCTGACTGCCGTCTAGGGACACCCTTTTCGCCATTGGGAGTCATAAAGCCCCTGGCCAGGACGGGTTTCATGCCTTCTTTTTCCAACATTACAGGGATATAGTTGGACACGATGTTATCTCGGTGGTTCAAAATTTATTTTCCTCCAAAAGGTTGGACCCTAAGCTTAATGAAACTTTCTTGGCACTTTTACCTAAAGTTAGTAATCCCACCTCGCCGGATAAGTTTCGACCTATTGACCTTTGGAATCTGATTTACAATATCATATCCAAAATCCTGGCTAATTCACTTAAACCTTTGTTGGATAGCATTATATCTCCCAATCAAGCTGCATTTTTAAAGGGCCGATCTATCAATGACAATGTTTTTATTACGCATGAGACATTTTTTCACATGAAAAATCTCAAACGGAAAACTTAGGGGTGGATGGCTATTAAGCTTGATATGTCTAAAGCCTATGATCGGATAAAATGGTCTTTTCTTTTGCAAATTTTTTGACAATTGGGTTTTTTCAGAGGACTAGATAGAGTTAATCAACCAATGCATCTCTACTTCCTCCCTCAGAATTCTCCTTAATGGCAATCCTTTACCAGCTCTTACCCCTTCCCGAGGAATTAGACAAGGCGACCCTTTATCTCCCTACCTCTTCATCTTAGTAGCTCCCTCACCTTCTGATTAGGGCGGAAGCGAATAATGAGATCAGAGGCATCAAACTGAGGTGTTGGTCTCCCTCTATCAGTCACCTCCTTTATGTTGATGACCTTCTCCTTTTCTATCGTGCATCTCTTGCCGATGCCCATGAAATTAAAGATTTGCTCCATCAATACTGCAATACTTCTGTTCAGGGTGTCAATTTTGAGAAATCTTCCGTCTTCTTTATTGCAAATGTCCATCCCAAACATGGCAAAATGATTAATCGTATCTTGGGAACAAAATCTTTCAATGGTGAGGATAAGTACATCGGGTCACCCTTGTTATTTTCATCTCATAAGACCACCAATTTCCAATTCCTGATGAACAAGATCTCTCACAAACTCGCTTCCTAGAAATCAAAGGTTTTGTCCTAGGCAGGCCGAACTCTGATGATTAAGGCAGTTTTCAACTCCATCTCGGTCTACACTATGCAAACCTTCATTCTTCCCGCCACTATCCTTACCAAAATATATTTTCTCGCCCGTAACTTTTGGTGGAATGGAGATGACAACTGGCGGGCTAAAAATCTATGTCAATGGAGTCGGATTACTACTCCCATATTTCTGGGAGGTCTCAATATTCGTACATCTAGGAACAAGAATCATGCCCTTTTGGCTAAAAATGTGTGGAATGCTATCTCGCTCCCACATTCGCTAAGAGCACGACTCCTCAAGACAATTTATTATAACTCTAAGACTCTGTTCCAAATTGACAAAGCGCCAACTCAAGCCTCATTTGCTTGGCGTGGTACCCTTTCTGGTTTTCATATTATGAAACACTACTTTCATTGGCAAATCCTCTCTGGAGACTCAGTCGATCTCTGGTCAGATGCTTGGGTCAAACCGGACTTCCTATTGGCAAATTGTGTCTTACCTCACGCTCGCGCCCCCTCTCGTCCCATATTACTGACCTCTGGATCATTTCCTCATCTCTTACTATATTTTGAAATGAGAAGCTCATCCGGTCTTTCCTGCCTTCCCCGGTAGTCACTGATATTACCAATATCTGTGTTCATTCCTCGTCCAGGCCGGATAGACTCATATGGAATGGGGATAAAAAGGCCACTTCTCGGTCCGTAGTGCCATGCACGCCTTCTCCTCCATCGATAGGGCTTGCTCTTCCTCGAACACCCCATCCGCAGGGTTCGAGCACAAGATTCTTAGACATTTCTGGCATCTGAAGGCCCCTCAGAGTGTTTTACTTTTCCTCTGGAAGGTTGCTCAGAACTTATTATTTACCATGTCTCACCTTGCCAGGGTCCATGTTCCTCTTGACAATCAATGCATCTTCTGTCTGGCTCATTGTGAAGATACTCTCCACCTTTTTTCACCTGCCTGACTATTAGTCGCCTTTGGAGATTATCCTTTCTTCCCATTGACTGGCTTTGCCCGGCCCTTCAACCTCCGACTATCCCGGCCTTCTTCAAATTTATCTGGACCATAGCCAAGCAAAGCCCTTCCTCCACTAAGGAAATCCTCTCCCAATTCTTGGCTATTCTCCTGTCTATTTGGAAACTGAAGAATAACATGATCTTTAACAATTTCAAATTCAGTCCCTCCGCCTTCACTTCAACTCTCCGCAGCCTTTGGTCTTATTGGGCCTCTCACTGGTTCACTACTCCTAAAGACCCTTCTCAGCAGGTCCTTACCTCGGTTCCACAAATTATTAGTTAGGCCCGTCTTGACTATAACACCCACCTTACTCCTTCCCCTAAACACACGACTACTAGTCCCAATACGACCCTCGTCACTAGTAGACTTAACCTTATCCAGAAACAATTTGTGTTTGCCAGATCTCACTATTCAAACTCCCACTTCTCTTCCCCTCTCCCGTCTCACGAGACGCTTGATCCTGCTACTGTGATTATTAATTTAGATGTTTGTTTCTTTGCAAACTCAAAACAGGGTGCTATAGGTGTCATTGCTATGGATCTCAGTGGACATGTTCTGCCCACGATAGCGTGTACGATTAAGTGACAGGTTTTGGACAGCACAATGGTCGAGCTCTATGCAGGAAAGACAACTCTTATGCTTATTCATGCCCAACGGTGGAATTCTAGCTTTGTTTTTTGTGATTCCGCAAACTTTCTAAAGACCCTTTATCAGGAGAATGACTACTTCCATTATCTCAAATTGGGTTTGGAGTGATTTTTTTTGTTTGTGTGTAATATAAAACGCCCTTTATGAGGCCGTACTACGGGCATAACTTTGTAGTTTTCTCCCTTTTAGCTATGCATAATGCTTTCACCCAAAAAAAAAAGATTCTGGAAAAAAAAAATATATATATATTCTGGATGTTTTAAACATGTTTCACCAAAAAAAAAAAAAAAAAGCGCTAAAGATTCTTTGAGTGCCCCTTTCCAGTGAAATGTAGATTTGTTGAACAAGTCTTTTCTGGTTGGCCTTAGTTGAGCGAAACAAAGTACTAAACCCCCTTGCGGAAGTTTTTATTATTTTTTTGTTCTAGATAATACATTTATTTTGTCGTCAACTCTTACCACATGAAGAAACCATTTTGTTTAATCCAATTGACTTCTCACCGTCGATGTTCAACAATGATCAACTTTCTTTCTATACTTCCCCCAACTATAAAAACACAATCAACTGACAAACAACTACTAATCATATGTGTTAATCACCCATTTTTAGTTGACAATTGTTGTGAGCTTGACAGCTTAAACCCCAAATCATTGAACACAAACACAGAGATCTGAATTTAATCTGAAATGGAGTCTGAGATGGAGAGTAGAAGGAGTTCTGAAGCGAAACAAGTGGTGGTGCAAAAGAGTGCAGGTGTAAACAAGAATGAGAAGAAGGGGAGGAGGAGGAGATTTTTATCGAAGATTGGATGTTTGAAGGTGGAGAAGGAGGAGTTTGATGGTGGGTTTAGTGTGCAGATGGAGCGTGATCGTCAGGGAGATGGTGGTGTTCTTCCCACTCACTTGGTTGTCATGGTTAATGGCTTAGTAGGCAGGTGAGTTCAGTTTAATTTGATTTCTCTTTCTTTTTAAGTTAATTTTGATTGATTTGATTTAAAGTTGCCTCTTGCATGGATTTGTTGAGGATATGTGAAATAATAGTTATTTAGGTTCCACTAGATTGTCCTAAATCTTAAAGTTTGAGCGATTAGTAAATGTATAAAAATTTGTTCATTTTGCCATTAGTTTGATCATTATGCTTCAAGAATACTCAATAAACTAATGTAAGATTCTAGTGGACGTATTAGTGATGTGGTTGGTGGGGCGGGGAGTTGGTAATTGAAAACGAAATTCTTCTGTCACGATTACCAAGTTGAGAGGGACAATGAGAAAAACTATTAAATTTAAAATTAGGATTTGAATTGAGGAAATGGAAAGGAAGTTGATTGGGATGGTCTGAAACAATTGTAATATTATTGAGACCATTGTAATACATGTTGGAGATTGAGGGACAGTAATGAAACCAAATGTTAACAACTAGACATAACCACAATTTTTGTAGTATTTCCACTATACCTCTTCCAATCTTCCACATCAAGAGAGTATAAAGAGACCCCTCATACATTTTTCTTCCATTAAACATCACTCTGCACATTACAGATCGACAGATAAAAAAGAGAAGAATACGAGGAAGGAAGTAGTAAGTAAGGGTTCTGCTTGGAACTTTCTTTGTAGACTAATTATATGATAAGTAGTCTCCACCCCCACCCCCCCTTAGTGAGCTTTGAGCCTTTCTTATATATGAAAGTGCCCATTGCTCAATTTATTTTTATCAGTAGTACACTGAAGTATTTGCTATTTTGCAAAATTATTCTGTTGAAGGTTTTAACTTTCCATTGCTCATCATTAATATCTACGTAGTCATTTGCATATTAAGTCTTATAGTACTTAAGTATTTTTATGTAATGTTTTCCACACATTCAGTGCTAGCAATTGGAAATTTTCTTCAAATCAGTTTTGGAAAAGTTACCAACAAGATGTTATTGTGCATTGTGAGTTTTTCTTTTCCTTTTTCCATTAACTTTCAATTTCAGGAGCTATTATGCATTCTCTTACTGTTCAATACGCAGGCAGCAAGTGTAATTCTTCAATGCTGACTTTTGATGGCGTTGATGTAATGGGAGATCGGTTAGCAGAAGAGGTACATAATATTTTATCATGTTTGGTGCCAACCTTGCCTTGTTTTCATGTCTAGCAATATGCCATATATTCTAAATTTTTCTAAAGCTATAATTGGACTGGTCATACCACTTGAAGTATCTTGCTGGGTCTTGATTCCCCTTTTAGCCTGGAATTATTAATAGATGTGTTTTTCAGGTAATTTCAGTAATAAAACAGAATCCAGGGCTTCAGAAGATATCATTTGTGGCTCATTCTATGGGTGGGTTAGTATCAAGATATGCAATTGGCAGACTCTATGGACACAATATCACGAAGGTACCTCCTGAAGGAAATGGCAATTTTGTGTCTGGAGGGTCTGGGAATCCTTGCTTCGATGAGAAATCAAATAACAAAATTGCGGGATTGGAGCCCATGAATGTCATTACTCTAGCCACGCCACATCTGGGTTCAAGAGGGCATAAACAGGTGATTTTTGTTCATGTTAGGAGGCTATTATTTATGAATTTATTCACTTTTTCAGAGACGAGTGCGCTTTTCTAATGGATAAATATGAAGTTTCGAAAACACTCTGACTTGTGTCTCTTTATATCCTTTAGGATGTGACCATCTAATAAATTTTGATTTGTTTTGAGTGTCCATAAATTTCAGGGGGGATATTACTTGCACAAGTTTCATATTGCTCTGTACTTTCAAGTGTCTCTAGCTGCTAATATGACCAGAATGTTCAATCCAACATAATTAGGTAGGAGCAAGGGTTTACAGCGAGAGTGTGTTTAGTTGGAGAGGAACCAATCCCTTCCCCCCACTCACACCTACCCAAAAAAAAAAAAAGTTGGTTGTACATTTTGGGAAATAACAGGAGACCTTCTCCTATCTCTCTCTCCCTCTTCTTTCGTTGTTTCCCCTGGGAATCGCTTATAGCCTAGCTATAATCATTGAAGGGAAAAGTCAATGTAATATATTTCAAATCTGCGCTAGTTTTTTATAACAGACTTGAGCCAGTATGAGATTTGTCAAAATCAAAACTTTGAGATTCCTGGTGTTGGGTTGTGAATATATGCAGATCAAAGGAAAGTAACATCTAGTGTAATGAGGAAGGTAATACTGGTATCAAAGGATGGAAGGAACTGAATGAAACTTATTCAACTGTAGTCAAGGAAGTAAAATTCATATGTTGCAGGTTCCAGGTTTTGGCATCCGCATTATTGAAAAGACAGCACATCATGTATCATGGATTCTTGGAAGAACTGGAAAACATCTTATGCTCGTTGACAGAGACAACGGGAAACCTCCTCTTCTTCTTCAAATGATCACTGACTGTGAAGATCTTCGATACATGTAAGACCTTGGGTCATTTTATGAAAATATTCTGGAGATAAGCATAAGCAAATGAGTTTTATTTGTAGTGGCTCATCGTTACTTTTTCCATTTATGCAGGTCTGCTTTGCAATCCTTCAGGCGTCGTGTCACTTATGCAAATTCATGCTTTGACTGTATCCTGAATTTCAACATTAGGATCTAAATAACATTAGGTGGAAATATTTGGTCATGTGTGCGGACAATCCAACCTGATTTATCTTGTCAGAATTCATGGCTTCATTGTTCGCCATGAAGCAGTGACGGGGAATTAATATTCCCTGCATTGGAACTTACTTTAATTTTGAGTCTGTGAAACATAGACCTCAGTTTGGACTTTAACTCATTTAAAAGTGCTTGTCGGGTGGAGGACATCCTCAATACGTCGTCAGCATGAGCTCCCTAAGGTAAATTATAGCGTTTACGAAAATTATCATTATTAGTTACTACTTTAGCTATGTTTTCTGATTATATTCTTATTTCCAGCGACGACACCTTTCAAAGAATCCAAGATATCCACATATAATAAATGAGGAGGCCCCAAAAGCAGTGGATTCTGATCATGAAGTGCTTTTGGAAGCCAATGTGAAGAGACTAAAGACAAGTGAAATGGAAGGTTTGCATTTTGATCTCTATTTTTGAACTTGATTTTTTCCCCTTCTCCCTTTGCTTAATAAGTGTTGACTAGCGGTGTTACTTTTGAAAACTTAAGAAGTTAACCAGGGTGTGTTTGGTTGCATTGTGGGAAAATAAAATTTAATCTAGCATAGTTCAAGAAATTTGTTTTTAGGAGTGCCTAGGGTTAGGCTAGGGAATATTTTGATATAGTAAAATAAAATGCATGAATCAGAAAATTTTATGCGTCCAATTTTGTGACTAACCTCCTGGAAAATGAATAGTTCCTTTGTGATTCTTTTCCATGCAACCTCCCCTTCACTTACTCTCGAGTCACTGCTCCTAACAAAACAGAGAGTATAGCATATCATTGCAGAACACAAAATGCAAAGAATATGATTGTAGATATAAATGCATTGGTCATATATTGTTTTCAACTGTATTGTCGTACTGCCTTTCATTTCCAATATGTACGAGAATTTTTCCCGTCTGACAATGTGTCTCAAGTAATCAAAGTGGAAGATTAGTCTCAAACAAGTCAAATGTCTCTCAGATCGATTATGTTACACTCATCATAGAAATAGACTTGTTAACCACCATATACGTTAAGCACTTTTCCTATTAGAGTGTCCCTGCTCTCTGCTATGTAGTATGAGCCAGTGTTCAGGACAGACGATTCCTACAACATGGGGGGTGGGGGAGGGGGACTGTTTTTCTTCTAAATTGTTAGGTTTTTCTTTCAGCCGTGTCATGCTACATTTGCAATGGACGAATTACTACAATTTATGCTGTTTGTGTTACGTACTCATGAGTCCATAGCTCTATGTAGAATTTTTTTTTCAACATTATTGTTGAAATTCAGGCTATGTTAACGACATTAGTCCTAATGTATTGTTTGAGTCCATGGAAGCTGCGCCACTGCCTAAAAGCTTTCTTATTGTTTTCAAAGGACTTCTTCTTTGCAGCCTAAAACTTTGTGAAAAGTACACACTTGTCAACATTATTTTATCTTCCTCATTTATTATTTTGTGTAGAACCAAAACCATGATTCCAAAAAATGCCTTGTCGGAATCTCATAAATATGTTAATATCCTTCAGACAATATGCCGAATTATTTTTTGGCCTTGTTGCATATATTCTTGATTTATGTCATCTTGTTTGGAATAATTGCATATTCTCATCCTATGTCATGATTGTTTAAAATAATTGCAGAGTTGATGATCAGAGGTCTTAATAAAGTGAGTTGGGAAAGAGTTGATGTTAGTTTCCGGAAGTTTAAGCAACGAATTTTGGCACACAGCACAATTCAGGCAAGTTTCTTGTGTTCATTACTTGAATCCATGATATGTGACGAATGATATGAACCTCAACTTCATTGCAGAACTGACCATACTCTTAATATTTAAATCTGTCCAAGAGTGCTTGTCACAGTCCAATTTTTACTAAGGGAGCTCCTTTGTTGTATCGCCGTGTGTCTTAGCAAGTTAAGGATGATGACAGGTCCGAAGTAGTTATAGGTAGCAAGTAGCATGAATAAAAGGGTTGAATGATAATATTTCCATCTTAAAAGTTTCATGAGGTAATGGTAACTAGTATCTCAAAGCTATTTTGTATTTCACTTTGAAAGAAAGTTCAACTTCTAACGATAGGGCCAATGGTAACTTGGTTGGATGGTTAAGGCTGTGGTGGTTTAACCCCCACGTCTTGGGTTCTATACCCACCGGCGGCACGCTTGCCTTAAAATTTCTAATAGATTCACTTAAAACAATGTGCCAAAGTTTGAAGCTATTTTTACATTGTTCCTTGAGATACGTGTTTAGATCCACACCATTAAATATCTTGATAAACAGTCTTTGTGGATGTTTAAGGACCACCATTTCTCGTGGTCTTGGACAATGGGCGTTGGTCAGCCCCCGGTTGGTTGTGCGTCCCACCCAAGGTGGGCCCTCGCTTGCTTCGTGATTATGATAGAGAAATCTATATTTTCACATTTTAGCACATATATCGATGCACACATGTCAAAACGGGCAGAAACTTAAAATGTTTGTCCTCTGATGTGGATCTTTAATTTTCCTAAAATATAAGCTCAAACAGAGCTCAAATGATATAATTTTCATTACTTCATGTATATATAATGTCCTTAAAGATCCGCTTGGTACACTTTACAAGTGCTTGATAGTAATTAAATAAAATCAAAGGCAATTCGAAAAAGTGATTGTGGTGATGGTGATTGCAAATGTGGGCGATGGTAGTGGTGGGAATGACGGTGGTTGTTAAAATGGCGATCATTGTGGTGGTTCACTGGATATAATGGTGGGGGTGGTAGTAACGACAGTCATGGTGGTGGTGGATGGTTGTGGTGGCTATGGTGGTCGTAGCGGTGATAGTAGTGATGGTGGTAGTTGTGGTGATTATGCTATAGTGGTGGTGGTGGTGGAGACAATGGTTATGGTGGTAGTAGTGAGTGAAGTTGGTGGTGGTTGTGGTTAATAACGTATGGTAGTGTGATCGTGGAGGCAGCGGTGGTGGTGAAGGTGGTTATGTTATGGTGGTTGAGGTGGTGGCAGCGGCTATGGTGGTTGTGGTGGTGGCAATGGCAGTGGTTGTGGTAATGATGGTTGGGGTATTTTTAAGGAGTTGAGAGTAAAATTAAGTAAGAGCAGGTGATGAGAGTTTTGCAAAGTAATGCGGGAGATTGTCTCGCAAAATTTTGCAGAGTTTTATAACTAGAAAATGGGAGGTTCTGAATTCACATTCCAACAAGTGTTTTCCGCAAAGTCAACTAAACACCCAAGTTTATGTAACTGCCGTAAACGTTTGCATATGCATTCTTTTACCGTATATCAAGCGAAGCCCAAGTGTAAATGAAAAACCAAGTGGGTCTTAAATGGGCAATCAAAGTGTTTTTTTGTTCCTAATGTACTAAATTTTATTTATTTAAATTCTTCCAGCTAGAAACCATAGACATAAAACAAAGAAGAAACTCCTTGATAACTGATGAATAGAACTGTTGCTGACTTGACTTGGCCTAGAAGAAGACATGGTATCTGATAGAATTTACTTAGTACATGAAGCAACATTTCTTCCCTAGATTGCCAATTAGCAAAGGATCTTTCTGGATTTGTTTCTTAACAAGTCATAATCGAGTGGGCCTTCCATGCACAATTTAGGCCCAGCCCAATTTTTCCGTGTCCCGTAAACTGGGATGTCTTTGTTTTTAACACTTGATACTGTCGAACATGTATTTTCTTATGCTTGAAGGTTTAGTGGGATTTGTGATTTCTAGTTCCACATACATGCTTATTTAGGAACTTCTTATCTGATTCTTGTTTGTACATCCCTGAAGTATGATTTCTCATCAGAAGTAATGTTTTCCTTAGAAATATTCTTGTCGTTGATGCATTTAACTTCCAATGTAAGCTCTTTGTCACGTGCTGACCTTTTTCCCTTGGCTAACACGCTGCCTACTAGCGTCACACTCCCGTCGGACTAACTAGTCAAGGCACTTCGATGCTTGGTTAATGCTAAGTGATGCTTCGAAAGCTTAAGTGAGGAAAATGCTAAGGCACAAGTGTTTGGGCTTTTGAAAGAATGCTTTGTATTGCTTGAGAGAGTTGTACAAGTGTTTGATGATCTCTACAAATGAATGCCAAGGCCTATTTATAGGCCCTTAAAGTCCTAGAGGCTTCTAGTCTAGAACTTTCCACAATCCTCCTTCAAAGGAGTATTCTCTATGCATCTAGAAAGTTCCCACCTCCAAAGGAACCAAAAATTACAAGGAGGCTTCTAGAAAATACTACACAAATTTGTACAAGGGTGTTCTAGACTTATCCATGCTAGAACACTCTAGATAAAGCTAAGCTAGAATGTCCAAGAGCACTCTAGAACCTTCCGGAGGCATCTAGAGAAAGCTATGCTAAATGGCTCGTGACATTCTCCCCCACCCAAGTCCTTGACGACCTCGTCAAGACTGTGCCTCGAACTCCGCAATCTTGTCCTGGAATTGCCATAGGTCGCCCTCTTTCTCCCATGAGGCCTCACTGTTCGGTAGTCCCTTCCATCGAATGAGATACTCATTATAGCTTGGCACACCCCTCCGTCGGATGAGCCTCTTTGCCTCGATGCTCTCGATCTTTCGATCAAAGGAAGTCACGACCGCGGTTGGTGCCCGATGTGACTCGCCCCTCGTTGGATCTTCTTTATCACCATGGTAGGGCTTGAGCATGCTCACATGGAACACCGGATGAATCTTGAGTTTGGGCGGCAACTCAAGCTTGTAAGAAACTCTCCCGACCTTCCGTAGGACGGGAAATGGCCCCTCGTACTTCCGCACTAGTCCCTTGTGCACCGAGCGGAAGACCTTGAACTGTTGTGGCAGCAACTTGACCATGACCATGTCGCCCACTTGGAACTCGAGAGGGCGTCTATGCTTGTCTGCCCACTTCTTCATCTTCTTAGACGCCTTGTCCAAGTACGCCTTCGTTATATCAAGCTGCTCATGCCATCCTCGTGCAAGCTTGTACGCAGCGGGGCTGCTACCCGTGTAGCCCGACGCAACGGCTTGTGGAGTCAAGGGCTGCTGGCCCATGACGATCTCGAACGGACTTTGTTGCGTTGATTCGGACCGCTGCAAGTTGAATGAGAATTGAGCCACATCCATCAACCTGGCCCAATTCTTCTGGTTGGCACCCACAAAGTGCCTCAAGTATAACTCCAACAAGGCATTCACCCTCTCTGTTTGCCCATCGCTTTGCGGGTGAAAGCTTGTTGAGAAGTGTAGACCCGAACCCAAGAGCTTGAATAACTCCGTCCAGAATTTTGCTGTGAACCTTGGGTCCCGATCACTTATGATGCTCCGAGGCAAGCCCCAATACTTCACCACATGCTGAAAGAACAACTTGGCGGCTTGCTCGGCCGTGCAATCGCGTGGGGCAGGTATGAAAGTCCCATACTTGGAAAAGCGATCGACCACCACCATAATAGAGCCATACCCATCAGACTTGGGCAAGGCTGATATGAAATCCATTGATACACTCTCCCATGGCCTTTCTGGAATCGGCAAAGGCTGCAATAGTCCTGCCGGTACACGTTGCTCTATCTTGTCTTGTTGGCACACAAGACAAGTCTTCACATAGGCCTCGATATCGTCCCGCATATGAGGCCAATAGTAGTTCACCTCCAAGAGTGCCAATGTCCGCTGCATCCCCGGATGGCCAGCCCACATTGAATCGTGGCACTCCTTCATGATGTCTCGCCTAAGATTATCCCACTTAGGCACATAAATGCGACGACCGACGGTGTAGAGCACCCCATCCTCTACCCAAAACCGTCGAGTCTTCCCTTCTTTGGCCATCTCCATGAGTCCATTGGCCAAGGGGTCTTGAGAAGTCCCCTCCTTGATCCGATCAAGAAGGTTGCTAGCGGCGCTGCTTGCGCTAGCGAGCATGGCCTTTCGGCTGAGAGCATCAGCAACAACATTAACTTTGCCCGGCTTGTACTCCATGACATAATCGAACTCCGCTAAGAAATCTTGCCACCGAGCTTGCTTGGGGCTGATCTTCTTCTGATTTTGAAAATAACTCGTAGCCACATTGTCGGTCATGATGGTAAACCGACTCCCAAGCAAATAGTGCCTCCAAGTTCGCAAGCAATGAATGATGGCTGTCATCTCCTTGTCATGCACTGGATACCGTCTCTCGGTATCATTGAGCTTGCGAGACTCATAGGCTATGGGATGCCCCTCTTGCATAAGCACCCCTCCGATGGCAAAGTCTGATGCATCGGTGTGAAGTTCGAACGACTTAGCATAATCGGGCAAGGCCAAGACAGGTTCCTCGGTGACTGCCTTCTTCAAATCATCGAACGCTTCTTGGCATTTCTCACTCCAATGCCACTGCACCTTCTTCTTCAGCAAGTCGGTCAGTGGGGCTGCTCTCGCCGAGTAGCTCAAAATGAATCTCCGATAATAATTGGCCAGCCCAAGGAAAGAACGTAGCTCCGAAACGTTCTTGGGTGGCTCCCATTCATTGATGGCCTGTACTTTGTCTCGTTCCATCATGATCTTTCCAGCCTTGATGCGGTGCCCCAAGAAAGACACCTCGTCTTGGGCGAACGAGCACTTCTCCAATTTCACGTACAGCTCGCTCTCCCGCAATGCTTGGAAAACCTGTCGCAAGTGATGCACATGTTCTTCCAAGTTGTCGCTATACACGACGATATCGTCGAGATAGACGACTACAAATTTATCTAAGAAAGGCTGAAAGATTCTGTTCATTAAAGTGCAGAAAGTAGCCGGGGCATTGGTGAGACCAAAAGGCATCACCAAGAACTCATAAGACCCATAGCGAGTGACGCATGCTGTCTTTGGCTCATCTCCTTTGGCTATGCGCACTTGCCAATACCCCGATCGGAGATCAAGTTTAGAAAAGTACCTGGCTTTACCGAGCCTATCGAAAAGATCGGCAACCAAAGGAATTGGATACTTGTTCTTGATGGTTACTTTGTTAAGTGCTCGGTAATCGATGCACATACGCAAGGACCCGTCGTGCTTGCGTTGGAACAATACTGGTGCACCGAATGGGGCCTTGGATGGCCGAATGAACCCTGCGTCCAGCAGCTCCTTGAGTTGCTTGCGTAGCTCTTCCAACTCTGGCGGTGCCATCCGATAAGGCGCCATGGCTGGAGGCCTAGCCCCTGGCTCCAGCTCGATCATATGATCGACTTCCCTTCTTGGAGGAAGTCTCTTGGGTAGCTTTGGAGGCATGACATCTTCGTACTCTTTCAAAACCGCAGCTACCTCTTTCGGAACCTCGCTGGGTTGAGGCCCATCTTCGATCAACGTGGCCACAAATGTTGTTTGCCCCTTTTTCACGCCTTTCTTCACTTGAATGGCTGACAACATCTTGGCCTCCACGATCTCCCGAGTGACAGGGACAGAGCATGCTTCTTGATCCTTTGCAATAGTCATCGACCCGTCCCTTTCTAATGTCCATGGCTTCACCGTATCCATGAACTCCATGCCCAGCACCAATGAGAAGTCGTCCATCGTGACAACAGTCAGGTCCACCGTCCCCTTCCATTCGCCCAAATGAAGGGAGACGCCTCGTGCTACACCATGGATAGGCACCGGTGCTGTGTTGACGGTCTTCAAGGTGCCTGGCTCCTTGGTGTACTGCACGCCCAGCCTTGTTGCTTCCTTAAAAGCAACAAAGTTGTGTGTTGCACCCGTGTCGACGAGTGCCTTTGAAGCCTTGCCATTTACCTTGGCTTCCACAAACAAAAGAGCGGATTTCTTCGAACGGGGTAGCGTACTTACCTTAGCCACGTTGCTTTGCTTCACCGTAGCCTTGACGCTGCTTAGCAAGCGCAAAGTCCCCATTTGCGCCTCGTCCCCCGATGATTCCCCGGACGATCCACTCTTGCCAGCGATCATCGCATTGAGCTTCTGTCGCTGTGGGCACTCCCTAGCCCAGTGCGGCCCTCCGCACAAGAAGCAGTCGCGGTTTTTCACCTTGCTATCCGAAAAGGTCTGCTTGGCTTTGTCCTTCCTCTCGAACTGCTTGCCGCCGCTTAGGGCTGAAAACCGAACCGTCGGTTCGGTTTTTCACCTAAACCGTGAACCGAACCGACTTAGGTCGGTTTTAAAATTTTCAAACCGAAACCGAACCGACCATTAACAAAACCGATCCGAAACCGAACCGATTCTAATTTATGCAAACCGTAACCGAACCGAACCGACTAAAATCGAATCAAAACCGAAATAAAACCGAACCGAACCGAATATTTAAACATATTATATTATTTATATATAAAATATATATTATTTATATATAAAATATATATTATTTATTATATATATTCGGTCGGTTCGGTTTGGTCGGTTAAAATCACATAGAAACCGTAAACCGAACCGACCACTTCGGTTTTGCATTTTTTAAAACCGAAACCGATCCGAACCGAATTTAAACCGAACCAATCGGTTCGGTTTTGATCGGTTTGGTCGGTTTAATCGGTTTGATCGGATTTTTGTTCAGCCCTACCGCCGCTGCTACTGCTGCTTCTTTCAGTGGGTTTTGCTCCCCCACCTTTTCCCTTGTTACTGTCGCCACTCTTGCTGCCGCCCTTGTGGCTTTTCGAATCAGCCTTGTATTCGAACAAGGATTCGGCAACTGCAATGGCCTCGGCAAGTGATTGAACATTGCGTCTCTTTAACTCTTGCTCAGCCCATCGTTGTAATCCATCCATGAAGTAGATGAGTTGAGTCTTCTCCGGCATGTCCGAGACTTCAAGCATAAGAGAAGTGAACTGCTTGACATACTCTTTGATTGACCCCGTATGCTTCAGTCCACGCAGCCTCTTCATAGCAACTTCCTCCGCATTCTCCGGATAGAATTGCCGCTTGAAATCCGCCTTGAACTCGTCCCAAGTCTTAAGCGAGCAAAGACCCTTCTTGATATCCAACTCACGCCTCCTCCACCAAAGGATGGCATCATCACCCAAGTACATGGTGACGGTGGTGATCTTGGACTCATCGTCGTCCAAGCGCATCGCGTTGAAATATTTTTCAACACTCCATAGGAAGTTGTCGAGCTCCCTAGCATCGCGCTTCCCATGGTACCTTGGCGGCTCGGGCACCTTCATCCTTGGTCTCTCTCGTACAGTAGCACTACCTGCCACAGCCGCCTTGCATAGGTTGACGTCCGATTGCAAGGACTCAACCTGCTCCCGAATGGCTTGGAGCTGCCCCATCAGCGTGTCCTTGAGCTGGCCCATCTCGTTGCGCATGGCATCCGCAACTTGGTTGACGAGAAGTTGAGTCTCGTCCTTGGCTTCCACAGTGCCAAGCTCAAGGTCATGGACGCGGCTATCAAGTTGCTCGATATCCATAGTGACGTTAGCCAACGTCCCATTGAAGGATTCAACCTTCTGTTCCATCTCCCCAACGCTGTCCTGGAGATCGCCCACGGTCAGCTCCACCTTGGCCATACGATCCTCAAGCATGCTGGTCGACTAGTCTTTCTTCCAGTCTCCTCAACCACGGACCCTCCAACAACACTCTCTTTGTTTCCCGACATTATCAGATTGCTCCGCACCTAACCTTCGTACACACAGCAGCTAGCACAACGCAACTTCAGCAAGACCGCCCCTACGATCGTCACTGCTCTGATACCACGTGTCACGTGCTGACCTTTTTCCCTTGGCTAACACGCTGCCTACTAGCGTCACACTCCCGTCGGACTAACTAGTCAAGGCACTTCGATGCTTGGCTAATGCTAAGTGATGCTTCGAAAGCTTAAGTGAGGAAAATGCTAAGGCACAAGTGTTTGGGCTTTTGAAAGAATGCTTTGTATTGCTTGAGAGAGTTGTACAAGTGTTTGATGATCTCTACAAATGAATGTCAAGGCCTATTTATAGGCCCTTAAAGTCCTAGAGGCTTCTAGTCTAGAACTTTCCACAATCCTCCTTCAAAGGAGTATTCTCTATGCATCTAGAAAGTTCCCACCTCCAAAGGAACCAAAAATTACAAGGAGGCTTCTAGAAAATACTACACAAATTTGTACAAGGGTGTTCTAGACTTATCCATGCTAGAACACTCTAGATAAAGCTAAGCTAGAATGTCCAAGAGCACTCTAGAACCTTCCGGAGGCATCTAGAGAAAGCTATGCTAAATGGCTCGTGACATCTTGCTAGCTTGACATCGTTGAGCTCAAGATGATGCTTGACAGATGAGATCAGTTTCAAGGAATAGGATTCATTTCTAGTCATATTATGGTTACAAACC
The DNA here is from genome assembly GCA_963556465.1 of Berberis vulgaris. Taxonomy (NCBI): domain Eukaryota; kingdom Viridiplantae; phylum Streptophyta; class Magnoliopsida; order Ranunculales; family Berberidaceae; genus Berberis; species Berberis vulgaris. The sequence goes on along the minus strand of OY747134.1, from coordinate 69,873,353 downwards.
CTTGGTGGAAACACTTACAACCAACCTTCCTGAAGTTGGGGTTCACACCACTTATTTCTTGGTGCATTATTGGTCAGTGTTAACTATTAAGTTTTATTTATACCATGATCATGCCCAACATTTTACCCTCATTAATGTATAGCTCCACAAGGACTAGTTTAGATGTTGAGTTTCGTTACCATTTCTCTGTTACAAAATTTTCCAATTGTTCCTGTTCCGTGCTTCCACCTATCTAAAATGGTTAGTGTTATGGACCCTTATTCCTCTCCATTCTTTCTTATCGGTACTTTCTTTTCTTCAGGTGAAGCAGTACTCTATCCATTCTGACGGGGCCGATGTGATTCAACACATTATTGACAATTTCCTCCTCTAATCTCTGATTACGTGCTACCAGCAAATATTGTTCTCATTAAATCCAATGTAACTATGTAATGCATATAAAACATTCATGAGGAGCAGCCCAATTTCTTCTCCTCTCTTGTGAAATAGATGTAGATGTGTACCATTCATAAACAGCTCTCATTCTCACCTCTAAAATTCAGTCTCATCGTTCCTTGTGCAATGTAATATCACTAGCTTTGATAGAGAATGTGAGACAGAGCATATAGAGGGAGGCCACCACCTAATAAACTGGGAAGAGACCTCACACGCAAAAACACACACCACACCACACCACAGCACACCACAAGACACCCTTTAAAAGGAGGAAACGTGAGCGAGAGAAGTAGTTCTGTCTCTTTCCATCTTCAGAATGTTGAATGTGAAAGAAAGAGAAAGATAGACAGACAAATATAAGATATCCTCCCTTCTCAAAGATGCCAGGCGCTATAGGGTAAGAACTTAGGAGGCCCCCACTAATTGTTCATCAAAACCATTGTTAATTGATTCCTGATTTATGTCAGAAAAACAGAAGAAAAAAAAAGAAAAAAAAAAAGGGAAACCCTATTGAATGGACTTCATGAATTTCAATGGTGGAGTAGAATTTCAATGAACAACAGAAGAAGAATTTAATGGCCCACCCCCTCACCAAATTCTTTGGGTTTCAGAAAAAGAAAATGGAGTAGAATAGACTAGAATAGAAAGGTTTGAAAAAGCCTAATTTAACATATAAAAACCTCCATCGATGGGGACACTTGTACAGCAAAACCTTCACATGACTCCTCTTTTACTATTGCCTAATGTGGTATTTATGCATAACTAACCATTGTAAAAACCCAGAGGAAATCACGCAACAGTTTGCCCCATCTCATTTCATGATCTCAACTCTCAAAGCAAAAATTATTCTGAAAAAAACTGCAGTTAGGACCTGTTTTGTACCTCTGAAAAAGGATTTGTTTACCACTCCATCAACTTGTGCAGTAAGCGTTCACATGGATAGACTGAGTTGCCCCAGTAATTTAAAGTCCAACAATGCATAGTAAAAAAAGAAAGAAATAAAAAGTAATAACCTTGTTATCCAAAAATATGATTTATTATGCAACTGGAGCTAGCTTATTGCATTAATGGTGAGACTTGTCGAGGATGGAAAGAATCCGGAAGTTTTTGAGTCGCTTCATACTTTTCTTCCGAGGGTATGTTTGGTTGGATGGAATCTCATGTCATGAGAATTCATGAGGGGCTTCCTATATTTTAAGTTAAATTGATGTATCACTCCACATTCATCATTTGACTTTGTGATTTGGGAATTGAAGTCTCATGAGCATGAGAATCACATGTCTTAGGAGACAGCCAAATATAGGGGTGATACATCAATTTACGGTGGATGTGGAGTGATACATCAATTTAACCTAAAATATAGGAGTCCCCTCATGAATTTCCTACAATTTCATACAACCAAACACACCCTAAATTGCATGCTATGCTCCGATTCAATAATTTAGCATTTAGCAAATGCAAGCACATTCGTCTTAGCTTTCGCTTACAATCCATCTCGATAAAGACTTGACCTTATAAATACAGGACACTTTCATCATCTCTATAATGATCCAATTCTACAAAGGACCCATGTAATAATTTGGAGAAAATGTACATACTATATAGTACTACTTAATGTTTAATACATTATATTATAATAATGTCTTGTGTACCAAAAATGTGATATTTGCAATAAAGGTATCCTATGGTTTGACTTGTTAGGTTAGGATATGGTTCTGCATGGATCAAGTGCAAATTGAATCAATTGACAATTGAAGTTTTTACACTTGGCATTTAGATGGGAATCCAAATCAAAATATCAGTCTCCAAAATCTCCCATTGTCAGCTTTGACAATAATGCAAGTCAGCAAAGATAAAAGTTAATACAAGAGAAGATCACATTACACTAGAATTTACATACAACGCAACAACAAATACGATCTCCCTCACTGCTCTGCTCTGCTCTGCACACACATATACACAACCGCATATATGCTTCTTTTCTTCTTTTTTCTCTCTTCTTTTCTCGAACAAAGAGAGTGAGTGAGAGAGAGAGAGAGGGACATTTGAAGAGAGGCCTCTGGCGTGTTTAGGTAGAATTGTTCAGACTAACCACCACAAGAAAACAGAAACAGAGAAAATTTAATTGAAAACCGATAAAAGGAGAAAGCAAAGCAAGAGAGAGAGAGCAAGCAAGAAGAAAGTGAAATCCCATAAACTTCACCAGCTGTGAATTCATGTCTGTTTCTGGGAATCGAAACTCTTCTTTCATTCTCATCATCTGGGTTTTTGCTGTTTTCGATTGTTCGTTTTCTCCTCTCACTCTCCTCTCTACTACACTACACTACACTACACTCATCTGTCTCCCTCTAAACACTCTGCTCCATTGTGTGATCTCTTTCTCCTCTACCATAAAATCTTCATTGTTTTGTTGGCTCATGAACCGAGGTTGGGTTTCCCTTGTACCCTTTTTTTAGTGCCTTTGCTGCTTTCTTTTTGCAATTCTCTCCTCTTCCATCCCTCAAAAGCTCACTCATTCACTCTCCCTTATTATTGTTATACAAAACCCCATTAAGAAAATGAAAGCTCCTTCTCTACTACTACATGCAATTCAATATCTCCCCGACTGACTTCTCCTTTTCTCTCTTTGCAGAATTCACCCATCTTTGTAAGCCAGCCCACCACCACCACCACATCAACTTCAACTCTATTTAATCTCTCTTTCACTTTCCACCCTTTCAAACTAATCATCAACACCACCTCTCTCTCTCTCTCTCAACTTACTAGACTGGAAGTCACTGAAAGAAAGTAACCCTCGCTTTATTTCTTTCATTCACTCAATCAAGTCAGAAACACAGCAGCAATGGGCTGCAGTCACAATTGCTGCAAATTTCCACATCTCATCATGTCTTTGCTCATTCTCTTGGTTTCAAGCACAACCCATTCCAGATTTGCTGTTGAAGGTAAATGGGTTTCTCTTCAAATCTCAAAACAACTCTATTTGAACTAAAACCCTGACTTTTATTCTCTCTGTTCTTGTTTTTTTGTTGCAGGCAGACTAGTTTTCAAACTCTTTGAAACACCCCATGTGAGTGCTCTCCTTGATTCTTCCATTTTAATTCATGTTTCTTAAAATTGTGTCAAATGTTATAAATTGGAGTGTTTGGGTTTCAGATGGCAAATGAAGAGAAAGCATTTATAAGAGCACAGATTGGTTCAAGGCCTCCAAGATGTGATAGAAGATGTGGTTCATGTGGGCATTGTGAGGCAGTACAAGTGCCTGCTGTGCCACTAGACAAAAGCAAGAGTAGACATTTCTCAATGGCTTCAATGAGAGGAGGTGAAGATAGTTCAAACTACAAACCAATGAGTTGGAAGTGCAAATGTGGGGACGTGATGTTCAATCCTTGATGATTGAATTTGGCAACACCACCACCAAAAAAAATCCATTTCAATTGTGGATACAAGAACACATATACATCCCAACTTACTTCCAAATGAACATTCTCTCATCTCTTTTTGTTTGATCTCTCACTATCCCATTTCATGGTAGATCTTTTTCCCACTTCTCTTCTTTTTTGTTTAATTCATCTTTTGTAATCTTCATCTCTACTTGCCTTGTTATCACAAAAGTATCATTAATACACAATGTATTATTAGCTCATTTTGATGTAATACTGTTGATGTGTGATGTCATTTTTGGGTTTTCTGCTTTTTGTTTGGTTAAAACATGTTTACCTCCTGAGGTGAAATAAAGTAAAGCATTCGGCTGATTTTGATAAATTACAGCATCAACTTTTGTTGACTCGGCAAACAATTTTTGTTTGGAAAGGAGAGCGTGGCCTCGGTGGGTATAGAATCCAATGCATGGGGTTAAACCATCGCAGTCTTAACCATTTAATCAGGTAAGAGTTTAAACTTTAAAGCATCTCCAATACCATAGATATACCCATATATGTAAATAGGAAAATTTTGTTAACTACAATCAAGTAATGTATAGGTAAAAAATTTGTGTGAGATTTACCCAAACAAGGGTAACTAAAAAATTACAGCCATCCACCTCGAGATGAGCAATGTTGTGCATCTCGAGGCAATTTTGCTTATCTCGAGGGGGTCACTCTTCCCCTCGCTCTCTAGAATTTCTGAAAAAATTAATTACCATTTTTATTTAGATGATGATCTGTACTATAAATCTAAGATTCCCTCTTAAGAAAAAAACAAAGCTCATGAGATTGATTCTACATAGACTTCACACGTAGGCTAGAATTAGGGGCCAAAGTAGAAGACTGATATGGAGGTACATAGAGAGAACTTCAAATCAAATGACAGGGTTTTCGAGAGAAGGTGAGAGGTGGAGGGAGTTTGGTTGGATGTATTTATTTGGAATAATTCAAGGGAGCCTGGGATTGCTGCGCGATTGTGGTTATATTTAAAGAGTGTTTAAAGAGGCAGGGGCAAAGGTGTAAAAATGTCGGTCAGGCAACAAACCCAGGCCGGCTACCCAGAAAAAAATATATCCCCAGGTAGGAAAAATAAAAAAAAGAAACAATTGTGATCTTCTTATACTAGAAAAAATTATATCCCCAGCTACATTTGTTTGATAGGCTCCCACTTTTTAACACCTAATTCTCATTTTTGACGGGGAAATTCTAAATGTCGAGGGAATCAGCGAGGGAGGGGGGTGAAGCCGTTCATTTCTTTTGAGATGCGTGCAAGTTCGTGTCTTGATGTGCTTTCGCGCATCTCGAGGGGAGGTGAACAACTTCACCCCCCTCCCTCGCTGGTTTCCTCGCCCATTCCCTCGCTGTTTAGACAAACCCTTTTTGACACTATCATTCTGGTTTTTTCTGTCTAACATCATCACCTTTTTATATCACAACTTTACCTGCTTTTTTATACCATCAATATAAATTTAAAACAATCAATTCTCAATTTTTTCTCTCTTCTCATCTCTCATTCTCAACGGTTGCTTCCAAAAACAACAATAACAATCTATTCTCTCCCACTATCGACGATGTTGTTACTGCCCTGGCATTGTTGCTTATCTCCCACCCTGCCACACTATCGTCGTTGCTCACCTGCCCCAATTTTCATTTTTTTTCCCTCTTTCATTTCTTTTCTTCTTATCAATAGCAGGTTGCAATAACAACAGTAACAGCTACTGCCACCCACCCTGCCATACCATTTGTTTTTATCCTTCGCTCTCGTTCCATCATCATCTGCAAGAATAGAATGCACCCTCACCGAGGTTGAGGTGAGATAAAAAAAAAAATCAATTTGCCATCGAGAAGAATATGAAGATAAAACAGAAGGTAGGGTTGAAAGAGTGATCAAGCGACATCTTCTGATAGCAATAGATATGCAGTGAGATGAATCAACTAGTCCCTCCCCCCCTTCTTAACCGAAATTGCCCTTATCACGCTTCGACTTTCGATAACTGGATATCCCCTAAATTCATGTAGGATTATCCGATTCCCCGAAGTCGAAGCGTAAAAATTCAACAACACAAAAATTAACAATAACAACAATTGAAAGTATATTACAAAGTTGAAATAAACCAAAAGACGCATAACCAGGAAACTCTTTGACGATGTTGGCCCCACTAAAGAAAACTCCAATAGTTTTTTAGTTTACAACTTTACATAAATTTGAAGCACCATCAATCTTGAAACTGATGGTGTTTTGAGTGATTATTACATGTTTCTACTAGGGGTGGGCATCCCATCCCGCGATCCCGATTCCGATCCCGTCCCGTTCCGTCCATATTTTTTCGGGTCTTAATGGGATTGAATAATTTCATCCCGATCCCGTCCCGTCCCGTCCCGATCTAGAATGGGATGGGATGGGATGAAGATTTTCAATTCTGCCAATCTCGTCCCGAGCTAATTTTTTAATATTTATTATTAATATTTTATTTCTTTATTTATTTTTATTCATATAAACTTACAGATAACTGACAGAAACTCATAGTGTTTGCAGTGATAACAGAAGTGTTACTTCAAGAAATAAATATTCATTAAGCAAGAGAAAGATAGCAAACTGTTGCTTGGATTCCCAATAAAAGTGGCTACAATTATTTAACTTCCAAATATTGATAATACCCAGGTGAAGATGAAAAATAACAATTAACTGAGTAATACATATTCAGAAGGGAACATTCAGGGGCGGAGCCAAGAATTTGAGATGCCTCGGGTTGTAAAAATAATTGTTTTTAATTACGATATATGTATTGATGGTAAACCATTATGAATATGTTAGAGCATCACTAATAGGTCTATATTTATTCCCTAACAAAAGATGAAATGTCATTTTGTCAAGGAACCATGAATTTTGTTTCCTACAGTAATGAAATTGTAAAATCAGCTGGGAAGCCATCACAGCGACACAATACTCTTAGTGGGTCCCATTTATCATGTCATTTTCTAAAAGTCAGCCCACTCGACTACATTGTTAGGGAATTTAGTGGCTACCCTTATATTTGCATGCCATATCTATATCTAATTATAAGAAAGTTATTTTTCACGCTCTTATATGATGATAATTTTCACAGCAGTCACAGGCAGCACGCTGATCCCTTCCCGTCCCGTCCCGATCCCGTATGAACGAGATGGGTATATCTCGTCCCATCCCGTCTCGTGCCCACCCCTAGTTTTTACTAGTGTTTTTTGCTATTTGGGATGATTAAATAGAATCGTTGATAGTTGTTTGTCTTGGTTTAATCATCTAAATGAATCAATTTGTGCATGGTTGATAGTTGTATGTTTTTAGTTTTATTTTGCTATAAATGTCTATGTTGAGCATTTGCAATATTATGACTGAATGTTTTTTTTGGTTTGTGGTTGAAAGTAGTTAGTGTTAGTAAAGATGGATTCATACTTTTGTAGAATTGTAAATCATTGATATGAAATTGATGGTGTTTCGAGTGATTAGTAAAGTATTTGTTGTTCTTGGGATGATTAATCCTGGAATTTAAGAGTTGTATGTTTTAGTGCGATCATATAAATGAATTTGATAATGAGTAGCTTTGTTAGAAAGGGCTCTATTGAGTTGGCTTGTTTTGGATGTTAATTAGAATTTTTCCAAAAGTTGGCTAATGTTTTTGATAATCAAGTAAGATGTGAATTGTTTCTATATATCAGAAACAAAGCCAACAACTTGCCAATGTTTTTTATTATCAAGTCCTTCGATTTGGGATTTTCTTGTCTAGAGTTTGTGTTTCATCAGAAGTAGGTGAGGTGTACTTAGTTTTTCAGATTTGGGTTTTGGTTAGTGTTGGTGCTTGATTAGAAACTGGGAAATAGAGGTAGTCCAGTTAAGCTTTTGTGAAGAGAAGGTTTGGAGGAAACATGTTTGTTTTTAGTGTTTTGAATAAATTGAAACACAATTAATCTTGAAATTGATTGTGTTTCGAGTCATTAGCAAATGCTTTCCTAGTAGTGTTTGCGATTTTTGAGATTATTTTACTTTATGGTTTGGTTGTTGGAAGATATTTGTTTGACAAGTTTTTATGTTTGTATCAGAAAATCTCTCAATTTGTTTATGGGTTATCTTGTTGGTGTGGCTAGTTAGTTCATTGTGAAGGAAGGTAGAAGAAGTTATAGATAGTATTGTCATCTGATATTTGATCTAGGCAGCAATGGAAAAACTTTATATTGCTAGGAGATGTATTTAATTTTAACTTTCGATTTACTTTTTTTTTTTTATGAACTACAAATACGAGGAGTTGGTAAAGACAATTGAGAGATACTATGCATTTTTTGTTTTTTAAGGGGTTGTTTCGGTCGGTTTAGATGGTTGATTTAATTATGTTTAGGGATTATTTTTAGTTAATTTTAGTGGGTGTTCAGCGGGTTTTAAATAGATGAATCAGTTGAGTTTAGGGATTATACTAGTTGATATAAGTGGTTGTATGAATCAGTTTAAGGGTTATTTGTAGTATTGAATTGCTAATCTCGCCGCCCAAATAAGGTTGTCTGTATGGCTGTTTGCAGAGCTATGATTATTAAGAGTATACTTTTGTATTATTCTATGTAAAAACTATTTCATGGTTACAAAATTTGAAACTTGATATAAACATAGAATAGTTAATGAGGATCTTGGAATGGAAATATCTCCAACTTGAATATGTTTGTTTTCCCTCCAAAATATGTGTGGATATTGCGGTGGATTTGTTTATGATTGACAAGTGTCACTGTATAATAATTTTGAGATATCACAATAAGTCACATGGATAATTTTGAATTCATAAATTATAATCACATTGAATTATTTACCTTAGAACTACCGCACCTCTTGTTGCTTTATGATTGCTCATCCTATAAAGAAACTAAGTAACCTTCAGATTGGATATTGCGAAGTAGGCAAGGACCGTGATTTTGTTTTTCGAGTTAATTTCGGTCTCCTGATTTTAAGAAATATTTCATGAAATATTTCGATATGTAAATAAATAACGAAAAAATTTCGATAATTCATGAAATATATATAATGAATTTCGAGGGTATATGAAATACGTGAAAAAAATAAGATTCAATTAAATAAATCTATTAAACACATTAAATGAAGTCTAAATACCAAGAAATGAAACAAACATAAAATCAATATATAATTGAAAATCAGAAAGTGGTTTTAAAAATCAATGTATAAGAAGATGAAATGATAATTAGAAAATTAGTGGGTGGTATAAAAAAATTAATAAATGGTTAAAAAAAAACCTCAAAATTTACGAAAAAAACCCGAAAAATGTGATTTTTTTGGTAGTTGGCTTTTATATTTTCACGAAAAAAATGAAATTTCCGAAAAAACCTCAAAATTTTTCGAAAAACCCCTCGAAAAAATGTTATTATTTGTTTCTCCATTTTTCTTTTCGTAATTTCAAATAAATGAAATTATAACCGAAATTTTGCATGATTTCGCGAAATCGGATTCCTTGGAAGTAGGGTACTCTTTTCTTAAAGAGAAACTAAGTAACATTCGGGTTGGGTCTTGCGAAATGGGGTGATTTTGAATGCCTAAAATAAAGCTTGATTTTTTATCCGTAAAAAATATGATGTGACTTATGCACATTACATTTTTAGTCCTAGTGTGGCTTTTATGATACTCATATAATTATGAGTATTCGGGGATGCATGCTCATATGTGATATTCCCATTTAGGCATTGATGAGGGAAAAATTTTCTTTTATATAAGAGAGACACACATACATGTATGGTTGGCATAGAGGTGATGCGAATGTGGTATATTCTAAGACGATCAATTTATTAAAATTGAATAATTTGTTTAATGTAAATAATGTATTGACACAACTGTCTAAATCAATATATTTGATTAATTAAGATATTAAATCTATTAGTTTTTTGACCATTTTGTGCAGAATGGCAAGTCCACTATCATTTCTGCAAGTCAGACTTATCATGGTCAACCTCTACATAGTAAGTACAATTAAGACAAATTCTACTATAATTATGATATAAATTCAGTAAGCGTGAGACGTTTGCCTCCACATGGTGTGAGGAACTATCGGTCTCCAATTGTAGCTATGTCCAACAATGAGGAAAAAAATGAAATTATTTCACTTTTTATTGTTTATTTAGTTATTTTTATTTCATTTATGATTTATTTGAAAAATTCTCATATAAACTTAATTGCTAATTCAAGTGGGCTTTGACTTTTTGGGGACATTTTTCTTCTCCTCTTCCCCTTCACCACCACCTCGTCACCGTCACGGAGAAAAAAAAGAGGAGGAAGAGGAGAAAAAAAAAAGGAGGAAGAGGAGAGGTGGCGTGATGGTATTGGTGATTGAAGAAGAATAAGAAGAAGAAGAAAAAAGAAAAATAAAAATAAAAATGAAAGATGAGGAAGGGAAGAGAAGGAGTAGAGGTGGCGGTGGTGGTGGTGAAGGGATGAGGAGGACGGGGAGGGGGCGGCGATTGATGGAAAAGAGAGGGAGAGAGGAAGAAGATAGGAGGAGTTAGGGTTTTTTTTTCCTTTTATAGGTGGTGTCCCTCAGTAAGTGATAGTGTTCTTCAGAAAGGTGGTGGTTTCATTCAGAAAGTGGGGTTTAATGGTATCTATCATAAAAAGTGATAGTGTTATTTAACAGTTGCCTTACCTTAAAAAAAAAAAAAAGGTCAGAGCCTTCTCAATTCTCACAGACATGTACAAAGCCACGTAGGGGCAAGTGGGGGCACTTGCCCCCACTAACTCTTTTGAAAAAAAGCAATAAATTTTTTTTGGTGCCTATTATTTTTTTAAAATTTATAAAAAAATATATTTATTTTTTGCTCCTAACTTTAAATAGAATTTTGATTTGCCCAACCCCTCAACAGTTCAAATCCCCCAAATCTCTTCAATAATATGTCATTATCACTTATCCGGGATAGGAGCTTCAGAAGTACAGTGAAATTCACTGTGTTTGTCTTCACAAGATGAGAAATCTTCTCTACTACTACTCCCTCATCGCTCAGACATAAAAATCTCGTGTTCTTGGTAAACCCCAAAATTTCAATGTTTTGGTGTTGGCAATTGGAGTATTGGTGGCGGCCATTCGTTCCTCTTCTGCTTCGTGTCCACCATCCCAATGAGCTTCGCACTGAACGTAGTTCCAACTTTCAGGAAAGCAGTGATCTACCACCTCCAACCAAAAATAAGGATGACCGTGATTTATTAGATCCAATCTCAAAGAAAAGTCATATAGAGGTTGACCTATCAAATCTTCTAATAGATCCTGACTTAATACTTCGTATTTCTTATTACCATCCGAATGATTAAGAGATTGTTAGAAGAGTTTATTTGCAAAAGGGTCATTGTCGGCCGATGAACTACACATTTTCACAGAAAAAAAAGAGGTGCGCTACGGCGTTTTAATGTAGCAAGTTCACTAAATATAAGAGTTGGCTAGAGTATAGCAAAACAAATGATGTCGCTTTTTGTTTTCATTGATATCTTTTTAGAAATGTCGGGATGCAAAGGAATGGTAATTGTTTTGTTGTTGAAGTAATTAAAAAAAAAAAAAAAATCTTGAAACTCATGTAGGAAAACCTAATAGTTTGCACGCTCAAACTTATATGAAGAGTCGAAGTTTAATAAATCAAAACTTCATATCCAATCATTTTATTCTCAAGCAATTTAATCGACTTATGTTAATTGCCGTCGGTGTTTTACATAATTATTCATATATTATTTAAATTTAAAAATAATGATAAAGTAATTAATTATGACTCATCACCACTTTGCTCCTCTTCAATAAAAATTCTGACTCCCCATCACTGCTCACATGTACAGTTTGAAGCGTCTTGTAAAAGAAAAATATTCACCTGAGAACAGAGAAGAGATCACTCATTACACACCCAACAGAAATTTTGTGAAATTGTGTGTATTGATGAGATTTATTGAGCAATCATGAATCGTTTAAGTGTGGAGTGGTTAACCATATCAGATCATATGGTGGGTGTGGAAGGACATTTAATGCCTTTTTTATGACAGTCTGTAAAATATTGAAAATATTCATATTGAGAGAAAGAAGAGAAATCATCGCAAATACAAAAGTTTTTTTGGAAAGACGCAAAAGGTTCTTCATCTCTTCCGTTGTGTTGTGTTGTGTTTTTGTTCTTATCTGTTTGATGGGATCTCTCAAATTATATTATCCATACATCCATCAATCTTCATATATTTCTGTAGAATCTGGGCTCACGTTTTTCATGTTTGTTTTTGTATGAGACGTGACTGCAACTTAAATTATATACTTATAAACAAGTAAAATATACAATTTGAGTAGCAAAGAATCCATGAAATTGATATGTGAATGACCATACAGTGAATGAGTATCATCAGTAATCATGACACCCAACATGATTTGAGTACAGTGGGGTCTCTCTCGGTCTGATTTGTATTTCAAGTTTCAATCATATTGATTGTTTTCAAGTGTTTCTTATCTGTTTTTAGTTTTTGTGTAATTTTTTCCTTGTTTCATGGCTAAAGAGATATTTTTTCATTTGATATAATGTTGAGAATTAACTCAGTCTTTAAGGTAAAGAAGGGATGTAAATGGGTACCAGGAAAAAAGAAAGCCCCATGCTTTGTGCGCCCATCACATTTTTTTTATACTCCTAAATCATATTTATAAGTACTAATTGTGTTTGGTGACAAATTGATAATTATTGAGCTATGTAACGAAACATATATACTTAGAAATTGCTTATGAGACGAGAAGCCACGACTTCGAGAGAGCATTTGTCAATGCCATTAGCTCATGACCTTTCCAGACTAATGCTTTGATACAATGAAACACAAAATTTTATGACGTGAGCTAGACTTTGAACTTTGGTTTGGTAAATGGGTTTTAGGTGACACAGTTTGAAATTCTCTTAGGGTTATAATGACTTTCAAAATGTCATTACTTTCTAAATACTTAAAATTTGAGATTTAGTAGCCTCTGGGCATTGATTAAATAAATAAAAAGGATTAGGAACTCAATTATTGGATTTTTTTTTAATAATAATGTAATTTGCCCCCATATGTATGGCAATGAAAAATTCTACATTGTCTTCTTTTGGATGCCTCTTTTGTACGTTTTTAGGAATTTTTGACATTTCTATCCCTTCTATAAATGATGTTTATGGTTGTGTTTTAAAGAGAATGGATAAAAAGTGTAAAAAATTTCAAAGAGACAACCAAACAAAGCAGTGTAGAACTACTCGTATGACAATATATCGAAATCACTTTGAAGTAGTAGGACATCTCAAAATAAGTGGTTTACCAACTACAGGTCATATTACATATCACATGAAAAGTATTTCATCTCATATTTAACATATGATCTAATAAAAAATTAAGAACTAGAGGGAAAAAAAAACTAAATTTGCAATATTTTAACCTGTTGGGTGCGCAGAAAACCAAATAAATCAAACTGATTTTGATTATTATTATCATTATTGTTTTCAATTTTTAAGATAATCACTTTGGGCTTATTTGTCATTATCGAAATCTGGCTAACCTTAGTTTGGTTGCCAATTTTGAAATTTGAAAACCGAATATAATTCACATGTTAAAATTTTATTTTTAATAAAAATGTTACCAAAGGTGAGTTATTCTTGTTCCAGAAATTCTAATTGGCGAGGAAAGGGGCGAGGGGGTGGATGTGTCCGCTCATCCCCCTCGAGATGCGCAACTGCTCGGATCTCGAGGGGGATGAGTGGTAAAACACCCCCCCCCCCCCCCCCCCCCCCGTTTCCTCGACAACAAGAAAATCTCTTCTTGTTCAGTCATATGTAGTCGGTTAGTAGCATGCAAATCTCGGTCCAATTGGAAAAGTTTGCAGTTGATTTGGTTAGGTTAGATTTACATGAAGATTTAATTGCACATAAAATAAAAAAATTATAGATTTATTTGCATTACAAAAAGTGTAGCATATCAACGTTTATCAAAATATTTAGCGCTAAAGAAAATGAAGCGTTGGAAGCAGTTTTGATGCATAATTATCAGCGGAAAGTAAAGGTTATTTGCTGGGTTTGGATAAAAATGTTGAAATACTCTATTGCTTTGAATGTAATTGATGTTGGCTTATTCTCGAAACCATAATGTGCTACATTTTTTAAAGGGTTTTTAGACATAACCCCCAAATCCAATTTGAAATTTGGCATATCCTCAAGGCATAAGGAAAATTAGACATACCGCTAGATGGTCGGGTTCTTGTCATAACCTCCCAGTCGAAAATGTGTCAACGAGGACTTGGACTCTCTAAGGGAGGTGAATTATAACACTCTTGTGTGGCGGACTCTGAGGCTGACAGACTAACTTGTGTGGGTAAACTCCGAGTCTGGCAGGTCTTTGTGTAAGCGAGCTTAGAGGTTGGCAGGTTACATTGTTTGGGCGGGTTTAAAGCTTGACAGACTACCAAGGGGAGTCACAGTCTCACATCGTGTGGGTGAGGAAAAGAGTTGTATTATATATGTGCGAGTTAGGATACCTATGATACAATGCATTTTAAAGTTGTGTGGGCCTTGAGCAAAAAAACAGACAATATTGTTTCATGTGGATCGGGTCTTTACAGCTTGAAACTTCATATTTAGCCATTAATCACGATTAACGAAAATGAGAGTGCAATTCAAAATTAAAATTTTTTTTAAGGACCCCACAATTTGAATTTTAAAGATGTAGGCAAAGAAGCGCGCATATGTTTTGGTCAATAGTCGCTTAAGGACAAAATGAGACCTTAAATTATTATTTTTTGTTAAAAACATATATATAGCATATAAAACTAATTAAAAGTACACAATTGTTGGGTTGTTATAGCAACGAGGTTATGAACCTCATAATTAAGGTCTACAAATAAAGTTACAAAATCAAAGGTTGTTAATAGAGAACAGTCTCTGTATGCTGCTAATGAGTGGTCGCCATGTCTAGAAAGTTTCAAACTGAGAGATCATTTCTTCCTTAAACTCGGGGTGGGTCTTTGCAGCATCCCACAAGAACTTTAGGAAGAGAGAGGTACTGGGCAGCCCAAAATTATCATTGAGCCAGTCAATAGGGATAAGCGAGAATTGATGTATGACCGGACAGAGGAAGAAAAGATGAATAACATCTTCTGTGTGACTATGACAGAAAAAAAACAACAGTTGTCCAAAGGCGTGTGCAGTCAGGACAAATTGGTCATGGTGAAAAATATATCTTGACTGAGTTTCCAGAGAAGAGAAATGGCAGACTGAGGCGCCTTGATTTTCCACAAATTTGAGCCGTTAAAATACTTGAGATATAAAATTTTTGCCTCAAATTATTCATTTTTATGTCAAATTCGAATTAGAGTTGGGGAGTAGGTCAGCAATCTCTAGGATAATCCTCGAAGTTGAGGTTGAAAGAACCTCGAACGAACCCTTCTATCCGGCCTGATTGTTTTACATTTTTTGCCCCTCCTTTTTACGTCTTTGTGATTGTGTTTAAAGAGAGAGAGAGAGGCAAAAAATGTAAAAAGACCCTCTCAGATGGCAAACCCAGGCCAGCTAGAATTTCTGACCTCGAACATACATACCATTCTAAGTTCCAACGTCATAAACTTTCAATACAATATATAAAGTCTCGTGAGAACCAACACGTCACCTTAACGAAGCATGTGTGCTGTGGTTGTACGTTGGTACGTACATCTCCACAAAAGCACTGAAAAGTCTCTGTTTTTCTGAAACACAATTCAGAACAAAAGAACTAAATGAAACGGATTCGGTTTGGTTTGGTTTGGTTCAGTGGAAAAACAAAAAAAAAAAAGGAATTCTGGATTAACAAAAGTTTATGATTATGTCACATGGGTTTATGTTATCCAGAACCTTCAAAAACTTTTGAAGGATGAAAGTTAATGATTATCAGCTACTATTACTGTCCACTAAATGGACTAGTCGATCAACATCTTGAATGTGATCCCTCCTTGTGGTTGGAATTGAAAACCAACTGAAACACTTCTGGAATGAATGATTTGGGATGAAGAGAAAAGTTGGTGCAACTAAGAAACTTTTGTGGTGGTGGGTAGTGGACCTTTTCCTTTTGTGCCTTCAAAAACTCAGAAGCCAAACGGATTCTAACGGGAAAAAGGACTTTGGGAAGCGCCAATTCCGCTTTGAAACTCTACCTCATTACACCATGCAGCATTATCACCTAACTAAGAAATTTGAAACATTATTGTAATTGAAAAGGATGACCACAACAATTTTTTTTCCCTTATCAAGCTTATTGGGGAATTTTGTACAATGCAGTTTCGAAGCAAGCACATCAATTTGATGGGCAACTAGCTAGCCCTACCCGAATGGATCGAGTTTCGATTGGTTCTTGGTCTGGGGACAGTTATCATATCGCACATTGCTCATGGAATAGCATAGCATAGCATAATTCACTCTGCATGCACAATTCACTATGCACTCATTGTGCCTGCAGTGAAATTCATATACTGTGTACCAAATGAAATCACCATGCACACTATAATAACAATTTGGGTGAGAACAGGTCTTTTTTAGGTTTAACCTGAAAATTGAATTTTAACTTGGAAATCACGTTTTTACAAAAACCTTTTTATGGGATTATTGTAAATGGTTTTGACTCTTTCTCAGTCATATAATGAAACTCCACCCTCTAAATGAAAGTTCACATTTCTGTTCTCCTGGATGTCTGTCTGCCTCTTCATAAAAAGTGAATTTAAAAAAAAAAAAAATTGACATTTCAGACCAAATATAGACGTCGCAGAAGATGCAGTCCCTTATCATAGAATAGATTCGACATATACTGTATTTGCAATGTTCCCATTTCATTTCAATATCAATCAAAACCTTTCTAAATATACCTTGCAATTTCCTCATTCATTCTTTGTTTGTTTGTTTGTTTGTTTTTTTTTTTTTCTTTCTTTCAGGGTCCAAATCAATGTCAACTTGAGATTCTCTAATGTGCCACCGAAAAGGGTTTGTGGTCCATACAAGAGAGGGTTCCAATTAATCCCAAAATTATGGTTTTCTATTGTCCTTGTTATTGTGGACAGGTAGAAATAATGTATGTGATGATACTCTCCTTTTGTTATTATGTGTATATCTCTTCTGGCTTTACGCCTGTATCATGGCAGGGACTTGATGAGCTTTTGCTTGAATGCTTCAACTCAGATTTCTTCTGAAAGCATCCATGGGCATGGCAAGTATGTGAAACAGTACTAAAGATTGGTAAATGCCATTAAATCGCTACCAGGAAAAGATATACATAACTATTAAGTTGGACAATTTCTTTTTCTTCACCAAGCCCAAGCTTGAGCACATTTGGGTTTGAAATTTTTGGCCCAAGTCCAACACTTGTAAGGTTTGTTGCTTTAATGGGCCTTGTTTGTTTCTCTTATTTATGAGTTTAGCCATTTCAAAATCTTTTGGTTGAAGAGTCGAAATATAAGCCACAATAAAGGGTTTTTTTTTTCCTTTAATTTCTGTTATTTATGGATTTAAACCTTTTTTAATACCATTTGCTACACCTCTGCCAATCTAAATGAAGATTTTACCAATTACCAACACAACATTAACAAAAGATTCTTATTTGGGAATGATCAGACTCTGAAATCACTAACATTTAAAGTGTTGAGTGGGTCATAAAAGATTTTTAATACATGTCATCTCTGTGGCAGACAATGGAAGCTGTAGAAGGAGATCCACATCTCACACTAGTTTTTAAGTCCAATCTCTCTCTTGCCTCACACCTCCACACACTATTATTATTTATTACTCCACTGGTGTTGATTGTGGTGTTTTGAGTTCCCATCCCATATTTTTCTCCCTCAATTTCACCACTTCCAGATCTGAAATCTGACTTCCAAGTCCTCCTTCATCTTCATTCCCACACTGAAACCCATTTCTCAATTCTTCACATCTGTCATCTGTTGGCAATCTTTCTGCAGGTATTATATCTCTATAATTGTCCTTATTTAAAATTTTGTTCTGTTAATTAGTTTGTTTGCACCATTCAACTTAATTTCTCTGGGTGGGTGCAGTCTTTCTTCCCATGGTTTATTCTCTAGTTTCAGCAATGGGTTTTTCTAAATGAAATCGAAATGTTTTGATTTTAATGCTTAGAAGACTGAGTTCCTGTAAACAAAAATATGGGTTTTTGATTGAGACCTATTTAGGAAAATGGGTTTTAGTACAAAATCATAAACAATGCTGAGGTCAGTCAAAGCAACAAATTGCATTTGTTTCCTGGTTTGTCGTTGAATTTTAGGTTATGGGTTTGATTCTATTTATGGAATATCTGAGTTTATTCATTTGGTTAAGTTTTTATTTTTTATTTTTATATATATTTGAGGTTGGATGAGGAAAGTGTGTTTTCAAATATTTCTAAACATAGCTTGTGCTGTGTGTGTTAGAAATTTAATTCAGGTTTATTTCACTTATAATTTCATTCATGTTTAAAGACACCGATAGTCGCAACGATGAAGGGGGGTCTCATTGGGCAATTGCCCCATAATGGGGAATCTGTAAAGATAAATTTTTATCTTTTAAGAATTCTCCAATCCCAGATCCCAATCTTTAGAACAATCATATCAGTGAGTTTGTCTTTAGAACCATCATATCATATCATGTTTATGGTCAGCAAGTTATGCATAACAGTTCTGTCATTCGAGTGCTGTCCTTGTAAGAATATTTCATCCCTCTATTAGTCGGTCTTTGTTAAGGAAATACTTCTTATTTCCAATAATGTTTAATACTTGAGATACTCTTAATTTTCAAAAAGAAATTGGGGTAGTTTTGATCATAAAGATGAGGCATTTGGCCTTGTAAATGAATGCTCATCTTTTTTTCCTGTTGGTAAATTTGTTTGTTTAAACTCATCTTCTATTGTCAAAGCCCTGATTAACAGTATACTTTGTGGAATGCTTGATAGGCTCTTTCTACGAGATATTGATATTTGAAGAAGGTTCAGCCATTAAGGTTGAAAGGAATTTATCATGTTCAAGCATTCACCTACTAGTAGGAGTAGATCCAAAGGGTTCAAGGTAAAGCATGCCATACAGGTATCTATTTTGCTCGCGATTTCAATATGGTTACTGTATCAAGTGAAGCACTCCTATGATAAGAAGAAAACATTCATTGAGAGCGCTAACAGACTCTCAGAAAAGGTACAGAGTGAAAATGAAGTTAGAATATTTGGTAGAAAGGAGCTACGTCCTCAAGTAGCTTTTGTTGATGAAAAGGATAAAGAGGAGGAAGAAAATGTGGAAGAAGATACTAATCATAACGAAGAGGAAAGTAAGTCTGAAGAGAGTGAGGATGTTAGTAGAGGAGGAGGTGGAGATGATGAGATAGATGAACATGAACTGGCGAAAACCAAAGAGGAAGGTGAGAGGAATGAGGATTCTGGGGATGGAGAAAAGGATACTGAAAAGGAGGATGCGGAGAAAGAAAGCCAACAGTCGGACAATGAAAGGAAAGAGAGTGAAGAGAAAGATACTGAAAAGGATGATGCCAAGAAAGAAGGCCAACAGTCGGACAATGAAGAGAAGGAAGGGAAGATTGAGAATACACATTCTTTTGAAGATCAAGATGGCAGTGACAGGAACATTCAGGATGCACGAGAGGGAAACTACAAGGGGGATGATGCTTCAAGTGCTGTGGTCCATGAAAATTCAGTTACAAACAATGAATCTGAAAAACAAGGTTACGGCAATTCAAATGAGGAAGCACGAGCGGGGAAAACAGAAGAGAATGAGCATGCCGAGGAGAATACAGCCAACAAGGACAAAGTTACTTCCAGTCAAAATGATTCCTCTGAAGAGACAGGTGATGTCAAGAGCATTGAAAGCAACCCCTCAGTAAATGCAACAACAGCTGAACAAGAGAATGAGAGTAATTCATCTGAATTAGAAATTGGGTCGTCTCCTAATTCAACGATCACAGCAGAATCGAATAACCAATCAGAAGCAGAAAAAACCTCCATAGTAAAGAATTCAGTGGCTCCTTCAACACAGAATGAAGAGGAAAAGGATTTATTGTCAACTCCAGTTAATGGGCAAAGTACAAAGGCTGATGTGGAAACTTCTAGCAGAGGTGAGTCCTCTGAACTGCAATCAGTTGTAAGCACTGGCAACACAGCGGAGCAAACCAGAGCTTCTGATGGTGTTGAGTCCCAGAAGGATGAGAACTCGAGCACTACTGCCAATGCAACAGAAGATGTTGGAACTTCTAATGAAGGTGAGTCCAGTCAGCAAACCGATGTACAGGGGAAGGATGAGAAGTCCAACTCTACAGCTGAGGTGGATCAATTAGAATCCAACCCAACACTCTCTACCAAAAATGAGAATGCTGAGGGAGAATTGGGAGAATCTTCCAGTGATTCCGAGACTATCGTACATGCCCAAGAAACAATTCAATCTGACAATACCGCTGCTGAAGCAAAGGAAGACTCTGCAACCAGTACAAACGAGAATGCCAATACGGCTCAGAGGCAGGAGACAACTTCTGCAAAAGAGGAAGCAGAGAGCGATTCGGCATCTTCCACTGTGGATGATAATGAGAACACAGCTCAAGACAGCAAGTCTGAGACAACGGTTGTAACAACGAAAGCAGAAGACAACTTGGGATCCTCCACTGTGACTGAGAATGTGGACTCAGCTCAAGACATCAAGTCTGAAACAACGGAAGCAGAAAACAACTCGGGATCTTCCTCTGTGACTGAGAATGTGGGCTCAGTTCAAGACAGCAAGTCTGAAACAACGGAAGCAGAAAACAACCCAGGATCTTCCACTGTCACTGAGAACGTGGACTCAGCTCAAAACAGCAAGACTGAAACAACGGTCGCAGAAGATAACTCTGGGTCTACCACAGTGACTGAGAATGTAGACTCAGCTCAGAACAGCAAGTTTGAAACAACGAAAGCAGAAGACAACTCAGGGTCTACCTCTGTGACTGAGAATGTAGACTCAGCTCTGAGTAATGATTCTGGGACAACTGCTGTGAAAGAGGAAGCAGAGGACCACTCCGCTTCATCCACAGTGGATGAGAATGCACAGACAGCTCAGAACAATGGGTCAGAGACAACCACTGGAAAGGAGGAAGTGGAGGGCAATTCAGCATCTTCGACTGAGAATGAGAATAATACAGACACTGCTCAGAATGAATCGGACTCTTCAATCCCTGAAGAAGTAAAAGAGGCTCGTATAGATCTAGGGACCTTGCCCGAGGTTGAAACCAATGGGGATACAACAACGGAGTAAATTGTGAGGCTAGATTCTTTTTTTTGCAAAGTAAGGCTAGATTCTTATATGATAGTGTTTTGATAGTTTGTTCATTTTTTCATTGTTTTGTTAAGTAAACTAGCAAATGTATGAGATTGCTCCCACATAATGTCTAGTAATTTAACACAAGCTGTTTTCAAACAGGATCAGAAAGCATGAATATTGTTTATATAGTATATAGTTGATATGTCTTGATCACAAGCGCATCCTCGCCTGACATAAAATTTGACTGGTCATGTTCCTTAATTCAAGCACTGTTTTGACTGAACTCCAAGCTAATTCGGCTAAGATCATAAGTTCACATGGAAGAGCATTCCCAAAAGGACACCCTAAACCCCCAACATACAGACATTCGAACCCTTTTGTCTCCTAAATTTATATCTTTTTGAGGTTTCAAACGGTTTGACTTGTAACATATAGAGTTTATCCCCCCATCATGAATTCATTTTAGATTCCCGTCTGGACTAACATTAGCTTTGAATGGACAAAAACTAAAACCACCCAGAGAGTTGAATGTTTAGGGAGAAGTTTTAGGTTTGCAGCGAAGATGCTCCATCGCCTGTGAATAATTAATTAGCATAAGAACTCCCCATAGTCCAGTGTGGTAGCCTTGTAGGGATGAGCCATTTTGCTATAGAATCCTTAGATGAAAGAGCCAAGATTTTTGTTGAGGGGCGGCGGAGTGATGTCATAATTAATTAAATATAATATAAAAATTAGTTACTTTAACATGATTTTTTTTAAATATAGCAAAAAGGGGAATACAACAAAGACAGTCATTGAAGATGATTGCTACTATATTCATTGAAGATGATTACTACTTCTAGAAACACAACAGAAGAGAAGGGTTTGAATCGTTGATTACTACTACATGAAGAAAAGGAGGACGAGATTGGATTGCTTACGATTTTTTTGTGGAGATGACCAACACAGTGATTAATGAAGGCACCTGGTACCTAGGAGAAGAATAATAAGGTGGTTTGGATCCTACTGGATCTTGTGAAGATGAGCTCAAATAACTCAATAGTTATAGATCTTTGAAGATGATGAAATATGGGGGTTTCTCTCATCTTATCCAATCGATGGAGTGTGAAGAAGAAACTGTGGATTTTGGTTTCTTTGAGGAGCAATTCTAGCTGGCCTGGAAAACCAGCCTGATTTCCCTGCTTGGGGGCGAAAATACATTTTTGCCCCCCTCTTTAAAACACCTTTTTGGAGTATGTGTTTAAAGAGGGGGGCAAAAATGTATTTTTGCCCCCCCATGCAGGGAAATCACGCTGGTTTCTCAGGCCCGCTAGAATTTATGTTCTTTAAGAGATTTGAGGGATTTAACGTCTATCTCAAACTCTAAAAGTAGAGTTTGAATTTGATATGTACATTATTTGAAGGATTAAGTCCTGATTGAAGTGAAAAGTGAGAATAGAGGGGCAAATAAAAAAACTAATTGGGGAACAAATAAATTATTAAAAAAAAAAAAAAAAAAAAAATCTCAAAAGTCAGTGCCCCCACTTGCCCCCACGTAAATCCGTGCCTGGATGAAAGAGTGGACTTCTTAGTTGCTTAGTAAAGAAGGTTTCTTTCCGGTTTTTCTCTTTACAGCTTTTGATCTTTGTTCATGGATCTACATAAAAAGAGAAGAAAAGAAAACACTTGCTTCAGGTGGAAAAAGAGAAAGTGTGCTACCTTTCTCATGTTAAAAGAAACCGTTTTAGCTTTGCGAATGGAAGAAGAGATGAGAGGAATGCATGAACATTAGTGTTTAACCTGGCACATGGAAAGTTTGTTGACATCTGAACTGGTTGTGTGTATCTTTTGCGATCCAATTGATTAGTACATTTATTTGTGAGTAGTCACAAGTTTGGTGTAAGCACCTAAAAGCATATGTGATGAAGATTGATTGTTGATGATCCTAATCCTTTTCGTTGTATGTAAATGTTTATCCTTTCTCGAAATCATTTTTTGCTCAATGCCACAAACATCACATTTATACTATCATACATGATGATACATCAAAACAGACCGATTATCACAGCCATACACGTGGCATAAAGTCCCATCACGAGAATACAACGTCTGATCTATTGGGCCAGCTCATAAAGCCCATAAAGAATGAGGCCAATTATAGAGGCCCAGACTAGGCCCATCACTAAGGAGGTGTAAACATGATCCAAATCCAGGCCTAGACAAATCAAAGCCCAAATTCAAGCCCGATACACGTTCTCTCATAAAAAAGAAGAACGTTGCACCAAAAAAGAGCTGTGGAGGGACCTACACCTCCATGAACGCATCTCCATTAAAGAGAAGACTGTTACAGAAACATCTCATTCCATTGCGCCTCGTATGCTTAAGTCACCCAGAGAGTTAACCACGACCATTATAAAGGTAAAAAAACATTCGACAAAGGAATGCAACTTTAACTGAGTTTTGTTCAGATTTACATCCTTATTCTAACAGAGTCACTGAATTAAGCATCGGAGTGCCTCGACCACCAAAAAGGTGGTCCTTGGCAGTCTAACAGTTGTTTTGCAGGTCGAATTCATAGGAGGACGATTTTTTAACGCATCAGTTTGACGCCGTCTGTGGGAAACGACGAGTTTCATTTTCCTAAAAATAAGATTCACAGTGATAAGGCTCACCACAACCTAACGAATGATCAACGAGGCCATCAAAAGGAATAATGCAATCTACAGATCCACAATTCAGTAATGATTGTGACAACTTTCCCATTGACACATCACTAATGGCTCAGGGAAAAGATGTAACCTGAAACACCGAACCAATAGCATCCGAGAATGCAGATCCGCCACATGCAATAGTCCAGAGAACCCAGACGACAGTCGGCGCTGCCACAGACCCTCGGGTAGACTTGCTCATGACTCAGATGAAATACATGGCAGAGATGCTGGAGAAAATCACCCAGGAACGCGTTCAGCCAGCCGACCCTATTCTAGCCCCGCCTCAACAAAACTCCACTGTCCGAACTCAAGGAAGTGAAGAAGCCTTAGCGGAACCCCATTAGGGAAACATCGAGAACAACGAGCTCCATCGAGACAAGACTCCACAGTGTGGTGGAACTGTTGCGAAAATCCCGTTCAGGATGGGAGTCACGGATCCCAATGTACTATACCAGTTGGCCAATCCACCATTATCTGACGAACTCATGAAAAAAGCAATGCCAAAGAAATTCATCTCTCCAAAGTTTGAAGTTTACGATTGTACCATCGACCCAACTACTATTCTACGACATTTTCACCACATGATGACTCTAAAAGAAACCACGGAGTCGAACCTATGCAGAACGTTCCCAACCAGCCTCACATCCACAACAATGAACTGGTTCAATAGCTTGCCACCGAGGTCAATAGAATCTTTCCAGGCCTTAGCCACTGCTTTCATTATCAAATTTATCGGGAGCTAGCGAATGAGGAAATGACCCACTACCTTCTGCACATCCGACAGAAGCCAGAAGAAACAATTCAGGAGTATGTTACTCGCTTCACCAACGAGTTAACGATGATTGATAGATGCAGCGACGACACAACCACTGCACCTTTCGTCGTCGGGTTGAAGAAAAATGCACCTTCTTCGATGCCCTCAACTTGGAACCTCTAAAAGGCATTGAATCCAGAGGGGACGACTGAACGAGTTTGTCGGCATATCAGACAAACAGTTCAAAGGTAAAGAAAAGGAGGACGCTACGGCCACGTGATCAAATGAACGGTCAAGGGAACTAATATATGCTCTACACGACATTCGCCTTGGGAAAGAAGCACCTCCCACCCGAACAGACCTATATCGAAGTTGAAAGACCAACGCTCCGAAAACCTTAGCAACGAAGACAAATTCGGCCAAAGTCCTTATAAAGGAACTAACAAACTCCATCAGGCCCTAACAAGCAGTGCCAAACAAGGAGCAAAAACAACCCAAACAAATGGGGTCATAACTTAAGGGGAATAGTAGAGGCATGGACGCCAACGCGAGGATAGACACTAGCGACACAAGAATAAAAGAAGAAATACTTCACAGTGTAATGGAGACACTCCAGAAAGAACGACCGCTAAAATAGTCAAAGAATCAATAAAGTTTCATTTTCGGAATCGACATCTCACAAAAAGTGAACAACTTTATAGCACAGCTATGCAAAACAATCGGCGCAAAAGCCCAAAAAGAACTCGAACGCAAGTCAGATATTCACAATAGACTTCTGATGTGATCAACCAAAGAAAAGTTGGACGAACGAGTCGACTATGTGAAATAACTTCGAGTCAACTAGAGTGTCACACCAATGAAGTAAGAGTTGGACACCTGAGTCAAATTAAGAACAAAAGCTTTGAATCGACCTAGGTGTCGAGTTAATGAAGTAAAAGTTGGACGAATGAGTCAACTAAACGAAATAACTTCGAGTCGATTATAGTGTCGCTCCAACGAAGTAAGAGTTGGATACCCGGGTCAAACTAAGAACAAAAGCTTCGAATCGATCGAGGTGTCGAGTTAACGAAGTAAAAGTTGGACGAATGAGTCAACTAAATGAAATAACTTCGAGTCGACTAGAATGTCGCACCAACGAAGCAAGAGTTGGACACCCGAGTCAAACTAAGAACAAAAGCTTTGAATCGACCGATGTGTAAAGTTAACGAAGTAAAAGTTGGATGAACGAGTCAACAAAATAAAATAACTTCGAGTCAACTAGAATGTCGCACCAATGGAGTAAGAGTTGGACAACTGAGTCAAACTTAAAACATAAACTTTGAATCGACCAAGGCATCGAGTTAACGAAGTAAAAATTGGATGAACAGGCCAAATTAACGCGGGAACTTTGAATCAACTGAGACGTCGAGTTGACGGAGTAAAAGTTGAACGAACAAGTCAACTAGGTAAAGTGACTTCGGGACAACTAGAGTGTTGCACCAACGAAACAAATTGAACGAACGAGCCAATTGAGCAAAACAACTTTGTGTCGCGACAAGTTAACGAAGTAAAAAATCGGGTGGATAATTCAACAAAGTAGAAGATAAGCAAACAAAACAGCTTTCACAGGAATTCAGAGACAATAAGCACAAGATCAAGATATGTGTACTAAAGCATAGGAAAATTCAAATCACCAAAAGATTGTTACAGACATATCTGTGGAACATCGAATACAGACTATCAAGACAACGACAGATGAAAAAAGTGGATAAAGGAGTTAATTCTGATCCAAAATCCATTCGATTACATAGCAATGGAAGACTACAGGGAAAGATTTATAACATCCTCAACAATGCCACCTACAGGAGCCGGATCAACAACAGAGACTCCTTCAGCCATTGGGATACTCGGAGGATCTTCAGCGACACCTTCCACATCCTCAAAAGTCTGATAAACCAGATGACGATACTGGGACAAATCGACACCAAGACCCTCGATATAGTCTAGAAGCTCAGTCCGATCATCAACAACGCGTTGCCAGTTTGCCACTTCCATAACACGGAATCTATCCTTAACAGAGGCAAGCTCACTTCTTACCGCAATAAGTTGGCCCTCAACGGTATTGGCGTCACAAAGGAGTCAGCCTTGGCTTCGTCAAGCGAAAACAACAACTGCCCTGCCTTTTTTCTCAGCAACATCGTGATTGTTGGAATGATCTATCATGGTTTGCGCGGACTCGTCATGAAGCGCCTTCTCAGAGGAAAGTTCTTTCTCCACATCGTGCAAACATACAGATGGCTTCTAGATTAGCTCTCAAGGATTCGAGCGCAGCCACAGATCGGTCCCGCACACCCTCCACCTCGGCCAACGACGCCCGAGCAACCTCAGCCGTCTTGGTTCATTCAGAAAATCGCGATGTTAACACGTCATACTGATAAAGAACATGGGAGAATATCAGCAGTAACACGGAAAACTTCCTCTCCAAAGAAACCATAAGATTGTGATTGACCTGATGACTCAAGCCCATCATTCCTGCATAGGCAAGATGAGTCATCCCCTCCTTTATAAATCTAACACCATCTTCAAGATGAAGGTTCGAGTTTAGTACGGACATTAAAGGCCCCTGCATCGACCATCTGTGCCATTCATTTATCAACTTACGTGCACCATCTTGCACGCCAAGGTGAGAAAACCATCAAAATTTCCCATCCGATTTAACTCGAATCTCCTCGGGAGTATGTTCCTTCCAACTGACACACGGATGAAGAATGTGAGGATCGGGTAGTATGGAGTAACCACCACCACCCATGGCAGGGAAAGACGAAGGAATGACAGGAGAACCTCCATCACCTTCTCATTGTCCAGCAAAAATGGAACAGGTAGCAGCAAAAAAACTCAAGTAAGTTGAGGAAGGAAGAACCTCCATCCCTCCGTCAGCAAGAGGAGAAGGAGGAGGACAAGACTGTAACTCAGGAGCCAAATCTCGACTGTCAAGCTCTTTAGATTGAACAACATTAAACTGGAGCATCTTGTCATCCAAGGACCGATGATCCTCATCGGAACACTTGACAACGTCAAGGCACCATAAGTAGAGGGAAACTTCTTTTCACCATCGTCCAAGGGACGAATAATATCTTTCTCACTCTTCTCCAGAGCCAACCTCCTGCAGAAAACAACAGTCTTTCCTCGAAAGGCCTCTCTCAGCAGAAGCTGAAATAAGGGAGGTGCGACGTACAGAGTCAACAAGCATTTTCTTCTTCGGCACGCGATCGGAGGACAAAAACAACCGCTTTGTCGGACTAACAAGCCTAGCTACTTTTCTCTTTATATAAAGATGACCAGTAACATTACAAATAGGAGCATTGAGATACGTAACATCAGAGCTCACTTTTCGATCAATGCCAACTTCATCATCGGCGCCGCGGGCAGCAATCTCCACAGCCTGCCTATTGATCAACGAAGCCATTTCGGTCTCATTCATGATGTATAGACCACTACACCTCACCTTATCATCAATAAGATATGACTCCAATGAAACTATCTAAAGCCCCAAGAAGCGCTCGCTGATAATATGTTCCTTAGCCGTCAATCTCATATTCCAATGCTTAAGAGGAACTTGGAAAGACCACGCAAATTGAAGTGGCCAGAGCCGATAGACGCATAAAACCAATCCCGTGACCAGCCCTTGATATCGTCATTAAGGTTACCAAAACACGTAGGAGAATACAGAAAACATGTATGGTTGGGCCTCACGCTGAACCCCACCAAAGAGTGCAAGATTCGAGGGGTTAAAGAGATACCAGAGATAATGACCGTAACATACGTGGCAACCATAACCGTCCAGCCATTCGGTTCCATTTGAGCAGGAGGAATACCCAAGAAGTCCATATACGACCAGAACCGAGAACGAAGACCAGCATAGAACATGCGAGGATAAAGGGCAATATATCATTTCCTCGGGCAACAAGGACTATTGTTTTCACGAGGAAGAATGATTTCAAGGTCGTCAGACAAAGCATAGTTGGAGCGGACACTATCCAGGATAGCCTGAGAGGTTTTGTTTGGGGAAAAATGAGCCTCACAAGTAGAAAGCTTATCACCGACTAACATGTCAACGACAGACATCATAAACAGGGAAGGAGCGAGGAAAAAAAGGCAATGGAGGAGAAGAAGTAAATCTAACAATAAAGATGGAGTAAAGAAAGAAGAAAATTAGCCGCAACACCTTTTAAACAATAGTGAAATGAAGACACCACTCACGAAACGACATACGGGACATAATGGCGCATTAAAATATGCATGAAACGAATAGACAACGAGATAACCAAGACGATCGAGCAACTAAAAGTTATTAAACAACAAATTCAGTGCAAAAACACAATCGAAATATACCAACCGTTACCCAGTTAGTGGATACGTAATCATACCCACTAACTGGGGGGGAGTAGCTGATGATAGATCAAAATAGACTGATCATCACGACCGTATACGTGGCATAAAGTCCCATCACGAGAATACAGCGCCCGATCCATTGGGCCAGCTTATAAAGCACAGAAAGAATGAGGCGAAATATAGAGGCCCAGATTAGGCCCACAACTAAGGAAACGTAAACATGATCCAAATCCAAGCCCAAACGAATCGAAGCCCAAATCCTGGCCCGATACACGTTTTCTCATAAAGAAGAAGAACGTTGCACCAAGAAATAGTTGTGGAGGGACCTACGCCTCCACGAACGCATATTCATTAAGGAGATCGTTATAGAAACATCTCCTTCCGTTGCGCCTCACATGCTTAAGTCACGCAAAGAGTTAACCACGATCATTATAAAAGGTAAAGAGAACATTCGACAAAGGTATGCAACTTTAATTGAGTTTTGTCCAGATTTATATCCTTCTTCCAACAGAGTGCATTTGGCCACCAAAAAGGTGGTCCTTGACAGTCTAACAGTTATTTTGGAGGTCAAATTCATAAGAGGACAATTTTTGGACGCATCAATACACATGAAGGTGTTCTTCATTTCTCTGAGAGTTGGAGATTTGTATGGGTAAGATTTGATTAAAGAATTTGTATATATATATATTGAAAATATTGAAACATTATCAATAAGAAAAGGACCTAGACATAATTGAAGGATGGTTAAAATGTGGGGAAACTCAGAAGGAGAGAATTTGTTCAGAAACCTTTCAAAATGTCAACTTGGTGAAGGAAGACTCTCCTCTTTCCTCTATTTTATATCCAAATCTCTCTCTCGTGGTAAAATTCAAGCTAGCTAGCTACAATGAGCAACTCTGCGGAGTTGAGTTTCGTTTGATGGACGCTGCCATTACGAAGGTTTGCACTTACAAAGCCGTTAAATCATGTGAAGACCAAATACTTGAGATTCTAAATAGTTTATAGACAAATGGATGGTTGTACGATTTTCCAAGTGCAATTTCCAAATATTTTGCCCTATCTTCATCTCACCAACCTAAAGTTTTCTTCACAATTTTCATCTCCCAAGCACTTCTCAGTTCTCACATTTTCTTCAATTTTCACCTTTTCATTTCGCAACCCTAACAAAAGATCAAGAATTGTTTGTTCAACCTCAAGAATTTGGCTTGAAGTGTATGAAAAAATCTCAGCAATCTGGTTATCTAACAACTATATTTTGCAAACCAAAGGAGTCCAATGACTAATAACCAATTATATTGTTAGTCACACTTACACTGCAGGATAGTTAGTTTATGAACAGCAGTAAAAATCAAAGCATGTGTTTTAATTAAGTTTAAAAATTTGTTGTATTTCACCCATAATCCCAATCTTCAGTGGTTCTGAATAAAATTTCTAGGACTTCAATGAGAAGCTAAAATTTTGGGACCTAGCTCGCACATGAGAGTATGCTGACTTTTTCACAGTAACAGACATTGGAACTAAGAGTAATTGCAGTGAAATCCATGAATAAACCATGTAAATTCCTTGTCATAGGACATCAAACCTTATTTAAAGGAAAGACAAATAGAACACATAACAATTTTGTCACGGGAACAAAGAGTTACAAGCCACAGAAAATGTGCTTAAATGTCCAGAAATAGCCTGTTAATTGGAAGCTAATGATCATGGTGCTTAACCTCAAAAAGACCGTCTGGACCTGGTGAAAATAAAGCAAGTATTAGTAAAAAATGCCATTGAAACAATATATATATATATATCCTATTTTTGAACAAAAGAGAGAAATATATAAATATATTTTGTCTATAAAGTTGACACAAGGAAAATAAAGGACACAACAAATAGAAAACTGTCAAGGGACGAATATCGAAATGATATATCTGCATAGTAATACCACAAAACTATCTGATAATATCTTCAAATCAGACAAGTGCACAATTTACCCTCAATCTGACATCTAAATAGCTTATTGCTAGGTTTTTACATCATATGATATCAACAGCCCATTTCTGCTACCTTTGTGGAAACTGACAATCCTAATTTCCGCATTCCCTCTTTTAATAGGAGAGATTTAAGTGTAGATTGCATTCACAATCTCTAGATGTAAGTCAACCGTATCTGTGTTTTGCTTCGCTCGTTCAACATGATGCTTACAAAGCAAAACAACTATTGGTTTAGTGGAAGCAAGACCTCGCAATCACACAAACTGAAGAGCAAATCTCAGGTTTAGCTATTGTTTCTTTGGTATACAAAGAGATGCCAAACAACCCCATTGTGATAAATATAAGGTTGGATAAAAGGTCAAAGTAGTCTGATTTAAGATGAAGAAAGGTATAAAAATCAAATCAAGCTGAGTGAGTGGCATCGAAGTCCAGTGACTGTAAATTCATTACATTAAGTTAACACAACGACACTAATTATGACACATGAAATATGAACAATGAAGTTTGGCAAATTATAATCTAAACGAAATGTTAAATCGCGCCAACTCAAAACAAGATACCCTTTTTCATTTGCAGTCAATGTTTGACTTCAATTATCACGTCTGCTGGAAACGATAGCTCATTATGATTAAGCTCGACTAATTTCTCAATGTAGTAAAATAAGTATCACTCCATAGACATTGTACGGACTTGTAAAATTATCTGCCCCGATATGATAGCAGAGAAGGTGGACTGGAGGGCAACCAGGTTGAAATCGTACTGAATCAAAATAGCTACAATATTAATATGTACAGAACTCTGGAACTTTAAATATCTGACTAAACGTCAAAAGATACTAGGCAAGTCAGCTAAAAACTAAGGTATCAAATCGTATTAGCACATGAAGTTAGAGAACATGATATTTTCGAGCTTTTCATTCTTGGTCCTACTCCAATTTTGGTAAGAAGCCCAATTCATTTAATACACTGTTTAACAAGGCAGCATATGCAACATTGAGTGATTTACAAAAATTAGAACCTTCCCATGAAAATCCTTAGTTGCGTCAGCTTGAGTAAGCCTAATCTGAAATTCAAGCCCAACTAGAATCACTGTTAAGTTGTGAAGGATGTTTCATTAGTTGCTGGAGATTATTCTCAAAAAAATTTCTTTGACTAATGACCTTACTGTGGCTTTTCCACAGAAAGGGATTCGAATTGAGCATTACATTCTAAAAGGGAGGTTGATTTAAAGGGACTTTGATGGAATCCAAGAGAATCAGTGGAAATTTGAGTATTATGTGATGAATCTAACTCAGGAATCAGGGTCCAATAGGGATTAACTGAATGAATGAACGAGTTGCCAACAAGCTGAGAACATATCCTCCCATCCTACCGGCTGCTCTCCAAAGCTCTCAACTTCACGCGACTTCAACCGATTAGTTAATGTTTGACAACCTCACTCAACGGATGGCCAAAATTTCAAATTGGGAATCACTAAGAGTAACAATTTTACAGGTTGGAATTTGTTGTGTCAAATTGCCAATATAAATAGTAGAATGACCGTACATTTGAAAACCTATGCACTCCATTTGCATGGATCCCAAGTAGTGAGAATTCTGAGTGTTGATGTTTTTGACATCTCATACATGAGTCCAACAAGGACACATGTAGGTGTAGCCGACTACGCATATCATTGTTACACAGGTGATAATGATGACACTGGGTCAAACAAACCGCAAATATTAACTTTATATAATCTTTCACTTAATTTGTGTTTTGGAGGTACTTCGACGATCTATGGGAAGATGGGGGACAAGTAATTTTAAAGAAAAGAAAAAAATATGAAAACATGTGATGGTGCTTTATTTCACAAGATTATTGAAATGAAGGAATTCATGCAGAACTTGGGAGCACAAAACTTTGGATATCTAACTTAAAATTCTATCATATCATACTACTTAGTGCACCAACCATGTACCCAAATTCAATAGATTTTATTCTCAGTAGGCCATTACAATATTGAGCTTAATAGACGAAAAGTTTTCAATTTTCAATGAACTTAAAACATAAAAAAAAAAAAAATAGAAATCTAAACTTACCCCAGGGGAACTCCTTGTTCCTGATGTGCAAATAAGGGTATGCCTGCAAGATTCATCAAACGGACGACGTCGTGATTAATATACAAAGTTAAAGAGACGAGCTAGCTACATTTACAAAATAAGAAACACAGTCATACAATTGAAAAGAATTAGTAAAAGACTTACCAGAGGCTCTTCAAAGTGGGGATGACCCTTGGACAAATTGTAGAATGCCAAGATGGTGCAAGAAGCGATTCCCAGATATGTTATCTTTTCCCATTTCGCCGTCTCATCTGATCAAAACCAATTCCATCATTTCACAGTTGAAAAAAAAAAATAAAATAAAAAATTGAATTAAAAGATGGCTCAAATCAATAACAAGAAAGGAAATCCTAGTTGACGAATAAAACCCTAAATTGAAGGAAAAAGTTTAGAGACTGACAGGCGTCATCGTGATTGGCAGATGAAGAGAAACTCCTCTTGGATGGAGCAGCCCTAGTCCTTCCACTTCTGCGAAGAGCAAATTGCAAACCAGATCTCACTATTGACATCGCCATTTTCTTCCTCGTCCGCCCCTCTAATAACTCTTTCAAGTTTCACTTCTTTCTCCCACTTCTATTCTATCGACTTTTCTGATTTTATTTTATATTGGTGGTGTTATATGCACCCCATATTTAATCTGGGCTGTCACATGAAAAATATAGCAACATTTTGGAAGATGTGGGCATGCAAATTTGCACACTCAACCACCTCCACTCTGGCAGTAAGCCCAGAAAATGTATCAAATTGGCACATTATTGTTAACTGCAACACTTTCGGACACTATCTGAGAGAGCGTGGGAAGATTTACTAGTATGGGTAAAAAAAAATTGCACCTTTATTTGGATGTGTACTTTTTTCTTAAAAATGTACAAATACATCTACTTACCATGGAAGCTCTTAGAGGAAGAGAGACGATTAAAATGGGGTTTACGAAGTGAAAGGGGTGAGTAGACGAAGTGAGAAGAGGCTGAGTAAATATACACGAGAAAATTTTAGGATGATTTAAACAAAAAATGATGTTCACGGACACTCACTCATCTTGACAACTGCGTTTGAAGATATTTGATTGGCAACAATTATAGGAAGCCAACTTTTGGGCCACTTTGAGTTTTTTTCAACACTTTTACCTCTTCTATGGATAATGTTTCTGGTTGTGTTTTAAAGAGAAAAGGGTAAAAAGTGTAAAAAAAAAAAAACAAAAGTATCCACCAAACATGGCTCCCTAGACTTACTCAAGTTTAGCCAGTAAGGTTTAGTAGCCACTTTTGAACCAAGTTTTTTTTTTACCCATTCTCTTTAAAACATCACATATAGAAGGGGTAGAAGTGTAAAAAAAAATAAAACTTGGCCCAAAAGTGACTACCAAACATGGCTGGCTAAAATTGTTGTTAGCCTATTGACATGAAACCGAGCATTGCATTTTGAAACATAGCACAATCAATCCAATCTTTATTATACTTGGCATTCAAATGAATAAAAGTAGTTGCAATCCAATGCTTGTTTCATGCTCAACTAGAGAGAAAACAAATAGAGTTTGGCGAAATTCAGAAGAGGTTATTTCAACTCTCAACTCCATTATAAAATGTTGAGTCAAATAGCTAACGAAGGCAAATGTTGTTTTAAAATGTGGGATCCATACATAGGTGAGCTTGCAAGAGAAAGATCCTCCAAATGCCTATAAATATATTGATTGCACGACCACCCTCGCATTCAACATTTTCTACGGTATTTGTCGGGTGGGATGCTAAAACTCTCAGCTGTGGATGCTCTAATGTGGTTATGTGAACATGGAAATCTGATACAGTTATAGTTTTTTCAGTACAATACCACAAGAGATTTCTAACAATGTGGCTATTATTAGCACCATGGTGAAGAAAAGAGAATTGAACATAAACCAGGATAACTTTCACATGATATCTCATAATTTTGATGAGACATTGAACAATCATCCAATCGTAGCACGACACATGACACGAACCAACCCTAATAGAATATGGCATGGACGGACCAGACCCGGGTTAGGTCCCAGTCAGGCTCAATTCAGCCTATAAGTCAAGAGATCAAGCCCAGATTATACAATATGACATAAATCTAGGAGTTTGGCCGATGACAGAAAGGCCAAAACACAGACCCTTAGGCTAGAATAAGCCCAAGGCCCATTTAGACCATTCCTAGTCCAACTAGGAGAAGGACATTGAGTCCTAAAGGGAAAGAACCCTCCAAGTACATAACTTGATAGAGGGAGAATCTGAATAAGATTTTCTCCCTTTATTGTGCTATTAGAGGTAGAGTCAAGGAAGAAGATAAATTCTCTCATTTGAACAAAGGGAAGGACTATGGTATGCAACCCTAATTTTACCGAGTCGAATTCCACCTTCTTGCTCAAAGCCTGACTTTACCATGGAGTGCCTTCGGCCACCCACATGGTGGTCCTTGGTTCACTGTTGCTTGTTGCTCGTTTTGCAGGTCAAAGTCAAGAATGATGAATTTGCCCGCATCAAATTTCATGCTCCTAAGAAAAAGCTTTACATGGATGTCAAAATCCTCTATTTTCAGTACAACAAACGCAAAAGTACTGAAGATGTTCAGTCCAGGAAGCTGACAAAGCACTGATCTCAACCACCATAAGGAAAACAGAGTAAAGATGTTTGTAATTGAGTGTGGATGTACAATTCCTCATTCAGGCTACATTAATCTGCTGAGTTGAACGAAAAATTTCCAATCACATTAGCCTGATAAGATTCCCCTCACAAACCAAAATATTCTTTACTTTACCCTAAATTAAGGGTAATACAAATTTCATTGCTGCACAATGACAGTAGCAATACAAGATAGAAAAATTGAAGCTCAAATCAACTATCCTATACCAAGAAAAATTGAACGAATGTTGAGCTTTCATTCCACTTTCAAGGGAGCTTGAGGTTGATGTTCATTCCATTGCAACAACATCCATATTATCGAAGTACCTGATTAAAACCAACAAAATACTTCATGAGCTGAAAAAAAGTCATTCATCGACTAAAAATTTTCAAACAATAAAAGAAAAGCAAGTGGAATAAGATATGGTGAACTAAACATTGGCACAAGGGTCCAAAATGTTCACAGTTTTTCCTGTTGCAAGCACCAGGTCCCAAGTATGTGACTCAAAAACCTGACCAGCATGCTTTGTAACTGATATTCACGGACAAAGGAACACTGACTAGAAACACATTGAGTATGTCATTAAAGAATAATAAATAAATTGATGAAGGGTCTGCTTTTTACTAAACATTAGGAGGAATTGAGAACCAAGTTCGAAAGATGAAAATTCAATTTACATTGTCTGAAAGACTACTTGGAAACTTTCGTCAAGATGGATATGATAGTTGATCAGAAAAATAGGAAAATGATATACTATTATACAGAAAAATATTAACTTGTCAAATTGCTTCCTCAACCTGAACCTACAAACGCACTAATATCATGAAAACACGCTCAGACAAATTATCAAAGCATCAGTTCTTACAATGAAGTGTAAAAGTGGGACACTGAAATCTCTGGAGTATATTCAAATATAGCTAAAAAAACCAATAGATGCTAGAGCAGAATCCAAGCTTGAATTAGATAAAACTTCTCAAGCGAGAATTTTCATGTTGGAAGCGTGAGGAATGGGGTACTCCGGGAGACAAGTATTCTATGCAGTTTCATAAACTAGCAAATCACAGGAGGTTAGGGAACAATAATGATTCGCTAATTCCTCCTTGTGGGTAGCGGATCTTTTTTATCAATGAATCTGCCTGTTTGTTTTGCCAATCAGCGAAAAAAAGAAAGAAAGAAATATCCTCTTGTTCAATAGCTGGCTACGTGGTCATTTTAGGCATAACATCTGTGCAGAACAAACCACTATAAAAACAATAAAATAGGCCCATTTTATTAATGTTGTTGCAGCTTCCTATACAAAATCGTTGTGAGGTTTCTTAAGAAACTCTAGGATGTGCAACAGAAATATGATGTTTTATCAGTATCACTTTGCTTCTGTCAAAATCATATCAACGTCAACAATAACCATCTTAAAACCACACATAAATACCAACTTAAAACTAATTTCTACAAACTGCCAGTATGCAAACAAAAATTAAAAACAAACAAACAGAAAGTCCATGCAGGATGATATATTAAGAAAATGGTGGCAAATTAAACAGCAAAAACGAAACTAGTGCATATCAATCCAAAAAGCAGGGAGTAACCAAAAAAATAATAATAATAACAATAATAATAATAATAATAATAATAATAATAATAATAATAATAATAAATAAATAAATAAATAAATAAATAAATAAATTTTGGTTATTATGAGAATGCTTATATACCAGCAAAGATACCAACAGTTGTCAGATTAGCAATGGCCATTGTATGATAAATTAGGTATTCCAACAAGAAATGGCCAAATGCATAGACAAAAGATAGAAATGTTGCAAGGTAGAGTGGCTTGTTTTCGAGGTTGAAGGCACAGAGAAAGCAAAGAGTGCAAGTCAGAAGCGTCCATACTCCAAATGTCCTTCCATGAACCTCAGTCACTGTAAGAAAAGTGAAATCTTAGAAAATTGGTCTCATAAACCATGTCATCTGCAAAAATACCAATATGAAAGTAAATGCGAAAATAGGTCTCAATGAATGACGGGTATCGAGGGGCATTGTTTGATGAATAAAGCAAATCCATCAATTAAGAGGGTGAGGGTTGATACTACTAGATGTCTCGCTAAGTTTCAAGGCCGCCTTAAGATTTTAGAGGTGTGCTTCGAACTCAAAAATTGTGGCCTAGATACGCAAATAAAATGATTTGGTGTACAATCCCCATACATATAAACAAAATTTGGGGGTCCTGAAATCGTGCATTTTCGAGGAGGCTTGAGGCCTCCTCACCTAGCGCTTAATAATGCCCTTCTAACAGCTTGGTAAGAAATGAAGAATTTGATAGTGGCATAGTATTGAGATATGGAATTTCCATTAGGAAGAGTGGTGAAACCGATGGCCTTTTGGTATACGCTTTAAGTAGGAATTGCGAAAAATTATAATTTCCCAAGAGATGCGAGTATTGGTGTGGGATCGAGTGGAGATTTTGAGAATATAATTGATGAAGTGTTGCTACTATATAGTCGCTTTAAAGAACTGAGCTTTCAACTTGGATTTGAGGGACTACTTAATTCTTATGGATCTTGATTTCAAGAAGAGTCCTAATTATCTTGAGATAAAAGTTGTCTCATATTTACTGGATAGGATCAGTTCATTGAACATGAAAAATACAAATGAAAGTACATATGCACTATGTGTGCTATTTCCCTTGATGCCATTGTAATTGGGAGCCCATCATGTTTTTGTTCATCTCCCCCTTTTAAAAGGTGCTTCTGGGATCCTACCTGGGTTGTGATCCCTTGGCATTCTACAACATGGAAACGCTTGTAGTCCACGATTTTGAGGATTTGGCTTAAAATAAATAGATAGATTAAACAAATCTGCCTCAACGAGGGATGTGAAAATCTTTCATAGCATAAAACCTGCGCTTTGTCTGTGAAGCAAGCTTGCTTATACTTCTCATTCATTGACAATTTGTAGCTAATGCGACAAGTAAGATATTTGGTTCTAGTGTTGTATTTGTTCATAACTTCTAGATTGTCTAACTTGAAATTAAGGAAAGGGTACAGAAAATTTTATTGCAGTTGAATCAAATCTGCCAATTAAGCATTATCAAATCAAGCTTCAAGTCACTAATGATCGTTCTTGCAGATGCATCTTGAATACTTCTATTAGTATCACTCAATCAAATGCATCTGTAATAAAATAAAAAACTAGTTTACATGGGTATTCTGAACTAGTTTAAATGCAGCTGATTGATTAAACCATCAAAAACTTAAAAGGTAAAACATGGAGAGAGAAAGAGAGCTCACTGGTAGTGTTTGCAAAGACAGCAAGTCTGAGAGCCCATATATCAAAGAATCCGAACCAAACCGAAGCCAATCGAAGAGTACCAACTAACATCAACCACCACCCTAACGGTTTCATTATGCTTCTCTGTCTGTCAAAGAAGAGATTCAACAAAGACCCAGATTGGTTTGAGAGCTTCACACATACACACAGATCCAACGGCACGATTTTGTGTTCTTTGGTACTACACTGTCCAAGTTATATAACGCCATTATGAGAGATTCTCCAAGAGGAGACGACGATTCATCTGCAGATCTACAGTGAAAATTATGAGATCCACCACATAGACCTGGCCTTAATTGCAGTCCCATCATATGAGTCCATTTAAAAGCCCATCGACATTCCACATTGTTGGGCTCCTTTATTGGGTCAAAGCTCAATATGGAGCCCACATATCAGTTTGGTGGTGTGTGATAATGTTTTGTGAATGACTGACTTACAATCAAAGAAGACTGATTCTTGCTGGCCTGGGCCGAGCTGTCTGGTTTGCTGCATGGGGAGGGGGCGAAAATACATTTTTGCCCCCCCTCTTTAAACACATTTTTCTAAAAAGTGGTTAAAGAGGGGGGGTAAAAGTATACATTTGCCCCCACCCAGGCAGCAACCTCGCCCCTTTCCTAGGCCAGCTAGAATTGGGGATCAAAGAAATGATCAAAAATACCCTTTGTCATTTAGTTAGAGAATATTTCATGAAATATATAATGAGGAAGGGTAAAAAGGTAATGTCAATGGAATAATTAAACTTTTAGGGTGTGTTTGGTTGCATGAAATCTTATGTTATGGGAATCCATGAGGGGATCTCTACATTTTAGGCTAAATTGATATATCACTCCACATCTATTATTTGACCACTTTTTTATTTTGTGATCAATGGTGGGAGTGAAAGTCCCATGAACATGAGAATCTCAGTCCTTGGTCCCCCAAGGCATGTGATTCCCATGTTCATGAGACTTTCATTCCCACATTGATCACAAAATCAAATGGTGGATGTGGAGTGATACATCAATTTAACCTAAAATGTAGGGATCCCTCATAAATTCTCATGACATAAAATTTCATACAACCAAACACACCCTTAAAAGTAAAACAAACAAAGCCATTTACTCTAGCCATTACATTTATCTGAGCTCTAGAGGGCCTAAATCCTAGGAGCGGCAAAATGTAAATTTACTTAGTTATTTATTTTTAGCCAAAATGTTTGACATTAAACGAAAGCAAATGTGTGACATTAGGGCCTTCTAGAGCCCTGTGCGAAAATTAAAAAAATGGGCCCTCGAAACTTAGATGAGAAAATTGGGTTTAGGATATGTTAATTATACCACGCAATGCAAAATGAGGATCATGATATGAATTGCCCAACATCTTTTCTCATTTAAAAAAAAAAAAAAAAAAAAAAAAAGGTAATTTGGTATCGTAAACTTTCTTTCCTCTGTTCACAGTTTCCCCTCTCTGTCTGTTATTCCATAATTTCACTCTTCTTATCCCATCTTCCTTTCTCTTCCTCTACATAGACTTAACACTAGCTTGCTAATAGTTTGTTGAGTGATTTGTCTGTGCAGGTCTCCGATGTATAGCGATCCCGGATCACGATACTTTTGTCTCCCACTAAGCCCCAACTATTTCGAACCATAGTTATTATAGTTCATTCCTAGTTCTGATTTATTTCCACATATCTCCTCCTCTTTACTCTCGTTTATTCTAGTATCCCATCATCCGTTTTTCAACTTTTCATATCAGCCCCAAGTTTAAAATGTGTAATCATCAACAATCCCATTCTTGTCCCCGCTCCAATCCTGCCAATATATCCTTGCAGTTATTCCCCTTCACAGAATTGAATCTTTTTCATGTCTTTTTTTCGTATCTTACTCCCCTCTTCTCACTTATTTCATATCTCTTTCAACATCATTACTGCTTCGGAGCTTTGACAATGGAGACCGCCTCCAATCTTCAAGAACCTATTTCTTACTTTTCACAATGTTCACCAACAACCTGTAATCCACAGCCCTCGCTCAGTGCTTTCCCCTATAGACTGGCCTCTATCATCCACTACATCTTCCACTGATAACCACTTCCAAAACTCAATCATGCAACACCCTCATTCACCACCCCACATCCTTTCCTGTCGCAACTTCAGCTCCACAATCTAGTCCAGTAATTCACACTCATAATCCTGTTATACCCACAATCAATCCTGATAATACTGAACATCCAGCCTATATTGATTCCATCATTAATCACTTTAGCACTCAGCTTGCTAACACTCTTATTATCTCTGAGCCTAATTATGTGATTCAAGAAAATGAAGGTTTGGAAGACCTTGCTCTCAGAACTGTCGCTAAATACTATCATGCTCAACACCTGAGTCCTGCAACTTTTGCTCGCCATTTACTTCCTTAATGGGAACCACACACATTGTACACTTTGAGCTTCTTGAAGGTCATGTAGACAAGCAAAACAGCTACTACCTGGTATAATTCACCAACCCTGAAGACAAATATAAGGTGCTACATACAGGCCCTTGACCACTCTTTGGATGGTTGATTTCAGTCAAATAATGGACAGTGAATTACACTTTTTGTAACTTTGATAGCATTCCATGCTGGCTACGGTTTCATGAATTCCCATTACAGAAACTTCTGCTTCCCAATGTTGAGGTGTTGGGGCTATGTCACGCTCCGATTTTAAAGAAAAACGAAAATATCAAAATTCATGTAGGATTATCTATTTCCCCAAAACTCAGGATGTGAAATTCAATAACAATAGAAAAATTTAAGAGCAACAACAACTTAAACATGATTTAATTACTGAACAAAGTAAGACTCTAACCAGGAAAGACTATCGTTGCTAGCCCCACTAGCGAAACTCCAGTAATGCTGCTCAAAAGTTTCTAAACCTAAAAGGTTAATTGGCTACATTCTCAAAGGAATGTACTCAAGAAGCAAAAGCTCACTTGGGTCAGCAATAAAGTTGGTGTGAGTAAATCTTCATCCCAAAAATCAATAAATTTGCACGCGATAACGTCAAGCTAAACCCAAACAATAAACAACCACACCATCAGGTAGTTCCTCAATGAGGCAAATGTGTCATCATCCCAATTAAGTAATGCATTTACTTATACTTACCCTGTAGAAATTGATTATGGCAAGTCTGACCTGTAGAAATATTAGTAGACATGCCATCCTGCATGAAAAGGGTTAGAAACAGTATAAACATAATTTATTAATTAAACAGTTGTCTTCGTACAATATTTGACTTGCGCATATTATTCATTTTTAACGGATTGATCACTTAGACGATACCACATTCGCACCACCTCTGTGCCGAACATACATGCCCGTATGCCTCTCTCATATAAAGGAGGACTACTCCGTCATCCATGCCCAAGCGGGGACACATCACATACAGGCATGCATCACCGGATACCCCTAACTATATGACTAACAAAAAGCCACTCTTGGGCTATCAATGCGCATAAAGTCACGTCACATTTTTTACGGATAAATATCAAAGCCTATCTTAGACATAAAAATCCACCTCATTTCGGCAAGACTAACCCGAAAGTTATTTTAGTTTCTCTATAAGAAATAGGCGCCCCACCTTCACAAGACGACCCACTGGTCATTTAGTTTCTCTATAAGAGATGAAAAATAATAAACAAAAGAGGTGTGGTAGTTCTAAGTGATTAAATTTTCAGGAGTCAAAGTTTATCAATATCATTTATTTTTAATATTTCAGTTTTCTTTCACAATGACACTTTGTCATTAAAAATCGATTCATCACAATCTCCGCCCATACTTTTGGGGAAACATAGCATTTCATATATGAACTTTCGGTAACAAAAAGAGGATCAAAGCCCATTCAATAAAAAGATTCATATTCCTATGAGTATAGAGAATATCACACTTTCAATCATAGCTTCTTATTGAGCCTAATTCAATCGATTAAATAACACCATTACATAATAACATTGTTACCCATATAAAAGCCAACATATGTATATGTGAAATCATACTCAAATTCTCATTATCATACATTACTGCATGTAGCAAAGAAGTTCAAAATATTCATCCCAAGGGTTGCATTTATACCAACCCATCCTTTAAGGCAAAGTAAACAACTAAAATGCAAGAGAATCACAAAAAAAGATTTTCTTTTTAGATCCAT
Organism: Berberis vulgaris; assembly: GCA_963556465.1. Lineage (NCBI taxonomy): Eukaryota > Viridiplantae > Streptophyta > Magnoliopsida > Ranunculales > Berberidaceae > Berberis > Berberis vulgaris. Next base: position 69,830,200 of record OY747134.1, on the reverse strand, counting down.
CAAACTGTAGAAATCGAAGCATGAAACTCAAAAAAAAGAAAACTCTAAATTCAGCTGAAACAAACAGCTTGGACTGATTCATACAACAATGTATATCAACTAGAACATCCCCCTAAATCAACTTATTAGAACATCCAAAACTCGGCTGAAACACCCGCTTAAATTGGCTGAAATAAGCTTTAAACACAGCTACAAACAACCCCAAAAATCTACTAAACCAACAATCTAAGGTCAGTCGTAGCCTTCCCCAACATAGGCAACACAAAATAAGTGGGTAAACAGAAATGCCTTCCTGATTCATATCTTGAGTTCAAGGAGGAAAGTTTACACACTTGACTTCCAATTGCGGATCTAAGTAGAGTTCATTAAAATGTCGCCCATCAAAGAATCCAAGTGTTTATCAGTGTGCTCCCATGATAGTACACAATAATCTAGTACTATTGGCTCCATTCCCATCTCTGTCAGGTCCATCCGAAGATGACGCATTACATAATTCTCAGTATCTTCACAATGCTCCTCACCTCTACTTTATGATGATCTAAATACAACATCAATAAAACACATATTTTTTATTTGGCATGTAATAACACTGAAAGTAGATATCACAATACCCAGTCTCTTCTCATTAGAACCTCCAGTTAACCTTTCAAGATCCAATCCGCATTGAGGTCTACTTAGTACCCTTAAATTGTAGTAGGTATTATTACTGTCTTATAGTCTTGCTGATTGACAACTATATTGACTTTGATCAATGTACAACCCGTATGCAATATGTCTCTCTCTGATTTCAGTAGTCTATTCAAGAGATCCAAAAAAAAAGGTGCATTCTTGATCATCCATCTTTCATAATATTCCACCATTTCACAGTATAACCATGAGAAAAAAGAATGGGGGTATATTCAATTCATCCAATTGAACGTAAGTTCGAATGCTAGAACTACTGATGGTATATCTTGCTTATGAGGGAAAAAGATATAAACTTTCAATCAAATACCATGTTAATCTACCAAATAATTCATAAAAGAGAAACAGATGTAGGATCTCACTAATACCAGGTCCTAATCACCCCCATTAGAAATTTCATCACATGAGGTTTTCTATTGACTCTAGATTCCATCACATACCCACCAAACACTGATAAATTACCCATATCTCCTTCTCTCACAAATGATCAAAGAGATAAGCCAAATGTCATAAAAGTAAACCAACTGAGATGTGCAATAAAATGAAAGCTATTGAAAATGGATGAATGGCACTTCTCATGTACCCAAATGCATTTCCATCATTCTTTCTATAAAGGAGTCAACCAAAACATACTTGATGAGACACAGTGAGTTGAACACAACATACAGAGAAAACCTAGCAGATTGACCACACAACACATAACAATCAAAACCATCACAACCCATATAGAGAAACAACCATACAAAGATTCCATAATAAACACTAATAACACAATCAGAAGAAGCAAAAGCAATAAAAATCACAAAAATCTATACTAGTAACCCTCTTGGAGAATTCAAGTCACCAATCTGTTGAAACATTCATTACATCGAAGGATTCAACAAATCAAACATACAAAAATCTCAATTTCTCTGAAATCAAAGTAAAAGTGAAGGAGATGAAGAAACTCACCAAAATCGCAAATCGCAAAGGATTTGCGCAGCCAACGCAATCATCCCACTTCGTCTCACCTGCGATCTCTCCCACGCCATTCACAATGCCGCCAACACCTCTGCTGACTCCTTAACTACATCTTTTGATAGAAGATGAAACTAAGAAGAATAATAACAGAGAAAGGAGGGAGAATCTCAAGGGTCGTGGGATAGGTTGCGAAGCTCGCCGCCAATGAATAGAAGAAAAAAAACGCATAGAAGGGAAGAAGGAAGATGAAGAAAAAGGGTGGTTTTTCTCTTTATAGGGTGGGTGGTTATCCACCCCCATTGAAATTCCAAAGGCACCCACCCTCAAACACACTAAATAAAACCCTAAATTTTGAAATTTAAATTTAATTAAATGTAACTCTATTTTATTTAATTCAAAATAAAATAAATTAACTTTATGAAATTAGGGGTGTTACATTATACACACGTTAAATGGAATCTCGTCCCGAGATTCGGAAAGTAAGAAAGTTAACTGAATTTCGAAAGATACTTGTCAAACGAAAGAAGATTTTAAAATACAAATTTCAATTGAATTTTATGAACATAAATATTTATTGTCATTGGAAAAGTAGGAGTGTTACAATATATACAACTCAAAAGGAATCTCGTCCCGAGATTCGAGGAAAATGCAAAGTGAAGCAGAACTACTAAAAGGAAAATTAAACGGAATAACGTCATCAAATATTGACACTATAAATAAATAAATATGATTACTCGCGCACACACAAGTCAATGAAGCCTCATCATGAGATTCACGAAGAAAGTGAAACAATACTAAAGTTTTAAGGTTCAACCTTGTCACTTCATCTTTATGACTTCTACACTCCTACACACCCATATCCACATTCCGAGGATCACCTAGACTCTACTACAGCCTAGGCTAACCAAATGCTCTGATACCAAACTGTCACGCCCTGATTTTCAAGAAAAACGAAAATCCCAAAATCCATTTAGGATTATCCATTTCCCCAAAACTCAGGACGTGAAATTCAATAACAATGGAAACATTTAGCACCAAGAACAATTTAAACATGATTTAATTACTGAACAAAGAAAAACTCTAACCAGGAAAGACTTTCGTTGCTAGCCCCATTAGCGAAACTTCAGTAACGCTGCTCAAAAGTCTCTAAACCTGAAAGGCTAATCGGCTACATTCCCAAATGAATGTACCCAAGAAGCAAAATCTCACTTGAGTCAGCAATAAAGCTGGTGTGAGTAAATCTTCATCTTAAAAATCAATAAAATTGCACGCGATAACGTCAAACTAAACCCAAACAATAAACAACCACACCATCAGGTAGTTCCTCAATGAAGCAAATGTGTCATCATCCCAATTAAATAAATATGCATTTACTTGTACTTACCCTGTAGAAATTGACTATGGCAAGTCTGACTTGTAGAAATATTAGTAGACCTGTCATCTTGCATGAAAAGGGTTAGAAACAGCATAAACGTAATTTATTAATTAAACAGTTGTCTTCGTACAATATTTGATTACGCATATTATTCATTTTTAACGGATTGATCACTTAGACGATACCACATTGGCACCACCTCCGTGCCGAACATACATGCACGTATGCCTCTCATATAAAGGAGGACTACTCCGTCATCCATGCCAACACAATCATCCCACATCGTCTCACCTGCGATCTCTCCCACGCCATTCACAATGCCGCCAACACCTCTGCTGACTCCTTAACTTAATCTTTTGACAGAAGATGAAACCAAGAAGATGAATAACAGAGAGAGAAAGGAGAAGCTCAAGGGCTGTGGGATCGGCTGTGAAGCTCGCCGCCAATGAATAGAAAGGAAAAAAAAAAAAACCGCATAGAAGGGAAAAAGGAAGAGGAAGGAAAAGGGAGGTTTTCTCTTTATAGGGTGGGTGGTTGTCCGTCGCCACTGAAATTCCTAAGGCACCCACCCTCTAAACACATTAAATAAAACCCTAAATTTTGAAATTTAAATTTAATTAAATGTAACTCTATTTTATTTAAATCAAAATAAAATAAAATAACTTTATGAAATTTAGGAGTGTTACAGACTGTATAGGTCCTCTCATGGAAATTGATCACCAAGTGCTTAACCAAATTTCAATATCATACATCAAATTCAAAGTTTGGCTTGATGTCTCTAAACTGTTACCCAGCATGACACGCACCTCATTTGGAATCACAAATGGTTGAAATTTCTTAGTCAATTTCTACTAAGAGGATATTCCGACCTTTTGCTTTTGTTGTGGTAAAATTGGTCATAAGGTTGGGAAATGTCCCATTTACACTTAAGCTCTGGAATCCCCGCATGGCGCAAAAATCAGTCAAGAAATGCCCAATAGATTGTTATCTTTTGGGCCTCAATCCAAAATTCGTCATCGGCAGGCACTCCGTTCTAGTATGGCATTATCTATTGGCAAGCAGCAATCAAACAAATATTCCTACTTACCAACCATTTCCTCTCTGAATAGTGATCATCCCTATAAGTTGTTGGAGAACAAAATTGTTAGTTTTCATGAAGAACGGTCCACCAATTCGACCTCAATGCCTTGGAAGAGGGAGACCGAGTTGACTCAATCATTTTGGAGTCAAACCCAGGCTTCACCCAAGTCAGTCAACAACACCACCTCCACCCCAACCCACTAATGAATATCAAAAGCTCCACCCTGCAAGCCCACCAACAGGATCAAGTTCTTGGTCACAACATCCAAATCTACCCCATTACTCCTTCTCAATTACACCCCCTTGCACCATCACCAACTGTCTCATGCACAACTTCAACTCCCCCAGGCTTTCAACTCATCTAACCCAATTCAAACATTGTAATCACCAAATCCTTCTGCTAGCTCACATCGGACGGGTATGACAGTTGAACAACTTATGACACCCCAATTTGCTACACCTCATGTCACTGCTGAAACAGATAGATGGGCTTTGCCTAGAGCAGCCCAGCCCACTGGCTCTAGTCATATCTCTGCTAGTTTCAGTTCGGCCCATGCGCCTCATTGTTCATTGCCTAGGGTTGTGACCCTCAGAGCAGAGGAGCCCAATGCATCACATCTTCATCATGTTCCACAGACAACAAATCAGTCTCTCACAGCTCCCACTCCTCTCCCTTCTCCGGTGACGACGAACTTCGATGGTAGTCGACCTGACTTTGGCAGTCACTCAGGTGCTAATTTCCATCTCAACATTTCCAAGTCCATCATGGATCAGATCTTTGGTCCACTTTCACCCAGGGGCGGACCTACTAAGGGTCAGGGGGCAGCTTCCCTCAATTTTCAAAATATTTTTATATAGTCTTACAAAAAAAAAAATTAATTATATAATGTATCATACAACATTACAATGGTTCATTCAATTATTATAATATGTTTTTATTGGTGCAGTGGTTGGAAGTTAATTAATTTTAGCAAACGACCCGAGTTAGACACTCTTTGAGCGCAAGATTTTTTTTTTTTTTTTTTAATGTCAATGCAACTTTATTAGTAATTGCAAACATTAAAAATTGTTTAGTTTAATACAAACTTATTTTCGGTCCTCTTAGTGTGTATGTTTTCTTTATGGCTATTCACAATTACTAATTTTGTCATTATGACATGCCCCTACTTTTTGTTTTCAACGCAATTTTATGTAATTGCAAATAGTAAATAAATGAATTGCTTGTTCACAAGTGGTATAAACCTCCAACAAAAAAAAAATATTTGAAATTTATATCTAAAATAATAACTATAGAATTCAACAAAAATATATACTATTAACAAACTCGTACAAGATTTGAGCCTTATATAAACCATTTTTCTATGAAATTGTATTAAGATTATATTATGTTCGTTAATTTCAAAATTTTTAGCTTCAACTAGATACTTATCCTAATTATTTTGTGATTTTAGTTTTATATTATAATTATTACGCTCGTTTGCCACTTGCTAAGGTTATTGATATTGCAACCCTATTTTGGCTTAAAATTGGACTACACTAGATTCGAGCGCTACTTCAACGTCAGGCATATACCATAAAGATCAATAAGAAATATTATCTATTAGAGGGGTCATGCACCCATGTGATTCACAACAACAGAACAAAACTGGTATATGCAATGTAATTTTGATAGTTGCATTTTTTATTAGTTACTAGCTCAGATAAAAAAAAAAATTTGCTCCACCCTTGATAACTACTATTATCAATTAATAATTATTTGTCATTTCGCCCCTCCTTAACTAAATTCCTTGGTCCGCCACTGCTTTCACCAACAGTTAATGCAATCCTTGATTCATTTCGGTCAGAACCACCCTACTTGGAGCAGTTTGTAGAACATGAACAGATGGTAAAAGGAACTTTGGGCTTGGCTCTACCACCCCACCTCCCTATTTCCTTGATTAGGGCTGAACAAAAAACCGATCAAACCAATTAAATCGACTAAACCGATCAAAACCGAACCACGATTCGGTTTAAATTCGGATTGGTTTCGGTTTTAAAAAATTCAAAACCGAAGTGGTCGGTTCGGTTTTCGGTTTCTATGTGATTTTAACCGACCAAACCGAGTCGACCGAATATATAATAAATAATATATATTTTATATATAAATAATATAATATGTTTAAAATATTTGGTTAGGTTTTATTTCGGTTTTGGTTCGATTTTAGTCGGTTTAGTTACGGTTTGCATAAATTAGAATAGGTTTGATTTCAGATCGATTTTGTAATGGTCGGTTCGGTTTCGGTTTGAAAATTTTAAAACCGACCTAAGTGGGTTCGGTTCACGGTTTAGGTAAAAAACCAAACCAACGATTCGGTTTTCAACCCTACCCTTGATAATCAAGGCAACCAAGTGAATTAGGCGACTGTTCAATCACCGTTCATTGGCTCAAATGTTAATCGGCATCAACAACAGGTGGACCTCGCTAAACAACTCAAAGCAAATCGAGGCAGAACAATTTTTAAAATGAGAGCCAGATGCTTGAATACGGGGCGAGGAAACCAGCGAGGGAGAGGGTGTACCTTGTGTCCGAATCGCCAAAAGTCTCCAGTTGTTCCGCTCAATCGAGATTCTATCCATTCCTCTTGCAAGCCGCCTTCAACTAAAAAAGTTCCTAAAGGAAAAGGGAAAAGAAAAGTAGAATCAGTGATGGATTCGGTTCAGGAAGCGGGTTTCCTTGTCACGGGCAAACGTCCATCTATTGGAGTGTCTTTTAGACATTTGGACAACCCAACCCAACCCACAGGGACAACGATCTTGCTTTAAGCCACTCTTCAGCCAGAACAGGTGTGCAAGGGGACTCTGGACATCCTCCTATCTCTTCAGAGCTTGCAATTTAGAACAGGGATGATCTCTCTCACCCAGCTCCATCTGGTCTGCCTACTCAAATTGGTGCATAAATTATTCACAGAACTACGGCTTGTATTTCTCAATCTAGTCAGTCAGACTCTTCCAGTCAATCTTATATCAATCTGGAAAACAACTTTGAGGAAGAGGCGACCTCCTCTAAAGGGTCGCCCAAGGTACCATGATTCTCAGTTGGAATGCAAGGGGCATAGGGTCGCGCCCTGCGCATTCAGAACCTTGTGGGCTCTCTCCCCAAAGTCCAATCCCGATGTAATTTTCATCTCTGAGATAAAAACATCTTCATCTGAAATGGATCGCATAAGCAAGAGGCTGGGCTACAAACATGGAGTTTCGGTGCCAACTAGTGGTCTGTCAGGTGGTCTTGTCTTGTTTTGGAGAGATATGCACTTAAATATTATTTCTTCTTGTAAATATTAGTTCTATTGCACTCTTGACAATTATTACTCTCATCATACACGGTCTATCATTTTTGCCTACGGAGAGCCTAATCCCTATTTAAGATCATCTATTTGGGACACTCTATCGAATTTGACATCTCTTTTGCATACTCCAATTATGGTTATTGGTGATCTTAATGTCATTACGTCTCAAGAGGATAAGTTAGGTAGTAGGATTGTCACAGCTTCTACTGTTAAACACCTAAGGAATTTTCTCACTTGCAATAATTTGATTGACCTCCCCCTCAATGGTTTCAAGTTCACTTGGACTAACAAAAGAAAGGACTCCCATGGTATCAAATCTAAACTTGATAGGATAATAGTTTCCACAGACTGGTTGGAGTTTTTTCCTTCGGGCTTAGGCCAGTCTATTCACACTTCTTCTTCGGACCATAGAGCGGTTTCCCTTCAACTGACGTCTGGTCATAACTCGGGTCCAAAACCCTTCCAATTTTTGAACATGTGGACCAAGGACCCGCGTTGTCGAAATATGGTCCAATCATCATGGAACTTTTTTTCTCTTTCTAGACCTAACCAAAATTTCGCATTGAGGATCAGTTATAAACTCTCTAGATGGAACTAGAAGGTCTTTCAAAATATTAAAGACACCCAAAAAGAATTGGAAAATCTTCAAAATGAACCTCCCTCAAATAATAATGCTTCTACCATTTTGATCCTGGAAGATAGGCAGGCTTAGCTACTATATAGGGAAGAACTCTTCTGGAGGAATAAGTCAGGAGATTCTTCCATCTCTCTTCCCTACATCCGCCGAAAGCGAAATCACATCCTCCGTCTTCGGGACCCGGATAACAAATGGCATTCAACTCATGATTCAATCGGGTAAATCCTCAATGGATATTTTGGCACCATCTTCCAATCTTCAAATCCAGATATCAATCAGAAAATCATGTCATTGAAGTGGTTACAACTCTTGGTGGTGTCGGACACGGATAATGAACAACTCCTGAACGAGGAAGAAATTAGATCCATATTCTTTGACATCGGAAGCCACAAAGCCCCTGGCCCGAATGGCTTTCATGCTTTCTTCTTTCAGCATTATTGGGATATAGTTAAAAATGATGTCATTGAAGTGGTTACAAATTTCTTCCTAACTAAAACGCTGGATCCTAAGCTCAATGAAACCGTTTTAACCTTGATCCCCAAAGTCTTTAATCTGATCACTTCGAACAAGTTTCGTCCTATTGGCCTTTGCAATGTGATCTACAAAGTCATTTCCAAAATCCTCGCAAATCGCCTGAAGCCTTTGCTTGACACCATCATTTCTCCGAACCAATGAGTTTTTCTCAAAGGCCGATCCATCTCTGATAATGTCAATCTTGCCCATGGAGCATTTTTCAAATGAAACATTCTCTTTGAAAAAAACAAGGTTGGATGACAATTAAAATTGATATGGCCAAAGCTTATGACCAGGTCGAATGAACTTTTCTTTCGAAAAATTCTTAGACAGCTTGGATTTGCCCAAACCTGGATCACCATGATAGAGCAATGCATCTCGACCTCGTCCCTTAGTCATCCTTAATGGATCACATCTTGACGGTATTAAACCATCTAGAGGTGTCAGATAAGCAGACCCACTTTTGACTTATCTTTTTATTCTGGTGGCCGATGCTCTTTCCCATATAATCACGAAAGTTGAATCCAATAACAACATCAAGGGTCTTTTCATTCGCCACCATGCCCCCTCCATCAACCACCTTCTTTATGCTGATGATCTTATAATCTTCTGCAAAGTTTCACTGGCCGAGGAACACTCAATTAAAGACATTATCGGAATACTGCGCGGCTTCAGGGCAAGCAGTGAACTACGATAAGTCTTCAGTCTACTACAACTCTAATGTTCACCCAAAGCATGCTAAGATGATTAACAAAATTCTGAGTTCTAAGCTGTAGAACCCGAAAGATAAATACCTTGGAATGACTCTGCTTCTTTCCAAGAAAAAAGCCTCCGACTTCCAGTTTCTGGTTGATAAGATTAACTTCAAACTATCTTCTTGGAAAGCCAAAGTTTTATCTCAGGCTGGTAGAACCGTAATGATCAAGGCGGTAGTTCACTCCATCCCTGTGTATATTATGCAAACTTTTCTTCTACCTTGATCGGTTACCACCCAAATTGATGTTCTAGCCCAAAACGTTTGGTGGAACAACAGGGAGGAATGTAAGGCAAAACATCTCTGTACTTGGGATAGGTTGACCCTTCCAAGACAATTGGTAGGACTAAACATTCTCATTGTCAAACACAAGAATCTTGCCTTGAAAGCCAAAAACATGTGGAGTGTTATTGCACACCCACTCAACCCGTGCAACATGCATTTTAAGACGATCTACTTTCCCAACAAAAATTATGCCATATTGGCCTTTGCAATGTGATCTACAAAATCATTTCCAAAATCCTTGCAAATCACCTGAAGCCTTTGCTTGACACCATCATTTCTCCGAACCAATGAACTTTTCTCAAAGGCCTGTCTATCTCTAATAATGTCAACCTTGCCCATGAAGCATTTTTTCAGATGAAACATTCTCGTCGGAAAAAACAAGGTTGGATGACAATTAAAATTGTTATGGCCAAAGTTTTATGACCAGGTCGAATGAACTTTTCTTATGCAAATTCTTAAACAACTTGGATTTTCCCAAACTTGGATCACTCTGATAGAACAATGCACCTCGACCTCGTCCCTTAGAATCCTCCTTACTAGATCACCCCTTGACGGTATTAAACCATCCAGGGGTATCAGACAATGAGACCTACTTTCGCCTTATCTTTTTATTCTGGTGGCCGAGGCTCTTTCTCGTATGATCGCAAAAGTTGAATCCAATAACAACATCAAGGGTCTTCTCATTCGCCGCCTTACCACTTCCATCAGCCATATTTTTTATGTTGATGATCTTATGATCTTTTGCAGAGCTTCTTTGGCTGAGGCACGCTCAATTAAAGACTTATTATTGGAATACTGCGCGGCTTCAAGGCAAGCAGTGAACTACGATAAGTCTTCAGTCTACTACAGCTCTAATGTTCACCCCAAGCATGCTAAGATGGTTAACAAAATTCTGGGTTTTAAGTTGTATAACCCGAAAGATAAATACTTCGGTACGCCTCTGCTTATTTCCAATAAAACAACATCGGAGTCTCTAGTTTTTGGTTGTGAAGATTAACTCCAAACTATCTTCTTGAAAAGCCAAAGTTTTATATCAGGTTGGTAGAACCGTAATGATCAAGGCGATAGTTCATTCCATCCCTGTGTATACTATGCAAATCTTTCTTCTACCCCGATCGGTTACCACAAAATCGATGTTCTAGCCCGAAACTTTTGGTGGAACAACACAGAGGAAGGTAAGGCAAAACATCTATGTACTTGGGATAGGTTGACCATTCCAAGACAATTGGGAGGACTAAACATTCCCATTGCCAGAAACAAGAATTTTGCCTTGAAAGTAAAAAAACATGCGAAATGTTATTGCAAACCCACTCAACCCCTACAACATGCAGTACAAGGCGATTTACTTTCCCAACAAAGTGACTTCCAGCTTGCTAAACCCCCTTTGTGGCCTTCTTTGCCTTGAGAGGAAACTTGTCGGCCCTTTCCAAGATGAGTCGGCACCTCATTTTTGCAAATTCGATCTGGTAATGAGAATCATCTTTGGAATGACTGTTGGGTTAAACCCAATTGCATCCCATCTCCACCTCTCTGCAAACTGTCCGGGACATCTGGCTTGACCAGGATAACCGAAGTCTAAAGTGGAATGTTCACCTCATCTCATCCCTTTTCCCACAACTCGTGGTTAGTGATATCCTGGATATTATCATTCGCACCTCCCAAGCTCAGGATACGCTCATCTGGAAATTTGATAAAAAAATGAATGTTCTCGGCCAAAAGTGCTACCAAAGCCTTTCTTTTTGATGATTTGGAGTCTTCCTCTTCCAACTCGGCTTTTGTGCAACTTAAGCCTAAGTTTCTTAGAAAGTTATGGAGAATCAAATCCCCAGAAATTTTTTACTCCTACTTTGGAAAGTCTTTCAGAATATCCTGCTAACCATCACAAATCTCACGCGTATCCATATGCCCATTGAAGATTGTTGTGTCTTTTGTCAAAACCATAAAGAGGATGTCACACATTGCTTCTTCCTCTGCCCAATAGTTCAGTGAGTTTGGCTTCTCTCCCATCTCTCCATTAATTGGAATAGATTCAATCTCCCACATCAAACCACTCACGGGCTCTTAATTTTATCTGGGACTTGGTCGCGGCCACTCCAATTATCCGTGAAGAAATTCTCTCTCAGTTCACTTTTTTAATTCTTTCTATATGGCAAACCATAAATGAGACAATCTTTCAAAAGGGAAAATTCTAAATTCACCTAATCACCCAGTCAACCAATCGCACCTGGGGGGAGTGGCATAACCAATGGTTTCAATTTTTTCCTAATATCAATTCAGACCTGGTTAATCTCACTTCCTTACACCATTTCCTAAAAACAACTACCTTGGCTAGCCCAAACACCCTGTCCGTCACACTCCTGACCTGACCACTCCTATAGAATCAGTGTGAAACTCTCAAGCCTCTAGATTACACACAATTTAAAGACAATTTTTGATAGTTAGATTACATAGGATCAACACCATGTTGAGGAACCTTAGAACTACCCCTACCTATCTTTCTTCTGAGATGATTTTGGTGATTTACGACGCCTATTTCTTTGCATATTCTCAACAGGGAGCTTTTGGAGTCTTTGCAGTGGTCGCTTTTGGTAGGGTTCGTGCCAGACTAGCGGATACGATCCCGGGCCGAGTATTCACAGTACTATGGCCGAATGTTTTGTTGTTGAAGTCGCTCTTTTGCTAGTTCAAGCAAAGCAATGGCCAATTAGATTGATTTTGGGAAACTCTGGTGCTTTACACGCTCTTCCAATCTTAAAATCCGGATATCAATCAGGAAATCACGTCTTTATTCACTCCGGTAGTGTCAAACGCAGATAATTAACAACTCTTTAAAATCCCGGATGAGTAAGAAATTAGATCCACAGTCTTTGGCATCGGAAGCCACAAAGCCTCTAGCCCGGATGGCTTCCATGCTTTCTTCTTTCAACATTATTGGGATATAGTTAAAAATGATGTCATTGAAGTGGTTACAAATTTCTTCCTTACTAAAATGTTGGATCCTAAGCTCAATGAAACATTTTTAGCTTTTATTCCCAAAGTCTCTAATCCAATCACTAAAGACAAGTTACGTCCTATTGGCCTTTGCAATGTGATCTACAAAGTAATTTCCAAAATCCTTTCAAATCCCCTAAAGCTTTTGCTTGACATCATCATTTCTCCGAACCAACGAGTTTTTCTCAAAGGCCTATCTATCTCTGATAATGTCAACCTTTCCCATGAAACATTTTTTCAGATGAAACATTCTCGTCGGAAAAAATAAGGTTGGATGGCAATTAAAATTGATATGGTCAAAGTTTATGACCGGGTCAAATGAACTTTTCTTTTACAAATTCTTAAACAGCTTGGATTTGCCCAAACTTGGATCACTCTGATAGAGCAATGCATCTCGACCTTGCCCCTTAGAGTCCTCCTTAATGGATCACCCCTTGACGGTATTAAAGCATCCAGGGGTTTCAGAGAAGGAGACATGCTTTCATCTTATCTTTTTTATTCTAGTGCCTGAGGACTAAACATCTCTGTACTTGGGATATGTTGACCCTTCCAAGACAATTGAGAAGATTAAACATTCTCATTGCCAGAAACAAGAATCTTTCCTTAAAAGCCAAAAACATGTGGAATGTTATTGCAAACCCACTCAACCCCTGCAACATACAGTTTAAGGCGATCTACTTTCCCAACAAAAATTTTGTCCTTTTGGCCATTGCAATGTGATCTACAAAGTCATTTCCAAATTCCTCGCAAATCCCCTGAAGCCTTTGCTTGACACCATCATTTCTCTGAATCAATAAACTTTTTCTCAAAGGCCTGTCTATCTTTGATAATGTCAACCTTGCCCATGAAGCATTTTTCTAGATAAAACATTCTCGTCGGAATAAATAAGGTTGGATGGCAATTAAAATTGAAATGGCCAAAGTTTATGACCGGGTCGAATGAATTTTTTTTTTTGCAAATTCTTATACAACTTGGATTTGCCCAAACTTGGATCGCTCTGATAGAGCAATGCATATCGACCTCGTCCATTAGAATCATCCTTACTGGATCACCCCTTGACAGTATTAAACCATTCAGGGGTATCAGACAATGAGACCTGCTTTCGCTTTATCTTTTTATTCTGGTGGCCGAGGCTATTTCTTGTATGATCGCGAAAGCTGAATCCAATAACAACATCAAGGGTCTGCTCATTCGCCGCCATACCCTCTCCATCAGCCACATTTTTTATGTTGATGATCTTATGATCTTCTGCAAAGCTTCTTTGGTCGAGGCACACTCAATTAAAGATTTATTATCGGAATACTGCGCGGCTTCAAGGCAAGCAGTGAACTACAATAAGTCTTCAATCTACTACAGCTCTAATGTTCACCCTAAGCATGCTAAGATGGTTAACATAATTCTGGGTTCTAAGCTGTATAACCCGAAAGATAAATACCTTGGTACACCTCTACTTATTTCCAATAAAACAACATCCGACCCTCTAGTTTCTAGTTGTGAAGATTAACTCCAAACTATCTTCTTGAAAAGCCAAAGTTTTATCTTAGGCTGGTAGAATCGTAATGATCAAAGCGGTAGTTCATTCCATCCTTGTGTATAATATGCAAACATTTCTTCTACCCCGATCGGTTACCACCCAAAATCGATGTTCTAGCCCGAAACTTTTGTTGGAAAATCACGGAGGAAGGTAAGACAAAACATCTATGTATTTGGGATAGGTTGACCATTCCAAGATAATTGGGAGGACTAAACATTCTCATTGCCAGAAACAAGAATCTTGCCTTGAAAGTAAAAAAACATGAAGAATGTTATTGCAAACCCACTCAACCCCTACAACATGCAGTTCAAGGCGATTTACTTTCCCAACATAGTGTCTTCCAGCTTGCTAAACCCCCTTTGTGGCCTCCTTACCCTGGAGAGGAAACTTCTCAGCCCTTTCCAAGATGAGGCGGCACCTCATTTGGCAAATTCGATTTGGTAATGAGAATCATCTTTGGAATGACTGCTGGGTTAAACCCAATTTTCTTCTGGCAGAATGCAATACATTGCATCCCATCTCCACCTCTCTGCAAACTGTCCGGGACGTCTGGCTTGACCAGGATAACCGAAGTCTAAAGTGGAATGTTCACCTCATCTCATCCCTTTTCCCACAACCCGTGGTTAGTGATATCCTGGATATTATCATTCGCACCTCCCAAGCTCAGGATACGCTCATCTGGAAATTTGATAAAAAAAAAAAAAAAGGAATGTTCTCGGCCAAAAGTGTTACCAAAGCCTTTCTTCTTGATGACTTGGAATCTTCCTTTTCCAACTCGGCTTTTGCGTAACTTAAGCCTAAGTTTCTTAGAAAGTTATGGAGAATCAAATCCCCATAAATGTTCTACTCCTGCTTTGGAAAGTCTTTCAGAATATCCTGCTAACCATCACAAATCTCACGCGTATCCATATGCCCATTGAAGATTGTTGTGTCTTTTGTCAAAACCATAAAGATGATGTCACACATTTCTTCTTCCTCTGCCCAATAGTTCAATGACTTTGGCTTCTCTCCCATCTCTCCATTAATTGAAACAGAGTCAATCTCCAACATCAAACCACTCACGGGCTCTTAATTTTATCTGGGACTTGGTCGCGGCCACTCCAATTATCCGTGAAAAAATTCTCTCTCAGTTCACTTTTGTAATTCTTTCTATATGGCAAACCATAAATGAGACAATCTTTCAAAAGGGAAAATTCTCAATTCACCTAATCACCCGGTCAACCAATCGCACCTGGGGGGAGTGGCATAACCAATGGTTTCAATTTTCTCCTAATATCAATTCAGACCTGGTTAATCTCACTTCCTTACACCATTTCCTAAAAACAACTACCTTTGCTAGCCCAAGCACCCTGTCTGTCACACTCCTGACCTGACCACTCCTATAGAATCAGCGTGAAACTCTCAAGCCTCTAGATTACACACAATTTAAAGACAATTTTTGATAGTTAGATTACATAGGATCAACACCATGTCGAGGAACCTTAGAACTACCCCTACCTCTCTTTTTTCTGAGATGATTTTTGTGACTTATGACGCCTGTTTCTTTGCATATTCTCAACAGGGAGCTTTTGGAGTCTTTGCAGTGGTCGCTTTTGGTAGGGTTCGTGCCAGACTAGCGGATACGATCCTGGGCCGAGTATTCACAGTACTATGGCCGAATGTTTTGCTGCTGAAGTCGGTCTTTTGCTAGTTAAAGCAAAGAAATGGCCAACTAGATTGATTCTGGGAAACTCCGATGCTTTACACACTCTTCCAATCTTAAAATTCAGATATCAATAAGAAAATCATGTCCTTATTTACTCTGGTCGTGTCAGACGCGGATAATGAACAACTCTTGAAAATCCCGGACGAGTAAGAAATTAGATCCACAGTCTTTGGCATCGGAAGCCACAAAGCCTCTAGCCCGGATGGCTTCCATGCTTTCTTCTTTCAGCATTATTTGGATATAGTTAAAAATGATGTCATTGAAGTGGTTACAAATTTCTTTCTTAATAAAATGTTGGATCCTAAGCTCTTTTTAGCCTTTATTCCCAAAGTCACTAATCCAATCACTCCAGACAAGTTACATCCTATTGGCATTTGCAATGTGATCTACAAAGTCATTTCCAAAATCCTTGCAAATCGCCAGAAGCCTTTGCTTGACATCATCATTTCTCCGAACCAATGAGTTTTTCTCAAAGGCCTGTCTATCTCTGATAATGTCAACCTTGCCCATGACGCATTTTTTCAGTGAAACATTCTCGTAGGAAAAAACATGGTTGGATGGCAATTAAAATTGATATGGCCAAAGTTTGTGACCGGGTCAAATGAACTTTTCTTTTACAAATTCTTAAACAACTTGGATTTGCCCAAATTTGGATCACTCTGATAGAGCAATGCATCTCGACCTCGCCCTTCTTAATGGATCACCCCTTGACGGTATTAAAGCATTTAGGGGTTTCAGAGAAGGAGACATGCTTTCGTCTTATCTTTTTATTCTAGTGGCCGAGGACTAAACATCTCTGTACTTGGGATATGTTGACCCTTCCAAGACAATTGAGAAGATTAAACATTATCATTGCCAGAAACAAGAATCTTGCCTTAAAAGCCAAAAACATGTGGAATGTTATTGCAAACCCACTCAACCCCTGAACAATACAGTTTAAGACGATCTACTTTCCCAACAAAAAATTTGTCCTATTGGCCTTTGCAATGTGATCTACAAAGTCATTTCCAAATTCCTCGCAAATCCCCTGAAGCCTTTGCTTGACACCATCATTTCTCCGAATCAATGAACTTTTCTCAAAGGCCTATCTATTTCTGATAATGTCAACCTTGCCCATGAAGCATTTTTCCAGATAAAACATTCTCGTCGGAAAAAATAAGGTTGGATGGCAATTAAAATTGATATGGCCAAAGTTTATGACCGGTCGAATGAACTTTTTTTTTGCAAATTCTTAAACAACTTGGATTTGCCCAAACTTGGATCACTCTGATAGAGAAATGCATCTCGACCTCGTCCCTTAGAATCCTCTTTACTGGATCACCCCTTGACGGTATTAAACCATCCAGGGGTATCAGACAATGAGACCTGCTTTCGACTTATCCTTTTATTCTGGTGGCCGAGGCTATTTCTCGTATGATCGCGAAAGCTGAATCCAATAACAACATCAAGGGTCTTCTCATTCGCCGCCATACCCCCTCCATCAGCCACATTTTTATGTTGATGATCTTATGATCTTCTGCAAAGCTTTTTTGGTCGAGGCACACTCAATCAAACACTTATTATCGGAATACTGCGCGGCTTCAAGGCAAGCAGTGAACTACGATAATTCTTCAATCTACTACAGCTCTAATGTTAACCCCGAGCATGTTAAGATGGTTAACAGAATTATGGGTTTTAAGTTGTATAACCCGAAAGATAATACCTTGGTACACCTCTGCTTATTTCCAATAAAACAACATCCGACCTTCTTGTTTCTGGTTGTGAAGATTAACTCCAAACTATCTTCTTGAAAAGCCAAAGTTTTATCTTAGGCTGGTTGAATCGTAATGATCAAAGCGGTAGTTCATTCCATATTTGTGTATAATATGCAAACCTTTCTTCTACCCCGATCGGTAACCACCCAAAATCGATGTTCTAGACTGAAACTTTTGGTGGAACATCACGGAGGAAGGCAAGGCAAAACATCTATGTACTTGGGATAGGTTGACCATTCCAAGATAATTGGGAGGACTAAACATTCCCATTGCCAGAAACAAGAATCTTGCCTTGAAAGTAAAAAAACATGCGGAATGTTATTGCAAACCCATTCAACCCCTACAACATGCAGTTCAAGGCGATTTACTTTCCCAACAAAGTGTCTTCCAGCTTGCTAAACCCCCTCTGTGGCCTCCTTAGCCTGGAGAGGAAACTTGTCAGCCCTTTCGAAGATGAGGTGGCACCTCATTTGGCAAATTCGATCTGGTATTGAGAATCATATTTGGAATGGCTGTTGGGTTAAACCAAATTTTCTTCTGGCAGAATGCAATACATTGCATCCCATCTCCACCTCTCTGCAAACTATCATGGACCTTCGGCTTGACCAGAATAGTCGAAGTCCAAAGTGGAATATTCACCTCATCTCATCCCTTTTCCGACAACCTGTGGTTAGCGATATCCTGGATATTGTCATTCGCACTTCCCAAGCTCAAGATACGCTCATCTGGAAATGTGATAAAGGGGGAATATTCTCGGCCAAAAGTGCTACCAAAGCCTTTCTTCATGATGACTTGGAATCTTCCTCTTCCAACCCGCTTTTGGGCAACTTAAGCCTAAGATTCTTAGAAAGTTGTGGAAAATCAAAGCCCCAGAAATGCTCTACTCCTACTTTAAAAAGTCTTTCAGAATATCCTGCCAACCATGAAAAATCTCACACGTATTCATATGCCCATTGAAGATTGTTAATATATTTTGTCAAAACCATAAAGAGGATGTCACACTTCTCTTCTTTTTTTTGCCCAATAGTACAGAGACTTTGGCTTCTCTCCCATCTCTCCATTAGTTGGAACAAATTCAATCTCCCACATCAAACCACTCACGGGGCTTTTAATTTTATCTAGGACTTGGTCGCAGCTACTCCACTTACCCGTGAAGAAATTCTATCTCAGTTCATTGTTCTAATTCTTTCTGTATGGCAAACCAGAAATGAGACAATCTTTCAAAAGGGAAAATTCTCAATTCACCCAGTCAACCAATCGCACCTGGGCGGAGTGGCATAACTAATGGTTTCGACTTTCTCCTAATATCAATTTAGACCTGGTTATTCCCACTTCCTTACACCATTTCCTAAAACAACTACCTTGGCTAGCCTGAACACCCTATCCGTCACACTCCTGACCTGGCCACTCCTATAGAATCAACGTGAAACTCTCAAGCCTCTAGATTACACACAATTTAAATACAACTTTTGACAATTAGATTACATAGGATCAACACGATGTCGAGGAACCTTAGAACTATCCCCACCTCTCTTTCCTTTGAGATGATTTTTGTGACTTATGACGCCTGTTTCTTTGCCTATTCTCAACAGTGAGCTTTTTGAGTATTTGCGGTGGTCGCTTTTGGTAGGGTTCGTGCCAAACTAGCGGATACGATCCCGGGCCGAGTATTTGACAGTACTAAGGCCGAATGTTTTGCTGCTGAAGTCGGTCTTTTGCTAGTTCAAGCAAAGCAATGGCCAACTAGATTGATTCTGGGAAACTCTGGTGCTTTACACGCTCTTCCAATCTTAAAATCCGGATATCAATCACGTCCTTATTCACTCTAGTAGTGTCAAACGTGGATAATTAACAACTCTTTAAAATCCCGGACGAGTAAGAAATTAGATCGACAGTCTTTGGCATCGGAAGCCACAAAGCCTCTGGCCCGGATGGCTTCCATGCTTTCTTCTTTCAGCATTATTGGGATATAGTTAAAAATGATGTCATTGAAGTGGTTACAAATTTCTTCCTTACTAAAATGCTGGATCCTAAGCTTAATGAAACCTTTTTAGCCTTTATTCCCAAAGTCTCTAATCCAATCACTCCAGACAAGTTACGTCCTATTGGCCTTTGCAATGTGATCTACAAAGTCATTTCCAAAATCCTTTCAAATCCCCTAAAGTTTTTGTTTGACATCATCATTTCTCCGAACCAACGAGTTTTTCTCAAAGGCCTATCTATCTTTAATAATGTCAACCTTGCCCATGAAGCATTTTTTTCAAATGTAACATTCTCGTCGGAAAAAACAAGGTTGGATGACAATTAAAATTGATATGGCCAAAGTTATGACCAGGTCGAATGAACTCATTTTTTGCAAATTCTTAAACAACTTGGATTTTCCCAAACTTGGATCACTTTGATAGAGCATTGCATTTCGACCTCGTCCCTTAGTGTCCTCCTTAATGGATCACCCCTTGACGGTATTAAAGCATCCAGAGGTATTAGACAAGGAGACCTACTTTCGCCTTATCTTTTTCTTCTAGTGGCCGAGGCTCTTTCTCATATGATCGCGAAAGCTGAATCCAATAACAACATCAATGGTCTTCTCATTCGCTGCCATGCCCCCTCCATTAGCCACTTTTTTTATGCTGATGATCTTATGATCTTCTACAGAGCTTCTCTGGCCAAGGCACACTCAATTAAAGACTTATTATCATAATTCCATGCTGCTTCAAGGCAAGCAGTCAACTACGATAAGTCTTCAATCTACTACAGCTCTAATGTTCACCCCAAGCATGCTAAGATGGTTAACATAATTCTGGATTCTAAGCTGTATAACCCGAAAGATAAATACCTTGGTACGCCTTTGCTTCTTTCCAATAAAACAGCCTCCGACTCTCTAGTTTCTGGTTGATAAGATTAACTCAAAACTATCTTCTTGGAAAGCCAAAGATTTATCTCAGGCTGGTAGAACCGTAATGATCAAGGCGATAGTTCATTCCATCCCTGTGTATATTATGCAAACCATTCTTCTACTCCGATCGTTTACCACCCAAAATCAATGTTCTAGCCCGAAACTTTTGGTGGAACAACGCGGAGGAAGGTAAGGCAAAACATATTTGTACTTGGGATAGGTTGACCCTTCCAAGACAATTGGGAGGACTAAACATTCTCATTGCTAGAAACAAGAATCTTGCCTTGAAAGCCAAAAACATGCGGAATGTTATTGCAAACCCACTCAACCCCTGCAACATGTAGTTCAATGCGATTTACTTTCCTAACAAAGTGTCTTCCAACTTGCTAAATCCCCCCTCTGTGGCCTATTTTGCCTGGAGAGGAAGCCTGTCGGCCCTTTCCAAGATGAGCCGGCACCTCATTTGGTAAATTCAATCTGGTAATGAGAATCATCTTTGGAATGACTGCTGGGTGAAACCCAATTTTTTCTGGCAGAATGCAATACACTACATCCCATCTCCACCTCTCTGCAAACTGTCCGGGACCTCTAGCTTTACCAGGATAGTCGAAGTCCAAAGTGGAATGTTCACCTCATCTCATCCCTTTTCCCACAACCCGTGGTTAGCGATATCTTGGGTATTGTCATTTGCACCTCCCAAGCTCAGATTACGCTAATCTGGAAATTTGATAAAAGGGGAATATTCTCGGCTAAAAGTGCTACCAAAGCCTTTATTCTTGATGACTTGGAATCTTCCTCTTTCAACCCGACTTTTGGGCAACTTAAGCTTAATATTCTTAGAGAGTTATGGAGAATCAAAGCCCCGACAAATGCTCTACTCCTGTTTTGAAAAATCTCTCAGAATATCCTAGCAACCATGACAAATCTCACGCGTATCCATATGCCTAATGAAGATTGTTGTGTTTTTTGTCAAAATTATAAAGACATGCATTTCTTCTTCCTCTGCCCAATAGTTCAGAGACTTTGGCTTTTATCCCCATTAATTGGAACAAAGTCAATCTCCCACATCAAACCACTCATGAGGCTCTTAATTTTATTTGGGACTCGGCCGCAGCTACTCCACTTATCTGTGAAGAAATTCTCTTTCAGTTCACTTTTGTAATTCTTTCTGTGTGACAATCTAGAAATGAGACAATCTTTCAAAAAGGCAAATTCTCAATTCACCTATTGAGCAATGAAGGATTATTGACTCTTTAAATTTTATGTTAAGCAGAGCTCTAAAGGGCCTTAAAAATCCTAGGAGCGAAAAGCCCAGGGCGAAAATATAAAATGGGCCCTCTCCAAACGTAGAAGAGAAAATTGGTTTTAGGATTTGTTAATTATACCACACAATGCAAAATTAGGATCATGATATGAATTGCCCAACACGATTATTACGTAATGCATACTAAATGTTCAGTATTATTACTCAAATGACCTTTAAAGGGAATAGGTTCCATGTGCTGACTTAGGTTGTAAGATTGTGATGGATCGGATGATATTGGTTATAGAATTGGGTCCAAAACAATTTTTGTGGTCATGGCTGTTACAATCTTCGAATGGGGCATCTTATTCATAATGTAGCAAGGACTGTGACTGATACACAAGAACACAGTTTCATATATTTATAAATAAAAAAAATAAAAAAATTAACATTAATCTTGTCATCTTGACATGTAAACAAACATACGTCAATTGTGGCCTTGAAAAGGCATTGACAAAAGAAAGAAAAAAAAATAAAAAAAATAAAAAGGTGTGGAGAGGGAGAGGTGGTTAAAGTGTCCCTTCAGCTCTCTTTCTGTGTGGGTTAATGTCTATTCCATCTATTGGGTGCAGTGAAGTCCATCTATTGGATCTATTGGGTGCAGGGATCTATTGGATCTATTGGGTGCAGTGACGTCCAGGCGGTCGCCTAGGTACGTTTGAGGCGCGCTTTAAGGCATTTTTACAAAATTTTGTCTTAAAATGAAGCAAAGCAGTGCGGTGAAATGAGGTGTTTGCCTCAGATCGTCTCACTGCATCAACGGTCTTAGCCCAAACACTAGTTGTAGTCAGCCCTATTGCAACTCATTTTCAGCTTTAGCAAAATGAGATTGCAACCCACTCTATAATAATATTTTATATTTTTTGGTGTAATATTTGATCAATTTGATAAAAATAAGATAAAATATTTTTTAAGTTTTGATAAATTTGTCACACTTTTTATATTATTTTTTGTAGAAAACATACCATATTTTTTATCAATATGTGATCAACACCAATCTTTTCATAGCTTAGTTAAATGATTTTTATGCTTTTGAAATACCAATAGAAATTATACTTGTGAATTTTTATCAACAATTTCTTCAAACAAATGTTCAATATTCTCAAATTTTTATTCTTTCAAGATTATTGATTTTTAATGATTTAGTGGATGTTTGTAAATTACTTGACACTTATGTAGTGCATCTTTTAACTATGCTATACAGCTTTATTATATTTTCATTTTGATTCTAGGTAGTTGTCACTTTTTGTACATATTTACTTATAATACTTATCAAAATGATGATGTACACTACTATACTGATATGTTTCAATTTATTATAAAAAAAAATCTTTAAAAAATATTTGTTCTAGGTAGTAGTTGTGTCACTTTTTGTACATATATATTTATGATATTTATCAAAATAATGATGTATAATACTATGTTTAATATATTATAAAAAAAATCTTTAAAAAATTTAAGACCGTTTCAGTGAAATTTTGAGGTCTGTCCACCTCACCTCCGCCTTAACTGCAATGATTGGGTGCAAGTGTGAGTGGAGAGACTCTTTTAGACTCTCCCACCCCCACCCTCACCCCGTGACTCCAAGCCAGCAAGTCTCCTTCCCCACCTGGCCTAGCCTCCTCATTAGGTTTAGGTGTCGACAACCACACCATGCCTTCTCTTCATGTCTCCTTGGGTTCCCCCCCTTTTTCATAGCTTCATACCACCATCTTTTAACTTATTACATTCAATCAAGAACAGCAGTAACTCTGTGTGTGTTCAATAAAACCTCGAGATGAAGACATGAGAGAGATTTCCATTCTCTTTGCAACGTACATGGGACTGTGAGAGTCTGAGAGACAAGTGGAAATGGGTCAGTGTGTGTAGAAGAGGGAGGGACCCTTCCCTTGCATTTTCACGTTTAAAGTTCACTATTTGTCCTGAGTGTTAAAGCCAAGCCAAGCCAAGCCAACAAACAAAATAAAGAGTCACATTCACCACTACTCCTCACCTGCTCTCAAGTCACACTCGCTCACCACTAACCACATTTAACTCTTTTTCTCTTCGCTTTCTTTTCAACTCAGCTGCCCTTCCCTTCTTCTTCTTCATCAGTAACTTCCATCTTAACTACCTTAACTGTGACTGACTCTATTTTTCTTCATTCTGATGTTGCCTTGGACATTCGCATCAAATCAAGCATTGAAAATTTTATTTATTTTGTAACAAACATGTAAGAAGAGTTTTATTAGCATGTAATAAGCCCATATGATACGAATGTTTGTCAATAAGCTTCATGGACACATTTGGTTTATAAGATCAATTGCACTATGATGCACACAACACATTTGGTTTAACATATAACAATAAAGAGCTACATCGAACGTCTTATGTCTATCTCATGGAGTCGGGACCGGCCTCCATGAGGGCACTCCAAAGAAGCACCACGTTGGGATTCGACAAATGTTGGATTTTAAGGCCCCAAAATTTGTGTTTATTTATTAATTATTTCTTGGACTTCAACTTTTCTCAGCTTAGTTGGTAACTCTTTAGTTGATTTTCAACAGACCCAAGGTTTAAGCCTTGCCAATACAATTATTAATTATTTTAATAATTTTCTCTTCTTTTTACATTAACACATTTTGTTTAACATATGATCAATTTTTTTATTTGTCAGGATCGTTTACATGCTAAAGGTTTTTCTTCCATATATCAATATGTGGACGACCTTCTTCTCCCCATGTTCGAAATCAAATCAAATCAAATCTTTTTTGAATTGACAAATAAGATTGTAATGCGTCATATAAGTATGATATTTACTAAATTAATTAGAAACACCAAAACAAGTAACATGAACAACTCACGTAGATATTGGTGATGGAGAATTGCGGTGCAGCTGTGAATTATTATTTTTGTCTGTTTTCAAAAGAAGGCTTGCTTCACGGGATCCGCAGAAAATTTGCCTAATTTGTATCGTTTGATTTGTACGTCTATCTGTCTCGCGCCCTGCACCACTCAATTTTATTACTTTTTTTAATTTTATTTTCTTTCTAGAAATCAAGGTGGGAGAGAATATCATATGGAGGGAGGAGGTCCCTCAGTTATGTGGTACTGTTAGAACATAGAGTGGGTGACCAAACTTTACATTATTATTATTATTATTATTATTATACACTATAATTTACATTTAAGAATGATCTCAAGGTAAACATTGGATTCCATTCACAAACAGTAAAGTCTTAGGTGTACACATTTTCATGTTTGTAGTAAATTATAGTTCCCCACCCCCAAGATGTACATTTCTTTTAAAGTGGTACTAATTGAGTGATTTAAATAAAAATCGTTGCAACAATTTCAATGAGACATGATCTTAAAGTTAACTCTAATTCTTTACTTAATTTAACCATGCTACAAGTCTTTGGCGCGTGAAATTTTTAATTTTTATATCGATATCTTTATAACTATAAGCAAAATATCAAACTTAATTACTAAAGGTCGATGAATAGACTTTGTATCACAGGAGCTTTACCTTTTTGGTTTTAAAAGAAAGATTAAAGGGAAAAGTGCAGGAGTATGTATGATATACTTCCCACCAATTAATTATCCCTAAAAATAAATGGGATGTATACTTTTTCTGTAAATTCATATGGATTCTTCTAGAAATTTAATCTCTCAATTCACAGAACCTAATCAATGCTTTGCTTTGCTTAAATTATACTACGTTCCCCCCTCTATTAAATTGCTAGACAGCTAGAGAACTTATCATCGAATACCTAATCAAACCTGCATTTTGCAGCTGCCTTTGTTGGTTTACTTTTGATATTACACAATACAATTGACACCCAACTTTGGGTCCACATATCCTTCCTTCTTTCCTTTATCCCAGCTGATAACTTGCATTTGTTTCACACATAACATGCCCATTGTCACTCAAAATGCCTTGAATCATGCAAATCCAAAAGGTTCAGAACAATAGATAGACAGATAAGCAACATCTACACCCCCAAAAGGGGTATATGTTATAAAGGGCCATTATCCATAAATACAGACACCCAAGTTGGGCATATATCCCAAAACCTCCCAAGTTTTCTTCAAAAAAAGTTGGGCATATAATAAAACTCCCAACTTGTAGCTCTAAAATGCAAATCCAAACGGAGAGTCAAAATCAACCCCAGCTATCATCAATTAATTAAGCCATTTTTCTTTTACAATTATAATCATCCATATTAGCATCTAATCAAGTAAAGAAGAGAGACGTGCTTCCACCAAATTCCATCATTTAATACTACTTTGGGGTTCATCGCTTCACGCCATTAATCAATTCCATCCCACCAACCAAAGCAAACACACTAACACATTAGGTAATCAATAACCAAGATAGTATTTTCCAGCTAATCAAAAAGTCAGTCGAATTACAGAAAATTACACAAACAAAGCTCACACATTAAAAAGCGTGCATCATTGTTTATCTTCTCTTCTCTCTTTCTACCTCACTGTACAATTTTACCCCCCCCCCCCTACTAGTCAGTAGTAACACACAAACCATCTCAAACAGAAAAAAAATTCAAAACTTAGTGGCAAAAACGTGAAAAAATAAAAATCCAAATAAATCATTCAATCGAATCAACCAAAGAGGTCTTGTTGTTGGCACAGCTCCTTTCGCAGTTTGTGAGAGAAAAGCCTGCAAGCATCCATACTCAAATCAACGGCTGCAGCGAGTGCCACGTAAGCAGCTGCATCTTCGGTGCAAGTCACGTGCTGCACACTCACCTCCACTGCTGGTTTACTGCACTTTCCCTCTCCTTCAACCGTTGATGACATCACGAAGCCTCGGTACATGTTGTATGGCCACAACCCGTACCCGTAATCACCGCTCCCTCTCGGGCTACAACCCGGTGAGTTCGCGTTCGATCTGTTACCGGTTCCACTCGTGTCTATCGTGAATTTACCGCCTTTACCAGTTCCAAGTGTTGACTCGGCCAGCTGAATACCTCCCGAACTCATCCCTCCGTTTGTGTCAAGAACGAGTTCAAATCGGTACCCGAGTGACTCACTGCTTCCTCTTTCTCTCCACGCTTCCAGCCTTCCCCATGGCTTCCAGGTGCCATCACCAGGTCGAAGAATGAGCCAGGCGCCCGGGTTGGACCGGCTGACCCGATCTGAACCGGGTGAAGCAACAAATGGCGTCACCATTGAAGCAGCTGCGACTGGTGAGCCAGAGAGATCGTGGACAGTAATTGACCAACCCTTGCGTTCTTTGCCGGGTCTCTCTCGCTCGCTTCCGAGTGAACTCAGCCAACTCCTTGAACCGCTCGTTTCAGATTGTAGAGATCTGTTCACACAAACAAAGCAAAACAAACTCAGTAAATTCAACTCTTTTTCTTTTGCTCGCTTTACGTACATTTCAAAGTTGGAAATCTCGTAAAGAAGAAATTTGATCAAGAAGATAGCACATTAAAGCGCCTATCAACTCTCTTAAAGAAGTTCAATTAACGTGAAATGCAAACACTAAATTAGCTCTAATCAGAAAGCAAAACACAATTTAGAAAACCTAATCAAGAAGCTTTCATTCTTTACAGTACCATATCACAAAAACTATACCAAAATTTAAAAACTTTTCAAGAATTGAAGAGAAAACGAAGAAGATGAAACGTTAACTGACCTGGATCTTTGATTCCGATCGCCATTGTTTCGGAAACTAAACTTGCAAGTGAAGACAGGTTGGCGAATGTTGCCTTGGATCTGAAACACTTGTGGACTGCATTCGGGCTCACCATCGAATTCAAAGACGAATCTAGGATCAGGTTCGGCTCTAACACTCAAGTGCAGCTGCGTAGACGAAGAACCTTTGGACGAAGAAACTTTGGATGAAGAGTCTTTACCAACAGACATCCAGCCATTCTGAAACACACAAGGTCTGGTCTCGGTTCCCGCCAGATCCAAGGGTATGGAAACCCTTCCAAGCAACCTACCGGAGTTGACACCGCAAGTGGTGCCTCTGCGGCCGGTGTAGATCGCGATCTTGAGGCAAGGTTTCGCAGCGAAGATGGACTTCGCGGCGAGCTTGTCGAGGTCAGCCTTGCTAAGGTGGAAGCTGGCGGAGAGGGTTTGAGTGGCGGTGGTGGTAATGGAGGGGTCAGAGTCGGGAGGGAGGAGTGGGACGATGACGGTCTGTTCAGGGAAGTGTTTGAGACGGATTTTGCAGAAGCACGGTGAGCTGGAAGGGTGGACACCGGAACGGGCGGGTTTTGAGGCGACGGGGATCTTGAGTGCGAGTTTTCCGACGAGGATGCGAACGAAGGGACAGGGATCCATCTAAGGAGAAGAGATCTCCCTTCGACGTTTGAAGTTGGAACGAATCGAATGCCCAAGAGAAGTTTCTTGGAAGAACTTGGGATGAGGAGATGTGAAGTGGAGAGATGAGAAGGTTGAGTTATAGTACTAGTAGTAGCAGATGTGGGTGCTATGCAGAAACCAGGCTGGAATTGGAATTGGTAGAGAGGAGAGAGGAGAGAGGAGAGAGGAGAGAGAATAATCCATAGAAAAGCGTGCGTGGGGTGAGGTGGGGTGAGGAGGATAGGTGGTAAGCAATGCGCACGTACGTAGGGTAGGGAGATGATACCTCTCTCTGTTATCTACCTGGGAAGAGGAGAGAAGATGAAGGATTCTCTCTCTAATGAAATCTGAAGAGTTGGCAAACTGTACGGGAGAAGAGGGAAGGGGAGGGAGGCATTGAATTGAATGGATAATGGGGTTGGGGTACAGGCTGGAGACAGGTTGTAGTCTCTCGACTTTGGCTTTGGTTGGAACAGTAGAGAGAGAGAACGAACTACTCTTTTTCTCTCTCTACCTCTCTCTCTACTACTTGCTTTGGCGGTATCTTCGTTCTCATTATTTATATGAGAAATACGTTCGTTAGACTCTGTGTGTGTGCTGTGGTCAGCACATCAGTTGAACATCATATATTTATTTATTAAGATTGTTTGTGTTTACTTTTTTGGGATTTTTAGATTTAAATCATAGCTTTATTTGGT
Organism: Berberis vulgaris; assembly: GCA_963556465.1. Lineage (NCBI taxonomy): Eukaryota > Viridiplantae > Streptophyta > Magnoliopsida > Ranunculales > Berberidaceae > Berberis > Berberis vulgaris. The sequence goes on along the minus strand of OY747134.1, from coordinate 69,801,390 downwards.
GAGTGACAAGTGGATATGTTTGCTTGGGGACTACTACCTCCCAGTTGGTGGTTGCCTGGCTGGAAATATAGCACAAATTGAAAAACAGAAAAAGAAAAATATATATAAAGTCTACTATGTCCAACCACATTTTTGTATTATTCATCCATGAAACAAAAACTATGTTCACCCATGTTGTACCTCCTTCGCGATAAATGAGCATTCGTAACTTTTGCCTTCACTATTTACGCTATGATGAAAGCGGTTATCAATTTTATTTCGATGTATAATATTTTCTTTTGTCACATTTTATATTTACTAAAATTGACAATTTGGCATGCAATTTTTTGTAAAACGACACGGGAGACAATAAGACAAAACATATGTGCATCTTATACCTCATATCCCATAATCACTTCCTTGGCGGTCCAAATATTCCTTCTACAATGAACAAAAATTTGGCTCTCTTAGTAAAAAATATGTGACAACTCATCTCCTTTCGCCATACTCAGCGTGCCTGTTAGTTCAAAGCCCTTTACTTTATAAACAAGAGTATATCTGAGGTCTCTAAAGTCCCTGCCACCGCCTCCTTTGCCTAGCGAGAAAACATCACAGCCCTCCAGAAAATTAAACACTTGATGGTATGGCAAATCAGATCTAGCCTTAAACATTGATATTGGAAAAGATTGTTGAGTTAGACCGATTCTTTTTCTTAAAGACTGTATTTCAGATCACAATGAGTAAAACCTCCCGAGTTCGATTCAATATCTTTGGGATAACCCCACAAATCAAAATATATGTTGGAACCATTCTATGATTTGCAACATCTTTCCCATCTCGATTGCCAATGATATCTTGAACATTCATCTCAGAAACTCAGACTGTTCGGACACTCTTATTTGGATGTTGGAAAAATGGTATTTTCTCGGTCAAACGTGCCACTAAAGTATTCTCAAATGGAGAACTAGTCAGTTCCTTGTCAAACCCCAATATCCAGTTGCTGGATCACAAGTTTTTTAAAGATCTTTGGAAAATAAAAGCACCCCCCCCCCCCCCCCCCAGCTTTATTCTTAGTCTGGAAAAATTGCCAGGTACTAGGACCAATTTGGTTAGAGTACACACTCCGATTGTAGATGTTTGTTCCTTTTGTGAACATCATCAGGAAGATGTTTCCCATTTGTTTTTTTAATGCCCTGTCACTAATAGACTTTGGAGGATTTCTTCTATTCCAATCGACTGGCTAGTGTAACATGTGGAAAACAGCCAAATCCAGACCTATAGACAATGATTGATTGCTCTCATAATTTGTTTTATTTCTCCAAACCATCTGGAAAATCCGAAATGATTGTATTTTTCACAATACCAAGTTTTGCCCAAATACATTCTTACACAAACTTCAATATTTCTGACAGATCTGGGATAAACATTGGTTCTCCAACAGCACTTCCAATTCGGAAGATACCATCCAGTTCCATGAAAGCCCTTGCTTCTACCTGCAATCCCCAAATAATATCCCAGCCTTAGTTCAATAGACTATCTGTTTCGGATCACTAAACAAAAAGCACTCAGGTTAATCTTATCCAGGAACAAATTCATTGTGCGAGGAATCACTCTATCAATTACACAAACAATCACACCATTTCCTTCCCCCAACCCCCTCCATCTAGATACGATCATAGTTTCTTATAATGCAAGTTTTTTTTCTTATTCACAATAGGGTACCATGAGAATTTTTGCGGTGAACTTACAGGGGGATGTTTTGGCTTCAACGGCTAGTCTGATTGCTGGAAAGATCCTAGATAGCACAATGACAGAATTTTGGCAGCAGAGACAACTCTCATGTTGATATAGGCAAAACAGTGAGGATCAGGTCTGCTACTCGGGGATTCGGGTGTGCTAAACTCTATTTTGAAATAAGATCTACAACAATCCATTTTGACCATCCGTTAGGTGTGGCAACCTATCATTAATAATATTAGACGTTTACTTTTTGTTCATCACTTATAGTACAGTAACTTTATTAGTTGAGATCTTAACTCGAATGCTCACAACTTAGCTACTTCGGTAGGAAGATAATGGTGTAATATTATGTAATTCACGTTCTAATGAAATAGTATTTAACAAAATAAAATAAAATAAAAATGCATAGATGACTAACTCACAGTTTTATATCATAACCTGAATAATACAATCTTTTGGAATGAAAATCAAGAATTCTTCTTTCTTCTTATTTGGGCAAAGAGGAAAATGGTGGTGAGTATGCTGGGTGGATATGAGGTAGTAATCAAAGAAAGAAAGTAAAGGGAATGGGGTTTCACCGGTGTGAATGAGGAGGGGCATTCGGTAGAGGAGTTGGATCAAGTTAAGGAATCATGGGTACACATATTTTTTTAAATTTTTTAGTAGGCGAATGAACGGAAAATGGGATGTTATAACAACTCCCAAAATACAGAGTGTCTCAACTCTCAAGTGGTTTATCACTTACTAATCTATGCTCTGAATGTCAAATTAATTATTGCACCCGGTTTGACTTGCAAAAACATAATTTAGCGCTTGGATTGATTGATGTTTTAACCCCGCAAATTATGTTAAACAAATTATAGGTCAAAACTTTTGTATGTCAATATCTAAATGTATGTAATGTTTCATTATAATGGTGATGGAGACTGAGACAGTAAACTTTGCTTTCTACTGCTTTTTAATGAAAGCCCTTAAGTGCGGCTTCTTTGACAAAGTAAAGTAAAGCACATCTTAATATCATATAATTAAGTGAAATGACATGATCCACATGAAGAAAGGAATTAGCCAAGGATTTCACATACATTGAATTGAGAATCAAAGCTTTTTTCAATGTATAATATTGATATTAATTTCCGCCACTTGCATTGTCCTGCCAAACGCTAAGTTGGACATGAAAATGATCGCACCTAAAACAGACCACTCCATTGTATTATGCTCAACAAGTTTTCTTATTGCTCGCCAACCCAAGCTAAGACGCTCTCTAGTTGGTTACTATTACATCTGAGTCGGGCATGTCCTATCTCGACCCGACCCGACCCAAAATTGGAGTAATGCCCATTAGGCTCGAGTTTCAGTCAATCAATTTGCACCCGACCAATCAGAAAAACCAAGGACTTCACATTTTTATTTAATTTTTCACGAAATGCTTACTGAATGCAATCGGGAGGGAGATTTGGTGCATGAGGATGCCCATACATGAGTTGGATTGAGAGGGAGAGAGATTCTCCATGAATTGTTCAACCAATCTGGCAATATAAGCCAAAACTGCATTGTAATTCATATTATAATCTCCAAGCGTGGACATGAAAATGCATTGATTTAGGACAAAATTTTCAAGTATGATCGAACCCTACAAAGGAGTTTGGTTGTCGTTCCATTTTTATTTCTAAGGTTTTTAACTTGTTCAACGTCCCACTGCCAGCAAGACTAGACCAACCATCCCGAAATCTTTCGTTATTTTAACATAACATTTATGGACATATTCATAGAGGAACAAGTGCATTGTTATTCGGCTTGTATCCTTTACAGAGGCTAAACAGATTAAAAAAAAAAAAAAAAGTAAAAAGAAATAGTTGAAGCATACTAAGTATAAAAGAAATCGTTGTATAAAATCACTTTACATCTCATTGCGGCAAACACTACAAATGTATAAAACCATACTAAGTATGCAAAGATTGTGATTTCGTGAAATTATACGAAAATTTGACGATATTTTCATTTTTTTGAAATTAGGAAAAGAAAAAAAAGCGGAAGAAAAATTTACATTTTTCGAGAGTTTTTTAAAAAAATTCGAGATTTTTTTTTTGTAAATTTCAAAGTGTTTTTTTTTGCAAATTTTTTTTTTTCCGTAAAAATACCAAAACCAGCCACTAAAAATATATATATTTTCAAGGATTTTTTTTGTAAAATTTTGAGGTTTTTTTTTCCTTCTAATTATCATTTATTTTAATTATTTATTAATTGTGTAAACCATCTCTTAATTTCCCAATTAATATTTTTTCTACTTATATATTAATTTTTTAAACTAATTCCTGATTTTTTAATTATAGGTATTTTGGTTTGTTTTTATACATTTATTTACTTTTATCTTATTTTTCACATATTTAATATACCATCAAATTCATTATATATATTTATTTATCCTCAAAATTTTTTTTTCTTTACACATTAGAATATTTCTTAAAATCAGGTGACCGAAAAAAATCACAATCCTTGCTCGATTGAATATATAGTACCAGGAGTATCATTTAATAATACATGAAATGGAGAATTTGGAAAATTTAAGAGCCTTTTTTGGGTGCCGGCTGCATGAGGTGGGTACTCCACTACTGAGGGGGCACTAATGTGTGCATGGTCCCCTGTTCAGTTCCTTTCCTAACTTTGTATCTAATTCTGATTGTTGTTGTTCACATTGTTATTGCGACTTGCGAGCAACATTACTACACCTTCCTTTATTAGCTATTTCTCGTATATAATAAATATTTACCTTTTCGTTTAACAACGTTTTAAATGCTCCCATCATTCAAGAATACAGTATTTTTCCTTTTTTTTTTTTAACTAAAATCAAATAAAACGTGTTTGGAAGCTTAAAATGACAATACTTCTAAAAACAGTCCCCACGCACTAGTCACATGGATGATTTGCCTACTTGTCACATGGATGATGATGAATATGTTTACGGTGCATCTTAACCTATGTAAGATGAACAGCAATCACTCAAGATTTTATCGACTTGATTCACATATAGCGCTCCAAATGAGTCCTTTTCCTCCTAAACAACAAAACTATTAAGTTTTGAAACAATCTGCACCCAGACATTCTTGGCCTTGTTTTGGTGTTTTTATACTTTTTGTTCATCATCTTTAAAACACTATCTATATAAGGGATAGAAGTGTAAAAAAAACTCAAACAAAACCAAGAAAAGGCCAGCAAACAAGGCTGGTTAGAATTTTTGTTCAGCAAATGAACAAGCTAGCTGTGCCGGACTGACATTTTTCCTCAATCGCAACCATTTCAATGACTTATTCTGATTAGTGGTTCTGTGTTCCACTCTCCACTAGATTGATAGACGTCTTAAAATTTGTGTCTTCAAGAACAAGAATATAAGACTGCTTAAAAACATGGCATTTCACCTGAAGTATGTAACAACATTCACTCTATAGAATTCCACGTTCTACAATTAAGCAAGTATCAGCCTACAGCCTGAGCATCATACTTGCAAATGACACTTGGGGGGACACTTCATGTTGAGTTGTTTTTGGAAAATTTTGAAAAGCCAGTTAAATGTTTTGCAAACATAACAACTTCAGATCAGAACAATAACTAAAAACCAGAGACAAAGATGTGCATTTTTGTATAATTCAGAATTAGGGTTGGATGAACAACACAACCAATTCATAATACTTCAACCCACAACCCTGAGATTGTCAGAATTCATAAATTCTGGGAAACCATACCATTCTGGGAAAGGGCTGTGAGGCTTGTGCTTCTTTCTATGCCTGGAGAGCATTATTAAAGTCCCAAACAGCTCAGTCAAAGAAACATAGGGCCTTGAACACCCCGAATGTGAACATGTACTTTGATGATCCAAAATCACAAATATCCCAATAACATAATAATTTCAAGATTGAGAATTGAACATAAATCTAGTCCATTTCACAAGATCAAGAAATATAGCAAAACTATACCATTGATTTTGAATCAACAATCCTAAACACTAGATATCTAGTATGATCAACCTAAAATAAAATATAACAATGAGACAGAACCAAAAACAAGTAAACTCTCGTGTCAAAGTCCAAACTTCCATGCCATTGCAGGAAAGCTAAATTTTGGACCATCTTAGATTGCAGCAAAAGCCTTCTTACCACCACCACCTGATGAACCAGCTGGAATAACCTTCAACACATTGAATCTGACAGTTTTCGACAATGGCCTGAAGAGAGTCCACAAAAGAGATGAGGAAATGTACATCACGAGAATAGAAGTAAGGCGGTCCTTTAGTCAGACTTACCTGCACTGGCCAATGATCACATGGTCACCCTCTTTCACACGGAAACATGGGGATACATGAGCCGGAATGTTGGAGTGCCTCTTCTCATATCTGAAAGCACAAACAGTATTTCAGAATCAAACACCTTAATGGATGAGTACAAACTATAAGATATGTTGGGAATTATTTTGGTTTTGTACAAACCTCTGATACTTTTTGACATAATGAAGGTAATTCCTTCGAACAATGATTGTTCTCACCATCTTGGCACTGTGGCATGTGCCAGCCAGGATACGTCCTCTGATCGAAACATCACCAGTAAAGGGACACTTCTTATCGATATAGGTTCCTGCACGTAAAACGAGTCATCAGAAATTTGAAGATAATATATTGACCTGACTACACCAAGCACAATCAATTAAAACGAGAAAATCAAACTGTTGATAAACAGAAAAAAGACGGGTACAAGACCTCTTTATACGGAGACGTGTCAAAATGATGCAAGGCGGAGCGGTGAAGTGAGGCGTCCGCCTCATGCCTCACCGCCTCGGACCGCTTACAGCTTAAAAACCAAAAGCCTATTGCAGCCCACTTGTCTTTTAAGGTTAAGAGGGGGTATTTAGAGTTTTAGACAAGAGAACGACTCCTTGAGGGCTATTGTTGTTGTTGTTGCGTGTGTTCTTCTCCTTCTAATCAGGTTCCTCTCCTTCAAATTAGGTGTTGCCTCTTTCATATCAGGTATGTTTCCTCTCTTCTTCTTCCCTCTCCTTTCTGTGTTTTTTTTATATGATCTGTTTTGCAGCTTCTGCTGTGTTTTTTTTATGTGATCTGTTCTACTCCTTTTTTTAATGACCTGCTCTGTTTTTTTTATATGATCTGTTCTGCTCCTTTTTTTTATATGATCTGTTTTGTTGCGTTTTTTTTCTTCACAATAAACAATAATAAGTAATATTTCAGTGTATGGATCGTAATATTTCAGCATATGGATCGAAATTTGGTGCAAATTTTCAAAGTTAAACCAATGAGACCTGCTGGGCGATGATTCACCAAATTGCAATTTTCCAAACACTGTTTCAAATTCAACCATTAATTTTCCAAACACTGTTTCAAATTTCCAAAGTTAAACCAATGAGAAGTTGATGAACTAGTTTACATTATGCTTTGATGTTTTTCTTGTTTGTTTCTTTTTTAGTGATTTAGTGGATAGGCAAATTAAGTACACTTATGTAGTGCATCTTTTTGCTTTGCTATGCAACTTTATTATGTTTCCATTTCAATTCTAAATAGTTGTATGACTTTTTGTACATATTGGCATATGCAAGTTATCAAAATGATGATGAATATTACTTATCTAAATGTGTTTCAATTTATTATAATAAAAAATCTTTAAAAAATGTTAAAGACCGCCTCAGTGAAGTGAGGCGTCCGTCTCGCCTATGAGGTGTTACCGCCTCAACGCCTTAACTACACTGGAATATAAAAATATGTTGTAAAATGCGATGTTCAACATACAAACTTCAAATTGATACACAGATCGCATTTTACATGACGTCAGCATCTTCCTCAAACAATTGATTTTACACAACGCATTTTACAACCAGATCAAACGTTCTACCCATCAAATGTTCTACCAATCACTAGAACTATCCAATGGCATTCTCATATAAACATATGATTCATCACAGTGAATGAGATTATTCGTTAAACAGACCCAAACAATATGGGTACACCAAAATTTCCAGTGATTATTTGTTTAACAGACCCCTTCGATCATATCTAGTGCAATTATCCACCAAAATTTTCGTTCTACATAGCTATGAAAAGCCTATACATCCAAGTTTCTAATGATAAATCCATTTAATGAAATCAAAACTTAAAAAACATGTAATTCGTATGAAAATAGACCCATCCCAATATTCCAAACCAAACCAAAATAGCAAACTGATCATAGCTTGTTCAAAGTAATATGAATTGAGATTTGAATAGATCATATTCACCGGCCATGAGATTTGCAGTCCTGCAAGCCAAAAAAATGTTCTGTTTCACAAAATCGTACAAAATTCTCTTGGAATTCCTTTGATTTGTAACTCTTCCTTTCAAGCTCTCTTTGTTTTGTTATTACCCTGAGAAAACGCAAGAAAAGAGGTGGATGGAGGAAGTTTTAGGATATAGAAACCTTGTTGAACCTTGGGTGGCCATATGTCACCATTTGATTTCTAGGTACTACCACGTGGTGGTATTAAAAAGATTTCAGGTATCACATGAAGTTAAGAAAGCCACACATTTAACTCTCTATTTTGTCATTTCCTACTCTATTTCAATTCCTAATATTTTTTTTCTTTTTTATTTAGTTAATAACTTTTATTGGGTGCCCGAATTTAACCCCAAGCTAGAAGTATATCAAAATAATCCAAAGCCATTGGGATTTGAGGGGGTGATAAATGTAGATACTAGATAAATATATTCCTCTAGAACCCACGGTGATAAGACCTATATCCGCATGGGATTTGAGGAGTGATAAATGTGGATACCTGATAAATATAAATACATTTACACTTGAACCCATGGTGATAAGAGCATCCACTATAATATAACCAAATCGCCTCTTAAACTTCATGGGTTTTGAGATCTTTGGTCTTGTGCCACTATAAACTATTAAAATGGGGTTTTCAAGATATATATTTAATTATTTATACCATGGATTCACAAAGGGATATAATTGTCAACCCTACAAATCGCCCATTTGAAGTTAAGAGCCACACATTTAACTCTCTATTTTGTCATTTCCCACTTTTCTTTCTCTCTCGTCCTATCACTTTTTTTTTTCTTTTTAGTTAATAACTTCTAGTAGGTGCCCAAATTTAACCCCAAGCTAAAAGTATTAAAAAATAATCCAAATTCATTAAGTCTGAAATTAGTTTACTACTTACTATTGATGCTCTAAGGGCATCCATCATAAGTTGATTATATCCTCATATCAAACTTCACGATTTTCCCACTATAAGCTATAAAAATTGGTGTTTTCAGGGATATATACAGTGAATTTTTTAGGGGAACTATTTATCACCTCTCAAATCCAATGGGATAATAAAGATGAGCACACTTGAAGTTAAAATGACCCATATATTTAACTCTCTCTTCCACACATTGAGCTCTCTTTGCCCCTTCCCACTTTTTCCTCGTCTCTTTTCCCTTTACTGACTTCCTCACTTTTTCCTTTTTACATAATAGTTTATAATGGATGGCTAAATTAACCCCAAGCCAAAGGTATTAAAGTTTTAAAAAAAACTCCAAACACTCCATAACTGGTAATAGCCCAAAAATGGTAATGACGACAACAAAATGTGGTTGTGGTGAAGAGTAAATTGATTGAGTTTAAAGACAAGAAAGTAAGTTTGGATTCATTGTGTGCTCCCTGCGGGGGGCTTTGTGTTCCTACGTGCAATATCATTACTACATATTCAGATAAGTCTTGCTAGTAATACAGTGTTTCCATTGTGGCTTGAAAGTGTATTTCTTCTTTGAATTAAGAGAGCTCATTCTAAGTTGGTGGTTATGATAAGAAATGTTCTTGAGAGGGGCGGTCAAAGCGTTCACGGTAGCACTTGTTAATAGGGGTGTTAACTGGTCCATGTAAACCGACCGAATTAACCGAATTGAATTGAACCAAGCCGAAAAAAATCGAAACCGAACAAAAATACAACCGAACCGAGTTTTTTCGGTTCGATTTTGGTTTGAGTTTTTTTCAACCCTGAATAAACCAAACCGAGTTCTATCAATTTTTTTTTATTGTTTTTTAACTCTCAGCCCCACCACAAACAACTCAATTCCCAACCCCTGCCCACCCCTATTTAATTCCTTAATCCCAACCACACCAACTCAATTCCCAACCCACCTACTCCATTTAGTTCAGTTAAGGTGAATATATAGATATTGGATCTAACTATAGAAGTAGAGAGACCCTTCATGGATATCATAGATATAGATGAGCCTGGTGTGCTAAGATCCATTATTGATAATATTGTAAATGAGCTTTGTTTCAAGACTTTCTTGATAATTTTTATTGCTTTATAACAACTAGATACAAATGATTTCCATGTGATCTTGGTCATCTTGCTGTTGAGTTGTATATATATGTCAAAAACCTCCCAACATTGTCAGAGTTCCTCTTCGCCGAAGAAGTCACCGCACAACGCCGCACATGGTCAGAGAACATCAGCTACTACAAAGGCAGTGGGTACCTCTCCAGCGCCATCCTCAAAGCCTCCAAGGGTTTCGTAAAGGCATCAAATTGGCCGAGAAAGTTGATTCTTTGAAGTTCATTCTAAATCGGGTCTTGAATTCCGGCGGCCAAGCTGGGCGAAGGTTTGGGAACTCGTTGGGCACTATATGTCTGAGCCTATTTTTATTCGACTAATTTTCTTTGCATTAGCACTATTGGGGATTTTGTTGAATAGTATGGTCATTCGAGCTTGTTTAATCAAAATGCAATAATATTAATTTCTTTTATCATAATAGAAAAACTGGTATAATCTTTTTTATTGTTTTGGATAACATAATCTTGTTGAGGTTCAAATTTTATTTGAAATCTATATGTATGAAAAAGTTTTATCTTTGTGCTCAAGTCTAGCTGTATGGTAATGGCAACGCAAAATTGTTTTAGTAAGAAGAAGAAAGAGGATGGAAAAATAGAAAATAAACAGGAAAAACTGAAACAAACCGAATCGAGTTTCTGTTTGAAAAATAAGAAAACCGAACCGAAAATCGAATCCCAAGTTTGGTTCGGTTCGGTTTTGATCCAATTTCAAACCGATTGAACCAATTAACACCCCTACTTGTTAATGACGACCATATTAACACAATTATAGGATGACAAGTACGATCCTAACTGGAACAGTGTGCACTCTTGCATTAACAAGCTAAAACATGTTAAGACTTGTGTTCAGATTCTACAATTATCATTCTAGAGTGAGGTACTTCAGATTCGCAGCCCCAAAAATGAGATTAAAATTTTTAATGAATGAAAGTAAGAACTGGGCTTCATAAAATGAAGTCATTAACAGAACGAGGATTGGAGTCTGTGGTTGATGGGTTGGCTGGTAGTGTGAGATGTAACATACTAAGTATGGTAGCTTAGAATAATTGGGCGCAAAAAGGTTATATAAAGGGCCACAGTAGATACTGAGGAGAATCCTTCTTGAGTAATGTTCAATGTCCATGGTATCTTTTTAAAATGGCGTTTCGAAGTGTTTCCAAAATAATTCTTCAGTGTAACAAGTTTTCTTTTATCTTGAATAAAATTGTGAGAAGCTCGGTAAGCAGATCTAACGTCTGGAAAGATTTATGGGATCTCACATTGATCGGCCAGTAAACTTCTCTCCTATCTCTTGATTTAGCTACAACCATTTTGGCAATTCAAGATCAAGGGTATTGATAAATCCCTTTCTTGGTACCTCTAATGCACCGACTCTCCAAAAAAGCTCCGTATCACGTGTCAAATACGTGTCGGACACAGATTCGCGTTCGACACGCGCTTGACACGTATTTGACACGTGGTCAAAATTCGTTGACCGACTCGGACACGGTCCAGACACGTGGTAGCATTAAGGGGTGCAAATAACCTCCCTTTTATCCTCTTCGATTGATCCTCCATTCCTCCCAATTTGGAACCCTAGAATCAGAGAGAAGGGAGAATCAGAGAGAATCAAAGCCTGACTAGTTTGATCGACCGATCAAGCCACAGGGATTGAACCAGTGAGTGAGAGTGAGAGTGAGAGATCGAGGGTGTTTCTCTGAGGCTGCGAGGCTACTCTGAGACTGCGAGACTGCGAGGGATCTCTCTGAGGCTGCGAGGAGAGAGAGAGGGATCTCTCTGAGGTTGTTTCTTCTTTGTTTTCTATCTCTCTCTCTTTATATATAGTTTAATTTTGAAAAATTTCTCAAATTGCTTCATTTCTCAATTAACTCTAGTGGTGGTTTGTTTTTCTTATCTTAATAAACAGGGTTCACTGGTTCTGGGTCGTTGAATTGATTGTTAAGTGTCTCGAGGAATGAAGTATGGCGCATGGAGGAAGGGAAATAAAGGGAAAGGTCAGAGGCGCACCCACCACATGGCAGTGGCGCCCTTAATTCAGGCTGAGTGTGTGCTTTTAGATTGTCAATATCAGACGGCTGGAATGGCTAGTTGTTGTTGCAGGAAAATGGACCCAAATCTAAAGTGTAGAAGATTAAAGTTGGGTCAATATTATAATAATTCATGGATATAAATGAAGAAAAGTTAAGTTTGGATTGTTGAGTTATAAAAAAATATATATTAAAAAAATAAGTTTGACCGTGTCGCCGAGTCCTATTTTTGGAAATTGCCGATTTGCCGTATCGTATCCATGTCCAACACTACACGCATATCCGAGTCCGTGCATCATTGCTTGGTATAATGTAGCACACAAGTATCTTTAAAAAAAAAACAAAAAACCAAAAGCACACTCCAGTCTATAACTCAACCTCACACATATTCATTACCCATGAACATATTTTTGCTTCTTTATCGTTTGCTTCATTCTTTATTCAAATCGTCATTTCTTTTGCCCTTACCTATGAATGTCCTTCACCGTGACATTGAAATCTCTTCCAAGAATTTCTTTGTGGACACTATAAACATTGCTTCCAAACAAAATATGACACCAGAATCGTTTCAACTTCCAAATCTATAAGAGGGGGGGCTATGGAATGGAGTGTATTTATTGCAATGGGTATCAGAAGATTGTAACATGTGTTCATTTTAGTGTCCTTCGTCTGGGGATTAGGGGAGTACATGTTTTACGTACATTTTATTCTGAAGACCAAGCCAGCAAAATTGACCAAAAATTTAACAATTACTCATAAGTTTGAGCCTCTTTAAGGTTCAGAGTTTCGCAAATGAGCAATGCACACTATCTATGCACAATTTAACACACTGCTGCAACTATAAGGGTAGCAAAATCAAAATTCATCTTGGGGAAAATAGAAGGAAAAATAAATAAATAAATTAATTAATTAAAACTGAATTTACCATCAATGGCATCTCGGGGTGTCTTAAAACCCAACCCTACGCTCTTAAAGTATCGGTTCCCTCCCTTTCCAGGCCTCTTCCCCTTCCCAGATTTCTTCGAACTGGGAACCAAAACAAAAAACAGAAACCGATCAATAACTTCAACTTTTTCAAAACCCCACATCTAAAAATCCGATCTTTTCAACACTTGCAATCATATCGAACCCATTCTCACCATAGAAACACCTTGGGCTGTTTCAAAAAAGCCTTCTCCGTCTACACTCAACCAAACAACACCAAATGAAATCCATCAAAACAAGAACAGAAAGAAACCCATAAAGAAGGAAGTGTGTTTCAATGTAAACTGACCTGCTCAGCCATGCTGATGAACCTTCGCCCGCAAGAGAACGACGAGAGAAGAAGAGAGTAAGAGATAGTCCTTCGTCGAGCAGCCTTGTAATCCCTAGTTGTTTACGATATATTTATATCCGCTAATCAAAAGCAATTTAGGCTTCGCCTGGTAAAAGCCTGGCCCATAAACACCGAATGGGCTTCGCGATCCCGACCCAATCAGAACTTCATTCTACGCGTTGGAGGCATCCAATGCAGCATTTTTAGGTTGGGCTAGGGGTGGGCATTTCGGACCGAAAACCCGGACCGAACCGACAACCGGACTGATCGGGTCGGTTTTAATTAATTATATAAGTTTCGGTTGTAAAAGCCCGGCCCAACTCAAAGTTTCTGGTCCGGGCCTCGGTTTCCCTTTCTGAAATCCGTCGGGTAACCGGCCCGGCCCAGGTTAAATAGTTAAAAGTAAAAAATCCTAAAATCAATGTATCATGCAATACTATAGGCACACATAAAATTCAATTTGGGCTGAACTTTATAAATTTGTGACTCTGTTTTTCTGAAATTTGAGCTTTATAAAATTCGATTTGGGCTGAAATTTGGACTTTAAAAATTTTCAATTTGAATGTTGCTCTTAGGACCGAAACCGGCCCGAAATTCGGTTAACCGGGACCTCGGTTAACTGGTCAACTCGGTCCGATTTCGGGTCTCATAAACACGGGCTTAAATTTCTTGGGCCGGTTTTCGGTTTTTACATTTTGGGCCGGTTACCCGGACTTGCCCAACCCTAATCCTGATCCCGACCCGTTCCGGTATGGTCCCGAACCGGTTAAGACCAGGACAAATCGGTCTACACTGTTTTTATCTTGGACCGTTCCGGTTTGTCTCGGTTACTGTGGCACTTCATATCTAAATCCAAGCCCAGTTATTAGCAAACCAAAGCCCAACCCAATGTTTTACCAAAACCCAATCCAATGCCAAAACAAACACATGAGATTATCTAAATCATTCTTCATAAGTACGTTTTAAACCTTGATGACAAGAAAATTATCTAAATCATCTTGACAATAACAATGATCCAGAAAAAAGGTCATAGAATCAACAACTTGAAGTTTCCTACCAAAACATAAATAAAACTGCAACATTGTCTACTCATCTTCCTGGCTGCACAACCTAGCCAATTTGTTGGTAACAACAACATCCAACTGTGCAGCACGCTCCACAATCGCCTTCCTCTTATGGGTCGAGATATTGTGTGCAATCTCAGCACAGTAAGTCCTGTTATGCATCATCAATAGCTCCAGCTCCGCAACGTTATGCATCAAAAACTTCTTGAAGCCATTTGGGAGATAATGACGGGTCTTCTTGTCTGAGCCATAACCAATGTTAGGCATCAAAGTCACTCCTTTGAACTTTCTCCTCACTCGGGAATTGATATCCTTGGGTCTCCTCCAGCTTTCCTTGACAGAGATCTTCCTGTCACTTTGAGGCCTCTTGAACTTCTTGATGCGCTTCTTAATTATCTTCTTGGTGAGAAGAGAAACTACCATGGCTTCTGTTGAGGGGTTTTGGGTTGCCGCAAGACTGTTCTAACCATAACAAATGTAGAGATGAGAACACATGAGATGATTAATGAGAACAATAGTCAAGCCCAAAAAATGATGAAATGAATCATTCTCGGCCTCTGGTAAATCAAGCCCAAAAAAAATTGGCTGACTGAATTGGAAAATGAACAAACCGGGTAGGCATGGTCCCGATCGGGACTGTTCCGGTTCCAAACAGTTCGGGTTTAACCGTGCCATCCCAAAAAAAAGTGGCTTTCCCGACTCGGACTGTTTCCGGTTGACTGAACCGGGATAGGCCTCAACCCGGACCGTGCCCACCCCTATTTTTAGGTTATTTAAATTTTGGGTATGCATATTTTAGGCGTATTTCATATTGGATACAAAAGTTTTTCATACTTACACATTGGGTACAAATTTTGCTCTTGACCATTTGTTCAACGACGTCTACCAAGGTTAGGCATCCCACGTTTAGTAAAGACCCAAATATTCTGAAGTGTTTTTTTAGTTATTGACATTTTTGTATGCATAATTTAGATCAATGAAATAGCTTTCCATAATTACATGTTGGGTATGCAATTGGATCTCGACAATTTGATCAATGACTCTAACCAAAGTCAGACGTCTCATATTCAATAAAGACCCAATGCCCTCAGGAAAATGAGCATGAGATTCAATTATTTGACCTTCTCCAGGTAATAAACCATCCAGGATTTTGGTTAACTCGGAAAGATTAGCCTACAAATATCTATTTTCTCATCAAATAACGAGTAAGTTTTTCGCATTATGGATACCTCTGTTTATATTATAATTGCACTTTGAATACCTCGTGCAAGTCACGTGCTCCTATATTGAGGTATTTAGGACTTTACAGAATGTGAGGCGTTTAACCTAAGTCAACGTCGTTGAACAAACAATCAAAACCAATTTGTACCCAATGTGTAATAATGTAAAACTTTTGTACCAATGTGTAAGAGCATCTCCAAGGGTAAAAGTTAAATTGGGGTATTAAATATATCTCATTTTAACCAAAAGCTAATTTTAGGGATCCCCTATTTATTCACTTCATCACTCCAACCACATTTCTACTTTAATTTTTCATCATTATTTAAATACATCTCCCATTACTATTTTTCATCATTCCAACCATATCTTCCACTTTAACCCCAAATTAAAAAAAATGGAGTTATATATATATGACCGTTGGTATTTGGGGGATGACATGGATACCCTCCAATATAGGGGTAAGGAGAGACAAGGATAAAATGGGAGTATGTATAGGATGTTCCAATGGAACACTTTTTTCCCTACAGGAGATCCCAAATTGGTTTTTTCTTAGCCAACTTGGGGTGATGCTCTAACACGTCCAAGTTATGCGTAGCCAAAATGAAAATAACTTGGGATGTCTAGTTTCAGTGCTGCTTGGGGCGCAAACACGCACTCTGTCTGGAACTAACTGAGGCCTGGAGCTGCTGCGGCCTGAGCTGAATGTGATCTGGTTGCTGCGGCCTGGAGCTGCTGTGGACTGGATTTGGTGCGGCTTGATGTGTTTGCTGCGGTATGGTGACGCAGTGTCGAGATGGTGGACGCGCGAGAGGATAAATGGACGCATTTGCGCAGCAGTTTTAGCGTGCTGTGGCCTAATTGCATGCACGCTGGTTCGGTTCGTTATTTTGGTCAAAATTCTTTTGATGTTTTAATTTTTGTCTTTCTTCGGGCATATGTTTTTAGAACAGGTTTTTACTTCTGTTTTTGCTTATTAATACGGGTAACGTCGTAATGTACCCCTGTAGCGTTTGTAAGTCAATTTTTTGATAAGTAATAACGGTCTGCCATTCCATAGTTGCCCCTCCCCACTGGAGGTTAATTTAAAAAAAAAAAATGAAAATAACCCAAAAGTATTAATGGGTATTTGGGTCATTAATGTGGGACGTCTGACCTTGGTTAGCACTGTTGAACAAACGGTCAAGACCCAATTTTGTACCAAATCTATAATTATGCAAAAACTTTTTATCCAATGTGAAACACACCTAAATTATGCTTATCCAAATGTAAATAACCCATTTTTCCACACAAGAACTCGAAAGCTAACGATTTCAACGTATAAATTGTAGTGTTGAAATGTCGTTGTTATCAATTTTATCTTCTTACAAATTTTAATTATTTCATGCTCTTGAGGATGAAGGTTTGTCATAAAAGGGAATATACTTTTCGTGCCTGAGAATCTTTTATCAAATAACTTCTCAAGAAGTGCCACGATACGATGACTACTACAAGATTTACACTCATAGGAAGTAGGAACACATCACATTCCTTGTTAGAACTGTTACCTGCCTTGTTTTGCCAAACTAGTTAAGCTAGTTAGAGTAAAGAGTACACTTTATGTATCAGACTAAAATGACAAAAAATATAATAAAATCGGAACACTACAAAAAAAAGGCCTTTAGCGACGTAGTCAAAATTGTCGCTATAGACAACATTTCGTCGCCATAAATATTGGGCAACAAAATATTCATCGCGCAAAGGTTGTCACCACAGCTTTGTCTTGCAAGCCTTTGCGCGACGAAAAAAAATCGTCGTCGCTACAAAATCCTTTTTGCGCGACGACACCACAGCTCTGTCTCGCAAATCTTTGCGCGACGAAAATAATCTTCGTCGCTACAAATGCCTTTTTGCGCGACGACACCACAGCTCTGTCTCGCAAGTCTTTGCGCGACGCAACTAAATCTTCGTCGCTACAAAATCCTTTTTGAGCGATGACACTCTCGCAAATCTTTGCGCGACGAAAATAAATCTTCGTCGCTATGAAATCCTTTTGCGCGACGACACCAAAGATCGTTGCATAAGGGTGCGTCGCGTAATACTGTTTTGCGCGACGCTAATTTCGTCGCAAGAAATAGAATTGTTCTTCGTGCAAAATATACTTACGCGACGATCCCTTTCGTCGCATTAAACTTTGTCGGCATAAATCAATCGTGACGATCCCTTTCGTCGCGTTAGACTTTGTCGGCTTAACTCAATGGTGACGAACCTTTCATCGCACAAGATATTCTTTACGCGACAACAATATTCATCACTCTAATGTTGTCACACAAGTTACGTCGATCCAAACATGCTTGATCTATTCTTATGCGACGAAAATTTTTGTCGCTTAAAGTTCTGTTTAATAATTTTGAAATCTTTTAATTCAAATATTTATTTTAATTAAATTTGAAATATTTATTAATTGAATCGTCTCACGCATAGAAAGGTTTGGCTAATTTATTTAAATACTACTAACTTTACAAATTAATAATGTAAAATCATAATGTATCCATTACAAATTAAAAAATTTTAAACCGTACTGTATAGTTACAAATTAAAAAAACACATCAGTACATTTTTTAGGGATGTGGTGGCTGATGATGGTTTGTCGACAGTAGCGGGAGGCTCGACAAATTAATCCCCAACTGCTGGAGAGCCCCTAATAACATACTCCACCTAGTTGCCTCTTGTGCTTGTCGTTCCCCCTCCAGGGCCTCCCTCTCCGCCTCATGCGCTTTGGCAGCATTTAACTCATTCTGTAATTCCTCCACTTTTGACTGTAATGATGAAACGATTCCGACTGACCGCTGCGAAGCTGAAGATGAGGTGTTGACCTCACGAACTTTAGCTTTTCCCATCCCCCAAACAATCTTTCCGGGTCTTGGACCTAGCGATTCCAATGTCTCCGTCAAAATATGTAATCCTGCATCAGGATCGTCCATTGTGAGTTGTTCCAACGGAGTTCCCGGAAGATGCTGCGAGGCCACTCGCTCCATGTAGGCATCTCGCCTCTCCACCATTGTTTCCTTGATTAAAAAAATTATTAAAAATTAATAACTTTTAAAACAACAGAAGTGACAACATGCAAAAAAATGCAAAGAATAAAACTTACATGCAACTTCATGGCCACCTCATTGCCAGGTAGTGCATAAACATCCTTGAACATGTCGATTTCTGGGAATTTTGAACCCTCCTACAAAACATTGTTAAAATAACAAATCAACTAATATAAACATTTAATTGAATGTATTGACTAAAAATAAAATAATGAAATGAAACATAGTTCACTTACTAGACGTCGTTCCTCCACCCAGTAAGAGAAGGGCAATGAACCAGAGTGATGTAAAATTTTCTTTTGACGTTGGTTCGCCTTGTTCGCCTCGGATCTTTTCTGTATAATTATTCAAAAAATATATTAAACATATGCATTATTACATATATAAAGCTTTCTAATGGTTAGTTGATTGTTTTGATAGATATCAAAGGAATCCCTGACTCAGTGTCATGCTGAACTGTAGATAAATGAAAAGCTAATAAACATGTCCTATGCCAAAAGAACAAGAAAACTCACTAAACTAAATAAATGAAGACGGTCTTTGACAATCTCATGTTATTCAAAATGAAAAGGAAGTTCAAGATGATGCCTTACCATATGGTATTCATAGATGCAGTAACTTCCTAAACTTCCAGAAAGTAAATCAAGAGGGTACCCAGTTTGAATAAATACCTGCACAATTATTGCCAAGAAAGTTTAGTCAGTGAAAAAGAAGTCCAAGTGATGCGAACAATATCCATGCATAGACCTGCCTGAAAGAATTATTAAAAAGAAAAAAAAAAGAACATTTTAACTCTTCTGCTATATATCTTCCATGTAAAGTTCATCCAACATACATAGATGTCTATGTCAGTGTCTGTGTGCATGAGTATATATGTTGAGCAGAACATTGTCAAAAATCTGAAGATCTCAATAAACCAGTAGCTTCTCAATTTAGTAAAACCATGAAGCTTTAGAAACTTAATGACAACCATACATCAGGATTTTTCTCCATCTCAGCAGTGAGGGCTCCAACGGTTCCAGGATGCAACCTAACATCATCATCCAGGAACAATACATACTTACTGTCTTTGTGCATCTTCTCAACGCCAACCTGTACAATGCAACGAAAACTATAATGAAACCCATGTCATGTGCTCTTAATCACTATGAGAGAACAACACACTTGCAAAACTCTGCTCAATGATGTTCCTGGACATCAGATTAGTTACTGCTTTGGATTGGAATGGTACACAAGAATCATGTCTTGGATCTTATCATTTAATCATTATACCTACTATCCCAATGAAAAAAATTATATTCCACTTGGTTAGGACTCCAGATCCCTGAATAAAAAAAGAAGAAGAGGGAAGACCGAAAAGGGATAAAATCTCTGGAACATTTGTCCATAGGAATTTCTTATACAGAACATGTTCTTACATTCTTTATTACTTAGACAGGATGAGAAGGTAAGACACTTTACATACTAACTGATTGTGAATTTTTTGACTGCATGTGGTAGACAACCCAGCTGCAATAACCTTGACATCAATGTTATCCTGGAAACAGAAACCATCAATCAGAAAATAGAAATAACAGGAATAATAACAAATTGACAAAAGTTAACATGCACATCAGAAAAAAATTATATTCAACTATCAGTTTCTAAGTCACAAGATTTAACACATGCCCCAAGCACAAACACATATGTGACCTCATTTATCTCAAAACCGTAAGATTGCATTTGCCTTAGCAGTTCCAATGCCTTCTCACATTGGCCATCATGCCCATACCCAGCTATCATAATGTTCCAAGAAACAACATTAACTTTGGGCAAGTTTACAAAAATCATATCAGCTAAGTCCATACTTCCATGCTTTGCATACATATCAAGCAATGAATTGCTTACGTGGATATCATTTTCAAACCCAAGTTTAACTGTTAACCCATGAACTTGTAGGCCATACTGTTTAGATGAGAGAACCCCACACTTTTGACTATAGGAACCTGATTCTCCAGCTATTCCTCTAGCACAAACACCAAGAATGCTCGACAAGGCAATGGCGTCCATCCTAATCCCAAACTGATGCATGCATCTTTGAAAACATTTTCAGTGCCTGGTCGACATGATCAGTATTTGCTAACCCACCAATCATTGCTGTAAAGGAAACCTCATTTGGTCGAGACATCTCATTGAAAGTTCGAACTGCATCCCCTGTACTCCCACACTTACCATACATACCCACCAACGCATTTTCCACTAGGGATGGCAGTGGGGCGGATTTTCACGGATATCCGCCCCACCCAATCCGTTTGGGGCGGTTTTGGATATGGTTGAATGGGTTTTTGGATGGTTTTGGGTATCCAAAAAATATCCGTTTACTATTCGGGGCGGATACGGATTTGGCCATATCCGCCCCGCGGATATCCGTTTAAGTAGTAAAATTACTAGAATACCCTCAGTTAAATTAGTGAAATTACACTACTATATAAAAGCCAAAGTTACCCCTCTGCCCTCTCACTCGCATTCTCCCGGCTCCCCCCCCCCCATTCTCCCCCTCGGCTCTCACTCACATTCTCCTCCCCCTCTCATTCTCACATTCTCTGTAACACAGTCACAGACTCACAGCGATTAGCAAAGGCGAGGTCGAAGGCGGAGGCGGAGGTCGAAGGCCGAAGCTCGAAGGGTCGTCTTCGTCCCTTCATCTCCTTCTCAGAATCTCAGACACTCGAAGACGAAGGGATTACTCCTCCCTTCTGCTGAGATTTCGCAAGGAAGATCCATCATCCTCCCTCTTCATGCTGCTGCTGCGTCTTCCTCCTCGCGGTGATCCCCTCCCTTCCCCTGGTCCTCTTCGTCCCTCTCAGAGAGATCTCTATTTGAAGATCAAGAACAAGATCACAGCGAAGGCGGTCGTCGCCCCTTCTCCTTCTCCTTCTACTTCTCCTTCTTCTCCTTCCCAGATCTATGATCTGATCAGATTTGATCTTAGATCAGATCTGAGTTCTGATCTGAGATCAGATCACAGATGTGATCAGAGATCAAATCTGATCTGATCTATCCGATCTCATCAGATCAGATCTATCCGATCTCATCTGATCTGATCTATCCGATCTCATCAGATCAGATCTATCCGATCTCATCAGATCAGACCTCGATCTCAACAGATCAGACCTCGATCTCATCAGATCAGACCTCGATCTCATCAGATCAGAGCTCGATCTCAACAGATCAGAGCTCGATCTCATCAGATCAGATCTCGATCGCATCAGATCAGACCTCGATCTCAACAGATCAGATCTCGATCTCGATTTCGATCTCATCATCAGATCTGATCTGATCTGATTTCGATTTCGATTTCGATCTGATCTGATCTCGATTTCGATCGGATCAGATCTGATCTCGATTTCGATCTGATATTTTTTGGTAATCTGTTGTAATTTTTGATCGAATTTGTTGTAATTTTTAGATCGTTTTTTTTCTTTTGTAATTTGTTTATTTTAGAGATTCAAATATCTGATTTTATTTTTTAAATTTGTTGTATGTTTTTATTTTTTATTTTTTATAAATGATCGTTTAACTGTAATGTAAATGTGGGCATCAACCTATTTCATGCGGATATCCGGGGCGGGGCGGATATCCGCAAATCCGTCTGGGGCGGGGGCGGTTTTGAAAAATAATACCAAACGGATATGCGGGGCGGATTTTAATCCCCGCAATTCTCAGCGGGGCGGGGATGGATTTGCTTAAATCCGCCCCAATCCGCCCCGTTGCCATCCCTATTTTCCACATACATATCGCTATTAAGACCAACTTTAATAACATGAACATGACACCTCCTACCATGTTCTACAGCTACAAGACTACCGCAAGCACTGAAAACGCTAGCAAAAGTAAATAAAGTAGGCATGAAACCCTCCCCATTCATCATATAATACAACTCCACCGCCTTCTCTTCACATCCATTACGCGCCAATGCGCTGATCATAGTATTCCACGAAACAGTATTCCTCTCAGGCATTTCCACAAACAAGTCGTACGCTTCTTCGACCCTGCCATTTTTGTCAAACACACTAAGCGCATTCCACGAGTACACATTCCTTGCAGGCATATTACTAAACACTTTGAACGAAGAATCGGACCGACCACAATTAGAGTAGAACTCGATGAGCCTGTTGGGTAAAAAAACATCTTGGAAGTAGTAGCCATTTCTCAGGATGTGTGAGTGGAGAAATGGCTACTACTTCCAGCCTATATATAAAATTATTTATCCACCCCCTCCTCCCAATCTCAATTGTAAACAGATCATCATCCTTCGAATAAACCAACATTATACATGTTGAACCCATCAGATTAGATAGTGTATTTCTATTCAAGTGAAAGGATCATTATGATTTAAGAAATAAAATATGGGAATCATACCTCAAAGGCACTTTTCAGATGAGTAAGCTCCTTGTCCAAGTCGTTGATGGCCTGGTTGTATGCTTGCATTGGCGAGGATTGGCTGGTGGTGTGAATCTACAAATACCCATTACACACCAATCAAACTCAATCATAAACCAAATCAAGATTAATAACGACAACATTATCGATGATAATAAAGCATCAAATCAACTTTAACTTTTAACAGAAAACAAAAAATAAATAATGAACCCGCAATGAAAGAAAAACAGGATTACACACAAGACATGCTAGTGAAGTAGAAAATAAATAGAACACTGACCCTGACAATGACTTTGTATTGAAGAGGGTGAGGAAGCTTATATCCAGCAAACAAGACATTTGGGTCTCTATGCAATTGCCTGTTTTATCATCAAAAGTGAAAGCAAGAGAGAGAGAGAGAGAAAGGAATCAACGGACTAAGAACCAAACGAAGTTGCAGAGAAGATCCTTACGTTCGATTTCGATTGAAAGTGAGATTTAGACGAAGAGATTGAAGAGAGGGATCACGAATGAATGAGAAAAAATATCAGGTTAGAGACATAAAACCCTGACCACGTAGAAGAACCTTTCTGTTCTGCAAGTGTAGAGTGAGTAAAACGGTGTGGTGAAGAAGATGAAGTGCGACTGAAGAGGGAGAACTGTGTAGTCCATGTTAATTGTTGATGAAAACCATTTCCACCTCCAAAATTTTGAGGGAGCCTGGTCGGTCTTGTGACCTGTTTAGTGGCTCGGTGTGACTTGGGGGCTATTCGGCCGAGAGAGGAAGGCGGTTGTCAGGACTAGTACCATTGGTTAGGGAAATCAAGGTTCAGAGGCCTTTCAAGACTTTCCTAATGGTCTCAAAACTCAATGTTCCCTTTTGAAAAGTGCCCAAATGCTTAGCATCTATATTATAGGGGGAAGGTTTGAGCTCTTGACTGTGAGGACGTGTTGCCTCCATTGCATAGTCGGGCCAGACTGTACCGCTAGCATTTTTATTGTTTTCTTTGCATTGCTTTTCAACTTCAAACTTGTATTTCCATCGATCGATAGCATCGAACTAGTCTTGAGCAACGTCCTTCCGAACGTTCCTCCCCATTGTAATCTATTGAATGTGAATGAGAGCTTTTACTGACTATTGTGCATTGTTATATTGTCTACAGATTGATATTGTGCATTCTCAAGTTAATATTTGTGTTCGTCAAAGTAACTACTCATAGGCTTACTAGTGAATTGGATAGCTAGTGCCGCACGGATTACTAGTCCGTGACAGTTGGTATCAGAGCCAGAGCTTGTTGAATGCAAACCAGGATGCAGGAAGTAAATGAGCGCCTTAGCGCTATGGAGGAACGACAGGCCAGTCGAATGCATAGACTGGAAAGCAGAATGGACCAGTTGAACACTTTGGGAGAACAGATTAGTCGGTTGGATGGACTCTTTTCACTGGCAGACAGAGTGGATTCGCTGGCCGAGCATGTTGATAACTTAGAGGGACGAACAGTCGCAATGGAAGAGTCGCCTCACCCCACAGCTCAGGTGATGAGTGACTTCCAATTACAGTTGGAGGACTTATTTGCAAGGGTTGGCTTGCTTACTAAGGCCACAGGGACGACTGACCACCCCAGGATGAAAGTACCCGAGCCAAAATCATATGCTGGGGCACGAGATGGGAAGGAGTTAGAGAACTTCTTGTTTGATCTGGAGCAGTATTTTCGCGCGGTGAACCCCGAATCAGAAGAAGCCAAGGTTACCATGGCGACCATGTACTTAGCAGGTGATGCGAAACTATGGTGGAGAACCAAATATGCAGATATGGAAGAAGGTCGCATCCTTATTAGAACTTGGGCAGATCTCAAAAAGGAACTCAGAAATCAATTCTTGCCTGAGAACACTGATTTCTTAGCAAGGAGGAAGCTCCACACCATCAAACAAACAGGCAATATTCGAGACTATGTCCGACAATTCTCAACTTGCTTGCTAGATATTCGAGACATGTCTGAGAAGGACAAAGTTTTTTGTTTCATGGAACAAGCTCAGCCGCTTCTACAAGCAGAATTGCAAAGGCAGAAGGTGACAGACATTACAAGTGCTATTGCGGCAGCAGAAAGATTTAGCGATTATATGCCCATGACTGGATCCACTTCACTCAATCACTCCACAGCTAGAACTGGCAGTACCAATTCAAGCTCAGGGTCGAATGCTCGGTCACCTCACCAAAACTGGGGAAACTCAAGTCAGAATCGAGGAAACTATAATTCCCGGCCGTCCAACCAGAATTGGAGTTCCAACAAAAATTGGAATGCCAGCTCTAGCAACTCAAATTACAACAACAAAGGAGGGCAAAATTACTCTGGGCAGTGGAGACCATCTGCCCCTGCCCCATGCATTCTTTGCAATAGCAGGGATCACCCAACAGGCAAATGTCCATCCAAACCAGCTCTACACTCATTAATGTCCTTGCTTCAAGCAGAACCTTCTAACCCGACCGCATCGAGCTCGAACCCCACCAACAGTGAGACCTCCCAAATGGGAGCTCTACGCAAGCTCAATGCTGTCAAAGGAGAAATGTATGAGCACCCACACAAGAAGGCTTTACAATACATCGACATCACTATCAATGGGTTCCCTTCCCAAGCATTGTTGGATTCCGGAGCGACAGACAATTTTATTGCCCCAGATGAAGCTAGACGTGTGGGTCTGAACTTAGAAGGAGATGTGGGTAAGTTGAAAGCTGTCAACTCTGAGGCAATCTCTATTAATGGTGTGGCTAGAGCTGTGCCACTACAGGTTGGTCCATGGGAAGGAAGATCAAACTTCTTGGCCGTTCCACTTGATGATTTTAAGGTGATTCTTGGCCAAGAATTCTTCCGAGGAGCTGCAGCAGGACCATTACCTTTCATGGACTCCTTGGGGTTTTTCGGACCCAGACTACGCATTGTACCAACCTCAATTCGACCAACAACTCATGATAGAATATTGTCGGCGCTCCAAGTCAAGAGGGGCTTGGCCAAAGGAGAAGATACATACTTAGCTGTGGCAAAGCTAGAGATGGAAGATGATACTAGCAAAATCCCTGAGGAAGTTGCCCAAGTTATTGCTGACTTCAGCGAAGTGATGCCGAATGAATTGCCAAAGAATCTACCTCCCAGAAGGCTCATTGATCACGAAATTGAGTTAGTCCCTGGTGCCAAGCCACCCGCACGTAGTCCATATCGCATGAGCCCTCCAGAGCTGACCGAATTGAGAACACAACTAGATGGCTTGTTGGAGTCAGGATTCATTAGGCCCTCTAAAGCACCTTATGGGGCACCTGTTCTTTTTCAGCGGAAACATGATGGCAGTCTTCGCCTTTGTGTTGATTATAGAGCCTTGAATAAAGTCACTATAAAGAACAAATACCCGTTGCCGCTCATTGCAGACTTATTCGACCAACTTGGATCCGCCAGATACTTCACAAAACTCGACTTGAGATCAGGTTACCATCAGGTCCGCATTGCTGCTGGTGACGAACCAAAAACTGCTTGTTCTACTAGATATGGGTCATATGAGTTCCTAGTAATGCCCTTCGGCTTGACCAATGCTCCAGCTACATTTTGCACCCTTATGAATGGCCTGTTCCGTCACCTTCTGGACAAGTCTGTGGTTGTCTATCTTGACGACATTGTGGTTTATAGTGGGACTATAGAAGAACACCTACATCATTTGCGAGAAGTGTTCCAAATCCTTAAGGATAATCATCTCTTTGTCAAGAAGGAAAAGTGCTCATTCGGCCAGACCCAGATCAATTTCTTGGGTCATGTTATTGGCGATGGCAAGATTCGGATGGACATGGAGAAAGTCAAGGCAATCCATGATTGGAACTCTCCTAAGAACGTGTCTCAACTACGTTCTTTCCTTGGACTCGCAAACTATTATCGTCGCTTCATAAGGGACTACTCTAAGAGAGCGGTTGCCCTGACAAATTTGTTGAAACAAGACCGAACATGGGAATGGGATAGGCAGTGTGAAGCTTCATTCCAAGACTTGAAATTGGCCGTGATGAAAGATCCAGTATTGGCCTTGCCAGACATCACCAAGCCCTTTGAAGTACAAACAGATGCATCTGATTATGCATTAGGGGGAGTTTTACTTCAAGATGGTCACCCGGTAGCATATGAGAGTCGAAAGTTGAATGATACAGAGTCTCGTTACTCAGCTCAGGAAAAGGAATTGCTAGCCATTGTACATTGTTTACGGGTGTGGAGACACTACCTCTTGGGATCTCAAGTTCTTGTTAAAACGGATAATGCTGCAGCAAGCCATTTCCTTACTCAGAAGATGCTAACCTCCAAGCAATCTCGATGGCAGGAAAAATTAGCAGAATTTGACTTAGTATTGGAATACAAGCCAGGGCGCACTAACAATGTAGCTGATGCACTCAGTAGAAGGGCAGACCTTGCAGTGCTAACCCATACTGGTCCGAGTCACACCATCTTGGAGAAGATCAAAGTAGGCCTACAGACGGATCCACAAGCGAAGGCGATTACAGAGTTGATCAAGCAGGGCAAAACTCGACGGTTCTGGATAAAAGATGGAGCAATACTCACAACTGGTAATCGCCTCTATGTTCCGAGAACTTCTGGTTTGAGGAAAGAACTTTTGAGAGAATGCCATGACACCCATTGGGCGGGACATCCAGGTTGGAGACGGACACTTGCATTGCTAGAGAGGGGGTACTATTGGCCGCAGATACAGGAGGATGTAATGGCCTATGTTCGAACATGTCTTATTTGCCAGCAAGATAAGGTTGAAAGAGATCGACCAGTTGGCTTACTAGAGCCCCTGCCTGTTCCAACTCGTCCTTGGGAAAGTGTTTCCATGGACTACATTACTGGGTTACCGAAAGTGGAGGATTTCAGGAGCATCCTTGTAGTTGTTGACCGATTCTCAAAGTATGTGACATTTGTGCCGACCGGACTAACTTGCACAGCCGAAGATACGGCGCAATTGTTCCTCAAGCATGTAGTGAAGTATTGGGGACTGCCCGAAAACATTGTTAGCGATCGTGATGCTCGATTCACAGGAAAGTTCTGGAAGGAGTTGTTCAAGCTCTTGGGATCCAAACTTAATATGTCGACAAGCCAACATCCCCAATCTGACGGACAGACTGAGTGCTTTAACTCTATGCTTGAAGAATACCTTCGTCATTTTGTAAGTGCAAACCAGAAAAATTGGGTGGGACTACTTGATGTTGCACAATTCTGTTTCAACTTACAAAAGAGCTCAGCTACTCACTCCAGCCCCTTTCAATTAGTCACTGGTCAGCAACCATTGACACCACATACAGTGCTGACCGGATACCAAGGACCCAGCCCAAGAGCTCTTGAATTTGTCAAAGCCTGGCAGAAAAACATTGAAGTTGCTCGAGCCTATCTTGAGCAAGCCTCCCGTCACATGAAGAAATGGGCCGACAAGAAACGACGAATCGATCCTTTTGAAGTCGGGGACTTGGTATTGGTGAAGCTAGATATGTTCAACAAGTATAAACGGACAGCTAGAGCACACAACAATCTGTTTCGCAAGTATGAGGGACCGGTACAGATTATTGAGAAAGTAGGCAAAGTCTCCTATCGCGTCAAGTTACCACATTGGCTCCGTTTCACCCATCCTGTCTTCCATGCAAGTAACTTGAAGTCTTACCATGCCGATGCCGCTGATCCCACAAGAAATGTATCTACCCGAGCATTGCCTAAGCATCCTTCTAAGCCAGATCGAGAAGTGGAAGAAATCTTAGCTGACCGCCTCATCAACAACACAGGCCCGGATAGAGAATATTTGGTCAAGTGGCAGGATGAACCTCCTTCAGAGATCAGTTGGGAGCCAGTTGAGCATCTGCTGCCATACCTCTCAAAACTGGAAGAGTACTTGGAAAAGTTCGCTGCGAGGGCGTCAGCGAATTGAGTGTGGGAGAGTGTCAGGACTAGTACCATTGGTTAGGGAAATCAAGGTTCAGAGGCCTTTCAAGACTTTCCTAATGGTCTCAAAACTCAATGTTCCCTTTTGAAAAGTGCCCAAATGCTTAGCATCTATATTATAGGGGGAAGGTTTGAGCTCTTGACTGTGAGGACGTGTTGCCTCCATTGCATAGTCGGGCCAGACTGTACCGCTAGCATTTTTATTGTTTTCTTTGCATTGCTTTTCAACTTCAAACTTGTATTTCCATCGATCGATAGCATCGAACTAGTCTTGAGCAACGTCCTTCCGAACGTTCCTCCCCATTGTAATCTATTGAATGTGAATGAGAGCTTTTACTGACTATTGTGCATTGTTATATTGTCTACAGATTGATATTGTGCATTCTCAAGTTAATATTTGTGTTCGTCAAAGTAACTACTCATAGGCTTACTAGTGAATTGGATAGCTAGTGCCGCACGGATTACTAGTCCGTGACAGCGGTGGTGGGCAGCTTGTGGTGGCAAGAGAGAGGAAGGGGAAGGGAGATGCATTCGGTGGTGGGGCGGTGAACTCAGAGAAGCAATCACGAACTCAGATGAACTCAAAGATGTTGCATCTGCTGTGATTTGGGGACGACAGAGTGAGAGAAGACGTGGGTTTGAGTTTTGATAAAATGGGCTTGAGTTTGCGCGACGAAGCCTTCATCGTTATATATCAGATAATTCGTCGCGCCAGTATTCAAAATTTCACCACCAATTTTTTTGCCGCCAGAAATATTCTAATTTCGTGTGAAATATTTCACCCCAATTTTTTTGCCGCCAAAATATTTTAAGGGGGGAGCATTTTGTGCGACGAAATATTCTAATTTTGTCGCACAAACATCACATTTGTTTATTTTAGAGAAAATTTTTTATATCATTATTTAATTAATTAATTGAACTTCGACATACATTTAACAAATTTATGGTAAAAAATTTCATAGTACATTAACAAATTTAATTAAATGAACTAACAAAATACATAATATTATTAACATCTTGTAAACGACCTAACAAATTATATTCCTTCAAATGTATTTAATCTGAATCAGTAGAGTAATCACTTTCGACTTCTTCTTCAAATTCATCTGACATGGTTGCCTCAGATTCTCCAAAAACTCCATCTTTTGCAGGTGATACCTCAACATCATATTCGTCATCAATTGGAGGAAGTTCAACAAATAACTCAAATGGCTGTTGGATAATGGGAATGCTTGAAGATGAATTCTCTTGATCAGCGATGTCGTCATCACTGTGGTTTTTAGGAATGTCCCATATACTTCTGTGTTGGATCGTCTGGACTACTTTCCATCCACCACCGGCTTTAGGATCATCTAGATAAAAAATTAGTATCACGATTATCGGGATGTTTGCCAATCTGACCAAATTTCAAGCTATTCAACTTAGCCAAAATTTCATTCCCCGACCATTCTCTAGGTCTAGTGTCGTTCTCCATTTTTTCATCAAAGTCCACCTTATTTGTTCGCCACTCGTGATCCTGGGGCAACCATCTACGGTGACCCATATAACAAACCTTTCCCGCGTGCCAATCAGACGTTAGATCATCGTTGCATATCGGACATGCCTTATAGCCCTGGATGATCGGGAATAAACATTTGATCATCGTTGCATATCAGATATGCCTTATAGACGTTACACCATTTTCCCATAAGTCTTTTAACTCATCAACCAACGGCCGCAAATAAACATCAATGTCCTTTCCGGGATGATCGGGAATTAATAAAGTCATCATTGTAAATTCTTTTTTATACTCATCCAAGGGGGCAAGTTATAAGGAACAACAACGACATGCCAGATGCTGTGAGTAGAGCTCATATTCCCGAACGGATTAAATCCATCAGTTGCAAGCCCCAATCTGACATTGCGCGGGTCTTCTGCAAAATCGGGATACATAGTATCGAATGCTTTCCAAGCCTCTCCATCAACAGGATGTCTCAAAAATCATCATCAACCCTTCCTTCCTTATGCCATCTCATATGACTCGCAGTGTGCGTCGACATGTACAGTCGCTGCAATCTGGGCTTCAGTGGAAGATAACGCAAAACCTTTTGTGGAATTTTCTTCATTTTATTACCAGAATTAGGCTTATATCTTGGCTCATTGCACACAGGGCATGCATCCATCCCTTCAATTTCCTTATAAAATAACGTACAGTTGTATTTGCAACCATAAATCTTTTGATACCCCGAATCAAGACCATTCAACAATTTCTGCGCGTTACGATAATCCTCAGGCAAAACGTTTTCCTTCGGAAGCATCCGCTTCATAATTCCCATTAAATGAGAAAAACACTTATTCGACATATGATGTTTCACTTTGCAATGCATCAACTCCACAATGGCAGTAAGCAGGGAGAACTCTGTGCAACCGGGGTATAATGCTTGTTGGGCTTGTTTCAACAGTTTTTCATAGTTTTCTAACTCTTCACTTTGCAGCATGTTGGGAGGTACGGTATCTCCTATCATATCATCAATGCCATCTTCGTTCATCGATGCATATGGATAAGCGTCATTTATTATACCCATAACTTGGTCATTATCATTCATCGACGTTTCATCAATGTGCGGCACAAGTGGCTGGGAATTCGATGAAGTCGAACCAAATTCTCGTTGCTCCCCATGATAAATCCACCTCGTATAATTCAGAATCATCCCATACCTCACCAAATGATATCGAACCATATTGAATGTCTGCCACAAACAATTGTTACAACATTGACACAGACACTTGATATGATTCGTTGTACCAGTGACATGTGCCCTTGCAAACTCAATGAAGCTCTCGATCCCATTTAAATATTCATCACATCATTTGTCCTGATTTTGTATCCACTGTCTTTCCATTACGCCTGTTTTCAGTTTATAAACAAAACTTGAGAATTAAAGAGAGTTAACGACACTAATGCGATTAGGTTTCAATGTGGAAAAATTTCAGCAGCATCTCAATTACAATTCTTCAAGTGGACGATGTAGATATTATTAATTAATAAATATCTAGTATGCACTCGAAAAACAACGTGAGACACTCCCAAAAATCCACATGATAGCAACCTAATTTCATGAAATTTCAAAAAATAAAAAAATTTGCAATTTCCTCACCGTTTTCCAAGTGAAAGAGAGAGAAGATTGGAGGTGTGGCCGGCGCCGACGACACAAATTAGAACTACTCCTTCGATACTTGACATGTCTCCCCTAGCAAACCATGTTTCCCTCAACACTAGGAGTCTCTTTGACACTACTCATGAGCTTATCATTGAATACTGGCCTTAGACACTAGGACCAAGATACCATTCATATGTTGTTTCCCCAATTGTTGCCAACGGTATTTGTCAAATTCCTCTTAGACGCCTATCATTGACCATGATGTTTTGATTTGGAAACCTAACAATCTAGGCACTTTCATTGTCAAATCAAGCTACCAGACCTTCAGGAACAACCTTCACAACACAAATGCACCATCCTCACCCAAAAAACCTAACAAGAAGGTTCTCACGACTATTCGGTTCCTTAGAATTCCAGAGTCCAACATTTGTTTTGGACGTATACAGAGGAACCAACTAGGAAAAGTCCTTGAACAACATCACATTGCAATGGATGCCTCATGTCCGTTTTGCAGCAACGAGGAAGAAACCATGCAAGGTGTATCTTCTTTGTTGGATTAATTCCCTTCTTCTTATTCATTGGGATAAAGTACCTCTATAGCATGAGCAACAAGCTATGGAGTATTTGTGGAATCTATAAAAAACAGAAAATAAACCCCCATCTAATAACATTCGCCATCACAACTGCTTGTATGAATTCCATATGGTTACTAAGAAAAAAGTAGTGTTTGAACATAAACCACCTGCCAACACTATAAGCCTAGTGAACACATCCTTGCTTTCCGGTGACATTTAGACACTTCCAATCAGTATCATAATAATAATAATAATAAGATAGAAAGAGAATATGAAGCATACAAATTGAAAAAAATCTAATATCCATTTTCGTAAGAAAGAAATATTTTTGTTGAATCCTATTACCATTTTGCATGTCGGAATTGATATAATTTTTATCTTTCAAGTGATTTGGAAATGCATGACAGCTTCGTAAGAAACCCATATGCCCACATTGTTGAGAATCAATGATTCTCCTATGATATAGGGATATGATTAGGATACTATATGGATATGATTAGGATATTGTAGTTGTGAAAATCTTAGGAATACTGTAGTTGTGGAAACTGAATTGTATTCTTATAAGAAATTACCTAAAGCTACCAGGATACTTCTTGTATAAATACCCTTGCTTGTATAATGAAAAATTGATTCTGGCATATTATTTTCTCCATACCATTGCTTTACATGGTATCAGAGCAAGGTTAATCCTAGCTCTTGTTTCAGCCGCCAACTATCACTATAGCCATCTTTTTTTCGTCATCCCTTTACCATGTGCGATAATACAAAGATTTCTTTGGCTGAAAGGAACCATGAAATTTCTAGCCCTTTTTTTATCCATCACTCTGATCACCCTGGAATGATGCTTGTCTCCAAGCTTCTTAATGGAGACAACTACGCAACATGGTGTCGTTCTATGCGCATCTCCCTAATCGCCAAAAATAAGTTAGGGTATATTGATGGAACGCTGGAGGTGCCCTCAAAAGAGACAAATTTGAACAAGTTTCTTCTTTGGCAACGTTGCAATGACATGGTGCTTTCATGGATCCTTAATTCCATTGAACTTGACATCGCAGACAATGTGATTTATTCATCTACAACACATGAGGTTTGGGAGGATCTCAAAGAAAAAAAATTCCAAAGCAATGCTCCAAGAATCTTGTAGTTGTAGCTGGATCTTTCCTCTATTTCTCAAAAACAAATGTCCATAGCAAGTTATTTTACCAAACTAAAAAAACTGTGTGATGAATTGGCCTCATATAATGATCTGCCCTTGTGTTCTTGTGGTGCTATGAAAAAACACATGGAACGTGATGAGCGCAATGTTCTGATGCAATTTCTTATGGGGCTTAATGAGTCTTATAGTGCAGTTCGTGGACAGATCTTGCTCTTGCAACCCTTGCCTACTTTGCGCAAGGCTTATTCCCTTATTACACAGGAAGAAAAACAAAGAGAGTTGGGCACATCCCGTCCTTCCATTGAATCTGCAGCCATGGCAGTTTGTCAAGGTACCCATTCTTCCATTGAGTCTGCAGCCAAGGCAGTTCGTCAAGGCCAAACACCTACTAATGCCAGTAAGACGCCTTTGCATTGCGCATACTGCAACTGAGACCACCATAATGTTGATACTTGTTACAAGTTGCACGGATTTCCACCTAGGCACCGTTTGCATGGTTCTAATAAGCCTAAGGGAAGTCACAACAAAGGGGGAGCAAGCACCAGGACTGTGAACTATGTGAACTCGAACCCAACATCAACAGATTCAAAATATGATGAGAGAAAAAGACTCCCACCAATCCTCAGGTAATACCAAACATTTTCATGATCTCAATTGGATTATTGATAGTGGCGTTACAGACCATATCACCTCAGCTTCTCACCTATTTAGAGCCAAAGCTAAAAATCCCTCTATGCAGCTAGTAATGTTGCCAAGCGGAGATACAACACCCATTAGCTCCACTGGAACTTTATATCTCAATTCTCATAATTCATTGAAAAATGTTTTATGTGTTCCTACATTTAAAGTCAATCTCATGTCTGTCAGTCGCATAACAAAGAAATTACAATGTTCAATGATTTTTTTCCTTCTTGGTGTATCTTGCAGGACCTGACAACGAGGATGACGATGGGTTTGGGTAAACAACGTGACGGACTTTATCACTTAGTGGCGTTGGCTTCTGACCAAGCACCTTCTACCAACAAACCACCTTGCCACCTTGCTTCCGTTTCTGTAGACTTATGGCAGCTCCGTTTAGGTCACCTTTCTTCTTCGCGTTTACATGTTGATACTTATGGCAGCTCCGTTTATGGCAGCTCCAAAACAGACTCGCCTTCCGTTTAGTAAACGTTCAATTTCCACTATGAAACCTTTTTCCCTTATTCATTGTGATATTTGGGGGCCTCACAGAACTCCTTCAATATCTGGGGCTCGGTTTTTCCTAACAATTGTGGATGATTTCTCTCGATTTACTTGGGTATTTCTTATGCACCACAAAAATGAAACACAAGGACTACTCAAATCTTTTTTTCCATGGTTAAAACCCAATTCAATACCACCATACAAGCTATTCGTGTGGATAATGAGGGATAATTTTTTTCATTAAGGGATTTTTTCAAAGATCATGAAACTTTATATCAACATACTTGCGTCGCCACACCACAACAAAATGGTGTTGCCGAACGTAAGTATCGTCATATCCTTGAAACTGCATGGGCCTTACGCTTTCAAGCTAACCTCCCTCTTCATCTCTGGGGAGAATGCATACTCACAGCAGTTCATTTGATCAACAGGTTGCCCACCCTACTTCTTTCCCATAAAACCCCATTTGAGAAATTGTATAATGCAACACCATCCTATACACATTTAAAGGTTGTTGGGTGTCTTGCATATGCCAAACATATCTACACTTCTCACAAATTTGATCCACGTGCTAAGCAATCTGTTTTCCTTGGTTATCCACATGGGCAAAAGGCCTACAAATTTTATGATTTGTCCACTCGAAAAATATTTACTAGTCGTGACGTTGTTTTTCATGAAAGTATTTTTCCTTTCAAGACCGAGCATATCCGATTCAATCATTTCCCTTCCTCGGGCCTCTTACCACCACCAACCCATCATGATGCCTTACCTACTAGCCTACCTGATGACTCACCAGGGTTGTCCCCTTCCCCTACTTAGGGATGGTAGTGGGGCGGATTTGGTTAAGGGTTTGTGGAGGTTGGGGCGGATACGAATTTCCGATCTGTATCCGTTTATTAATCGGGCCGGATACGGATTAGGCCATATCCGCCTCACGGATATCCGTTTAACCGATGAAATTACAAAAATACCCTTCAACTATATAAAGGGATTAAACCTATCTCACACACACACACACACACACACCCTTCGCCTCTCCATCTCACACAGATCTCCCTCACACCCTCTCACACAGATCCCTCACACATTCTCACACAGATCTCCCTTCGCCTCTCCCTCACACACAATGACACAGATCTCAGTTTCACTCGAAGACGAAGAGTCGAAGTTCAGTTCCTCACTCGAAGACGAAGGGTCAAGGGTTTCGAAGGGTCGAAATCTCCGATAGAAATCAAAGATCAGAGATCTGATCTGAGATCAAATCAGAGATCTGATCAAATCAGCCTCCTACCTCCATATCAGAGATTTGATCTCTGATATGATCTGAGATCTCTGATGAAGTCTCTGATAGTTTCGAAGGTCAAAGTCTCCGATAGAGATCAGAGATCTGATCTGAGATCTGAGATCAAATCAGAGATCTGATCAAATCAGTCTCCCACCTCCATATCAGAGATATGATATGAGATATCTGATCTCCGAGACCTGATATCAGAGATCTGAGACTTTAGATCGATATATATATATATTGTAATTTGTTGCATGGTTTTTTGTTATAAATTTTGTATGGATGAATGAAGTATCTTTAACTGTAGAAGTACTGTATGTATGTATGTATGAATGAGAAAAATTTGTAACGGATATTTGGGCGGGGCGAATATCCGCCAATTCGTGCGGGGGGGGGAGGTGGTTTTTAAATAAATTTATAAACGGATTGGCGAGGCGGATTTGGGGATCTGTTATTCCTGACGAGGCGAGGATGGATTTGCTCAAATCCTCCTCAATTCGCCCCGTTGCCATCCCTACCCCTACTCCATCTACTCCTCTACCCGCTAACACAGAACTCCCCTCTCTTACTGACCACACCCTTCCCTCACCAGGTAACCCTTCTTCTTCATCTGAAAGTTCCCCACTAGTGCTTCCTACTTCTCCCGTTCATGTCTCTCCACCAACCGCACCACCTCCTCGTCGGTCATACCGTACCAGAAATTTGCCTAGCCACCTCCAGGATTATGTCATCACGTTGCCACCATCCATCCAATCAGAATCTTCATCTCCAGTTCCCTCATCAGGTACTCGCTATCCCTTGTCCAATTTTATTTCTTACCATCGATACTCACCATCCCATCTAGCTTTCATTTATAACATCAGCCGTTATGTGGAGCCTCAAACTTATTAGGATGCTACCTCATATCCAAATTGGCAACAGGCTATGCTCTCCAAACTTCAAGTATTGGAACTAAATCACACTTGGACTCTTACTTCTCTTCCTCCCGGTAAAGAACCAATTGGTTGTCGGTGGGTTTACAAAATTAAACATCGCTCTAATGGTTCAATCGAGCGCTATAAGGCTCGCTTGGTTGCTAAAGGGTGCACTCAAACTGAGGGCATTGATTACCATGACACCTCTCCTACTGCCAAGCTTATCACAGTTCGTTGTCTCTTTGCCATTGCTGCAGCTCAATCTTGGTTTCTTCATCAGCTCGACGTTCATAATGCCTTTCTTCATGGTGATCTTCATGAAGAAATTTATATGCTCCCACCTCCTGGTCTACGACGCCAGGGGGAGAATCTGGTATGTCGCCTCAACAAGTCCCTATATGGCCTAAAACAAGCTTCTCGTAAATGGTTTGCTAAGTTCTCTGATGCCATACAAGCTGCTGGTTTCGTTCAATCTAAAACTGATTACTCCCTCTTCACATGTAATAGAAGGAAATCATTCACTGCAATTTTTATTTATGTTGATGACATATTGATTACAATAAATGATTTGGGTGCCATCAATACCCTCAAACAATTTATTCATAATCGTTTCCGTACCAAAGATCTTGGGGATTTAAAATTCTTTTTGGGTATTGAGGTATCTCGTTCTAAGAAAGTTATTGCAATTTCTCAAAGAAAGTATGTTCTCGATATTATTAAAAATGGGGGTTTATTAAGAACACGACCAGTTTCCTTTCCTATGGAACAAAAATCTCAAATTGTCAGACACAGGTGAATTGCTTGCAGATCCACAAAAATATAGAAGGTTGGTAGGTCGCCTTATCTATTTGACCATCACCAGGCCTGATATTACTTATGTAGTTAATGTCCTCAGTAGGTTTATGCATGAACCAAGGAAACCACATTGGGATGCATCACTCCGTATTTTGAAGTATCTTAAAAGTTCTCCAGGAAGATGTCTTTTTTTCCCAACTCATAATTCTTTGCGTTTAACAGCTTATTGTGATTCGGATTGGGTTGGTTGTCCTACTACTAGAAGGTCAACAACAAGTTATTGTGTCTTTTTGGGAAATTCACTGGTATCTTGGAGGACAAAGAGACAGAAAACTGTCTCCCTCTCTTCAGAAGAAGCCGAGTATCGAGTCATGACGAGTGCTTGTTGTGAAATAACCTGGCTGCGCAACTTATTGCAAGATCTACAGGTGTCACATTCGAAGACAACGATGTTTCACTGTGATAATCAAGTTGCTTTGCACATTGCGGCTAACCCGGTCTTCCATGAAAGAACAAGGCATATTGAAATAGATTGCCACTTCATTAGAGAAAAAATTCAAAATGATTCAGTTGAAATCAAGTATGTAACTTCATCTCAGCAAGTAGCGGATGTGCTCACAAAGCCGTTAGGAAAAGATGCTTTCAATGACATGTTGCACAAGTTGGGAGTTCTTGACATCCACTCTCCAACTTGAGGGGGAGTGCAAGTTGGAGAGTGTTGAGAATCAATGATTCTCCTATGATATAGGGATATGATTAGGATACTATATGGCTATGATTAGGATATTATAGTTGTGAAAATATTAGAAATATTGTACTTGTGAAAATTGAATTGTATTATTATCAGAATTTACCTAAAGCTACTAGGATACTTCTTGTATAAATACTCTTACTTGTATAATGAAAAACTGATCCTGACATATTATTTTCTCTATACCATTGTTTTACACAAATCAAAATAAGAGCCACATCCTAAATAATCTTCTGCACACAATTTGCCAAAAGCTTGCGTCAAAACTTCATCCCCATATATATATATAATGAGTTTTCTTGAAGCAGGGTGTGATCCTTATTTGGAAAAGGAAAACAAAAATGAGGATCTTTTTTGAGATTAATGAGGAGGATAATTTCTTATAAAAAGTTGGCACACACCACGTGAGTGCATGATTTCTTCCATGTGCAAATCTGCACCTAAAACAGCCATATAAATTTCCATAAAATTATTTGGATCTCATTATTCATTAAGGAAACAAAGTTGTAAATTTGATGGACAATATTTTATTGTCCAAGACTAGCAGAACATCAAGTTCAATGCATATAATATAGCAACTATTATTTCTAATTTCACTTAGAAATATACATTTTTATTCAAAAAATATCTTATTACATAAGGGGACTAATTGCAAAGATTTACGGGTAAAAAAAAGAAAGAAATACCACATTTTATTTAGTAATTAATTTGAGATAAGGATTCAATAAAACCTACGTACAAAACCAAAATTAAAATGGTCGAACCCAGCCGGCGACATCTGGGATGAGAGGGGTTAAAGGATTAAAAAAAAATAATAGTAAAAAATTTAAAAGGGCAACACAATAGACATGTTGGTCTCATTCATATTACTCACGGAGAAATCCATCATTAGTAATGGATTCATCGAAAATGAAGG
Organism: Berberis vulgaris; assembly: GCA_963556465.1. Taxonomy (NCBI): domain Eukaryota; kingdom Viridiplantae; phylum Streptophyta; class Magnoliopsida; order Ranunculales; family Berberidaceae; genus Berberis; species Berberis vulgaris. The sequence continues at coordinate 69,761,532 of OY747134.1, read as the reverse complement.
AGACACAACTCTAACTCAAGTTCAGGTCCACCAAATGTAACTCAGTTGGTCGGACATCCACTCTCCTTATGAGAGGTCGCGGATTCGAGACTTAGACCAGAGCAAAGCGAAAACAAATCTTCATACAAGCAAAAACAACTCTTCATGCAAGGGTAACGAGGATATTAAGTGGCAACAATATTGTAGCCTTCGGGCCTAATTTGGTTAACTGCATAGGGTCAGTCATGTAGCCTTCAGGCATAGATCAACAAATAAATAAAAAGGGTCAGCGACCCAATTTAAAAAAAAAAAAAAAAAAAACCTCAAGTTCAGGAAATCGTTTAACATTTCACTACATTTCTTCTCCACTTCAATTTGGTTAAGCAATTCAATGGATTGTCTATTTAGCCCACTAATGTTGTTAACACTGTAAGCTTCCACAAGCGAGAGTGTTCCTAGGTCCGAGTTCGAGTTACTACATGGAGGAATCCGTCTTGCACTGATTCGACACATGGGTGCCCAAAAGAGAAAGGCTTTCCAACTTTGAAGAAAAACTATTATGACAATTTTAGCACCACAGCGACTGCAAACTTCATTGGCTTTCTTGAACAACCATTTTGAGAAAGTAATTTGTCCATTTTGTTCTTGTATTATTCTTTTAATTTCGATCTTTTGACCACCCATGCTTTTATTTTTCTCCAGTAAGTCTAGGCAGTCAGGAAACACAACCATTTTTTGATCAGGTTTGGAATTTTTTTTTTTTTAACCTATTCTCTTTAAAACACAACCACAAACATCATTTATAGAAAACGTAGAAGTGTAAAAAGCCCAAAACCTGGCCAAAAAATAATTGTGTTCCCTGGCTGCCTAGAATTGTTGATTTTTCTCCGGCCTGGCTTCTTCAGGATGAATGCTTTGAATGAGGGAAAGACAAAATCGATGTGGAGGTTTAATGGGGCTGATTTATCACTTCATTCATGCATATATGGAAGACATTTATAACTCATTCAAGCTTGTATGGATCCTTATTTTTTTGTTGTTTTCTTAATTGGGCTTTATTGCCTTACATAAGTTACCACAATCTTTTTTTTGTTAGTTGAGAAGATTATTAACTAATTTGGCAAGGGGAAATATTTCTATAAAGATTAACTCCATTAGTTGGGATCCTTAAACCCTTCGTTTTGCAATGAGCTTTAATGGAGTCTCCATGTTTTATAAAAAGAAAATCTCACTGAATTTGGTACATTACTTTAGTTTTATCTAATATTATCCAGTTGTTTCGCTCATAAAAGCATTACAAGATGTTTTTTCATTGATGAACTTATTTTTTTATTTTTGTTTTTACTGTTTCCGACTATCCTCACAAAAAATTTAGACTGGAAAAATAAGCACGAGCAACAATCGACAGTTAAGATTTATATAATTCATTACCTGGATTACTTGAAATGGTAATAAAAAATGTTTGGTCGTTCAATCATCAATTTATTGATAGACAAAGAATATTAATTGAATCAAAATAAAAACAAAAAAAATGATAAAAATTCATATTATAAATCAGAAATCCAGGGTTATTTTCCTCGAGGAAAGGAAAACGATAACTAAACATTCAACCAAATATAGATGATATAACAAAGTTCATCCAGATAATACTCATTGTTCACACAAGAGAACGCTTGATCCTTTCAATAAAGGCCATGTCCCCCGAAACCATAACCATATCCATATCCATGCGGGAAAATAACATTGCTTATATTTGGTTTGGATTCGAAAGGAATAGAAACCGATCCCATTGAATTCAGTGAAGTCATCGGATTCATGGAGTTCACTTGATTAGTTGGGAAATAATAAGATGGCAGAGAAGTGTTAATCAACACTTCATCCACACGATTTGCTAAGCTTTTCTTAAGTTCCCCCAATGATGCACCCAATAATTGAAGTTGATCAAGGCTTAGAGTTTCAATTGGTGCATCCCACCAGCATTGGTTCTGAGTTGCTTTCCGCATATCTAAAAGCTTCGCAACAAGTTTCTTTTCCGTCTCCAATAGGTTCAAGACCTCAGTGTATTGTCTATTGAGTTCGCGTACATTAGCCCCACGGTGTGCATCAATAAGTGACTGACCACCGTGATCCACACTTGGAGTTAGGTAACGATCTGCAATTGATTCCACACTCGGATGACCAAAAGAAAATGCCTTTCCAGCAGGAGAAAAAACAACAATAGCAGTTTCAGCGCCACAAAGGATACAAAGTTCACTTGTTTTCTTGAAAAGCCCAGACCGACGCTTTGAGAATGTTACTTGCCTCGCATTCTCACTGATAATGCGCTTGATCTCGATCTTTTGTCGACCCATGCTTGGTTTCCTCGCCATTTCTTTCAAATTTTATTAGAAAAATACACTTAGAAAAGATTTAACAATAAGAGGAGAGAAATTATCTATCTCCTCAAACTAAACCGTATCGTATTGTGAAGAAAATTGGGTGGAGGGTGGTGGTATTTATGGGCAAAGAGCATTGAAATAATTAATTTCTCAAACTTGTATGGAGTTAAGTTTGTGTTTCCAGATTTTTACTTTTTCCAACTAAGACAAGCTAAATTGCCTATTTTAATAAGTAGAGATCTTCACCATATCATCTTAACACATGACATTTATTATAAGATGCCAATAGCATGGTTGGCATCATAATAATCCTAATTGTCCATGTAATTTATTGTAAATGCTTGCTAAAATTACATTATTTTCATAACACATTAAATTAATTGATTACAATCTAAATACAAATAGCCTGGCATCATAATAATAAGGAGATTTGTCCATGTTGTTTACTATTATTTAAGCAAAATTAAATCTCAAGTATGGAGGGCAACTTTGGAATGCTAGAACTTTATTAGTTATCTAAAGAATTGAATATAAAATGAGGGCGTGTAAAATTTGATATTACAACTTTTTCTTAATGTATGTAGTTCTATTATTGTCCAGTAACAGACCCTCGAGGCATGTTCTACCTGTGCCAGAACATCCGCTAATGCATTGATCTCCCTGTACACATACCTGCAGTGACATCAAAGTGTCACTGATGTCCCTAATATCTTTCCACCAATTATCAAGAAACCATGGGACTTTAATTTCTGAAAATAATATTGTTTCACCAAAAGCCACTCTGTCTGGATCAAGCAGTGTCTAATCCATTTTGTTTCTTTCAAGCTCCAAACGATTTTTATTTTTTTTAATTTACTCAATCATTACTAGTGGTGACAATGGTGACAATCATGCATCTTACCAGATCGCCATCTGACACTCATTTCCTCCTTTATCAACTTGTGTGGCCTCATTAGTGTATGTTTCCCCAACCTCTTCGTTACCTTCTTCGGTTGATACATTAAATGGGTTCGCCGTCTTCAACTTCTCCAACTGATCATCCTCAATCAGGATGTCCTCCACTTGCGAGTTTTGATTGGTTATTGCCACATCCAACCCTATCCAAACTTGGTTTCTCTATTCCCGTGGAGCTCTTAGCCCCACTAGTTCCCACATCTAGGATGACATTATCTTCCTTCTTGGTTATCAGTCTATAGACCTGTTTTGGAACCATCGCTTCCTTCATTTTATCCGGCTTGTCCGCCATGGGTTTTTTTTTTTTGAATCATCCCAAGCTTTCTTCGACAATTCATGACATCGTAACCAATTAGGGAGCAATAATCGCAGTATTTGAATCCGGGAATGACTAACCTTTGCCAAATACCTTTGTTGCCTAATCTATCAATCCACACTTTTGTTGGGAGGGGTTCCAACAAATTCATCTCAACGCACATAAGGAATGATCCCAGACGTGTAAAACACCTAGTGTTGTCATCAATCCAAAGAAAATCTCTGAAGGAATCTCCTATTGCTTTCAAGATCATTGGATGGACAAACTGCAATGGTAGATCAGGGAGCTCTACCTAGAGAGGATCAACAACCAAATCTGATTTCAGACTAAAATTAACATGCCATCTGAAGGCTTTAAATCTCACTCCGCGTATGAGAAATGAGTCCCTAAATAGAGATTTTTTAACCACGGACTCCTATTGTAGCCTTACCAAGACGTGTCTTGGATCAAGTAACCACATTGAAAAATCGCCTAGGATCCTCAGGTCCTATGATTAGAATCACAGATTGTGTCCAAAGACGGTCTAAAGCTTGAGAGAGAAGAGAGTGTTGGGGATCCATCCCTTTGAAACCTTGTTCCTTCCATAAGTGCATCATCAATTTTACCAACATAGAAGCTTTCCGAGAGTTGTGCAAACGAAGGAAGAAGCTTTTGCACCTCAGCCGATCCACCTGCAACCCTAGCCAAGGGTGTTGATCCAGTGGCAATCGCCATGGAAGAAAGTTCACCACCCTAGCCTAGACGACCAGGATCACTCCACAACTCGATCTAAACTTAATCGAGGGAGGAGGAAAAAAATGACAGAAGTACCCTCAGAATCGCCCCAAATCGCCTTACTCTTAGTTAGGAGTGTTCCGCATGAAGACTTGTTTTTTGTCTATGTTGAAATTTACTCTCATAGATTGTGATGATACATTAAAATAGACTGATAATCACGGCCGTACACGTGGCATAAAGATCCATCACGAGGATACAACCCCCGATCTATTGGGCCAACTCATAAAGTCCAGGAAGAATGATGCCAATTACATAGGCCCAGACGAGGCTTGCCAATAAGGAAAACAAACATGACCTAAATCCAGGCCCAAATGGATCAGGACACAGATCTAGACCCAATACAAGTTCCCTCATAAAAAAGAGGAACATTGCACCAAGAAAAGAGTCATGGAGGGGCATACTCCCCCGCGAACGCATCTCCATTAAGGAGGAGACTGTTACAAGAAACATCTCATTCCCTTGCGCCTCACATGCTTAAGTCACGCCAAGAGTTAACCACAACCCTTATAAAAGGTAAAGATAACATTTGACAAAGGTATGCAACTTTAACTGAGTTTTTATTTTTTATTTTTTCCAGATTTACATCCTTCTTCCAACAGAGTTATTGACTTAAGCATCGTAGTGCCTTCGACCACCAAAAGGGTGGTCCTTGGCAGTCTAACAGTTGTTTTGCAGGTCAAATTCATAAGAGGATGATTTTTGGGCGCATCAGTTTGGCGCTGTCCATGGGGAACGACTCATTTCATCTTTCTAAAAACAAAATACACAATGACAGGGCTCAATACAATCTAACGAAAGATCGACAAAACCATAAGAAGAAATCATGCAGTCTACAGATCCCCAATCCAGTAATGATCACGACAATTCTCCCATTGACGCATTACTAATGCTCAAGGAGAATATGCAGCCCGAATCACTAAACCAATAGCATCCGAAAATGCGGATCCACTGCGCGCAATAGTCCAGACAGCCCAGACCACCGTCGGCGCAGCCACAGACCCTTGGGTAGACTTGCTCATGGCCCAGATGAAATACATGACAAAGATGCTGGAAAAATCACCCAGGAGAACGCGTTCAGCCAGCCAACCCTACTTTAGCACCGCCTCAACAAAATTCCACTATCCAAACTCAAGGAAGCGATGAAGCCCTAGCGGAACCTCAGCAGGGAAATGTCGGGAGCAGTGAGCTCCACCGAGACAAGACTCCGTAGTGCAGGGAACGATTGTTGAGATTCGGTTCAGGGTCGGAGTCACGGAATCCAAATGTACTATACCAGTTGGCTAAGCCACCATTATCTAACAAACTCATGAAGAAGGCAATGCCATAGAAATTCACTCCGCCAAAATTCGAGGTGGACGATGGTACCACCGACCCAACTGATCATCTAAGACATTTTCACTACATGATGGATCTAAAAGAAACCACGGAGTCGATCCTGTGCAGAACGTTCCCAACCAACCTCACATACACAACAATGAACTGGTTCAACATCTTGCCACCAAGGTCAATAGACTCTTTCCAGGCCTTAGCCACCGTCTTCATTACCAGATTCATCGGGAGCCAGTGATGAGGAAAAGACCCCACTACCTTATGCACATAAGGCAGAAGCCAGAAGGAACAATATGGGAGTATGTCACTCGCTTCACAAACGAGTTAACGATGATTGATGGATGCAATGACAACACAGCCGATGTAACTTTCGTCGCCGGGTCGAAGAGAGGTGCCTTCTTTGATGCCTTCAATTTGGAACCTCTAAAAGGCATGGCGGTCCTGCTAAAAATAGCATAGAAACCTATTTCTCTCGAAGAAATGAAAGCCGTGAGGAGAAAAAACAAGCAAAAGAGGAAGAACCATTCGAGGAAACGAGAGAGAAAATATGAAAGAAGGCGAGATGGCAGATCACGGGAGGACAACAGTCATTTAAAAAAACATCGGAGTGGCGGACGTACATAGTCCAATTGGTAGGAATTCAGGAAATCGCAATCGACACGACCCAATCATGAGCAAATAACCAATGTAATGAAGAAAGAGTATAAACCATACACAGCCCTAAAAACAAGTCGAACCGACATATTAAAACACATATCAAGCTGGGGAAAATGTCAACTGGCCAACCGGGATGAAATGAGACCCGAAAGGTCGAGACAAGCGCAAGTACTGTTCTTTTCATAAGGATCACAGACATGATATCGAGGAGTGCTACAACTTAAAAGACGAAATCGAGCACTAGGCCAAGAAATGACTACTCAACGACTTCATCGGAATGCCAGATAAACAGATAGCATGGAAGGAAAACACAAACAATACCGCAGAATCAAAAGAACAATCCAGAAAGTTGATATATGCCACGCACTGCATAGTTGAAGGAAGTAGAACACGCGAAGTAGCTGGGCAAATTCCCTACTCAAACTAATCTATATCGGAACAAGGGTACTGACGAAGCACTTCACGAATGCACAAAACATGGAAAAGATTGCATCAACCAATTCAAAGGGAACCGTCAGCAGCTGCAAGCTTGACCCAAATTACGAACAACATATGAGGACGAAGCAAAGAAAAAATAAAACAACAAAAACACTAGCCCCAAACACAAGGGCCGACAATGAGCAAAAGAATACGAAAACAAATCATACTCCGAACCAGCATAAATGCCTTGACAACCAAGGCTGACAACAAAATCAAGGAAATATCAATAAAGATTACGAATTATGAAATTCCAAATCTTCGCGCAACAGCAAAATAGAGACATCAATAAATTAGCCGTACAAAGCAATCAAACACACACAACTTCTGGTTTGATCAACCATGAAGTAAAGGGTGGACACCCAAGTTACCTAAACACAAAACTTTGAATCGATCAAGATGTCGAAATAACGAAGTAAAAGTTGGACACCCGAGTCACCTAAAACACAAGAAACTTCGAATCGACCGAGATGTCGAATTAACGAAGTAAAAGTTGAACACCCGAGTCACCTAAACACAAAAAACTTCGAATTGACCGAGATGTCAAAATAACGAAGTATAGGTTGGACACCCGACTCACCTAAACACAAAACTTCGAATCGACCGAGATTTCGAAATAACGAAGTAAAGATTGGACATCTGAGTCACCTAAACACCAAAAACTTTGAATCGACAGAGATGTCAAATGAACGAGGTAAAGGTTGGACACCCATGTCACCTAAAGACGAAACTTCGAATCGTCCGAGATGTCGAACTAACGAAGTAAAGGTTGGATACCCGAGTCAACACAATCCTTGAATCGGCCAAGGTGTCAAAGTAAATGCTCAACCAATAGATTGACAAAAGAACTTCGATCTGACAGACAAAAAGTCAGAATTAAGAGAACAAGTCAATGCAATAAGAAAAAGTACAATCGAAAAGCAACTCTTTACAACAAATCAGGAAAGACAACAATAACCAACAAATTAAACAAGCAATAAGCCTAAGCGCGGAAGCAGTTACAACTACAACAAAACCAAAAAGAAGAAGAAAAACAACAAAAAATCAATTTTTATTGATAGCACTACTCTGTTACATCCGGAGAAGGTAATACAGAAGTGAGATAAAAAATAGAAGCAATAGCAGGACCAGTACTCGATGGAACAGGAGAAGAACTTTTTCTAAAAAAAAGAATGTTAATGGATTCAGAATGCTCAATGGAAGAAGAGGTAATGACTCATTTGCCGCTTGAGTAGATTCCTGGACATCGTCATCCTCAAAAGCTTCATTGACCAAGTGACGATACTTAGACAAGTCTTCGCCGAGCCCTTCAATATAATCAATAAGCTCAACCCGCCCGTCAACAACTCGCTTCCAATCTTCGACTTCGACCACACGAAGCATATCCTTAGCAGTAGCGAGTTCATTTTTGGCCGCGACAAGCTGCCCTTTAGCAGTGGAGAGCATACCGGAAGCATCTTCCTTGACATCATTAAGCGCAACCGTTATATGTTCCACCCGCCTTTCAGTGGTGTCATACATAACGGATTGTTCCAATCCAGAACGAGATGCTTCATCGAAATCCATTTTTTCAGCTGATAACTCTTTTTCCACATCGCGAAGACAGGCACAAACCTCATCTAGCTTAGCTTTCAAGGAGTCAAACTCAACAACGGACTCATCCTACAAATTATTTGCCTCTGTCAAAGACTCTCGAGCAGCCACGACAGTTTTCTCCGAGCCTGCGCATTGTATTTCAACACATCAAATTGAGAAAGAACATGAGAAAATACCAACAATAACGCTGCCAACCTCCTCTCCAAAAGAGCCACTTGATAACGACAAGCTTGATAAACCGAGCCCATTACCATGCGTAAACAAGATGATTCATCCCGCCCATTATTTGCTCAAGACCATGGTCGATATGATCAAACGGGTTAAACACGTGCATCGAAGGCCTCTCCACCAACCTCCTGTACCATTCATTTACCAATCTATGTGCACCGTTCTGCACATCGAGCTGGGCAAACCAATAGAACTTGCCATCAGACTTGATACAGATATCCTTCGGCCCATTCTCAATCCAACTAATCTGTGGATGGAGGACGCGAGGATCCGGAAGCACTGAAGAACCACCTCCGACAGCAGGGAGAACATATCGAATAGCAGTAACAACGGGAAAACCACGTTTAACCTCCTGACGAGAAGCATCCGTGGCAAGGGAATGATTGACAGTAGCACCAGGAGAAACCTGTCGAAAAGGAGAGGAAACTAGGAACCCGGCTGCTTCGCTGACATCAATAGAATGAAAGGGGGAATTGTTCCTGAGATGTTGACTGCCAACAATGTGTTTAGACTGTTCCACTACCAACTGGAACATTTTCTTATTAATGTCTCGAGGGTCGTCATTAGACAACTTAGCAGTATCCGAAACAGCATAAGCAAACAAAAAATTCATTTCATCGTCATCCAATGGACGAATAGTTTCATTCTCACCCCTTCTCAATGCGAGCCTTAGCTTCTCAGCCTCCTCAAGAGATTCACGATCTCCTTTTGCAGCATCATCATGGGTAGGACCTGGATGAGAAGTGGTGTCCCGAAAAGAACTCTGGCAAGTCACAAACCGAACAAAACTACGATTAGAAAGTCATTTCTTCCTCGGAACTTGACCAGGATCTACCAACAATCGCCTTGATGGACTCGTAGACCTTGCAAGCTTTTTATTTCGTGAAGCAGTAGCCGAAGCAATAACAGGAGCATTGAGATCTGTGACATCTAACACCGAACTTACTTCCCAATCAATGCTAGAATCATTAACGCCAGCATGAGCGACACGAGCAGCATAGGCCTTAGCACGAGATTCAGTAAATAAAACTAGTTTCGTTTCACTCAGTGTATAAACCATTACGCTCCAGGATGCCCTCGGAAAGAAATACCTCCATAGGAAAATAGTGAAGTTAGAAAATCGTTCACTGATCTTTTGCTCCCCAGCGGATAAAAGAAGATTCTTCTGCCTATTGGGGACTCAGAATAATCGAAAAATCGAACGATCTCGCAATTGGAATTAGTCAGAATTCACGGAAGCGTAGAACCAAGATTGCGACCAATCGCGAATGTCATCACTAAGATTCTTGAAACAAGCAGAGGAATGAAGAAAACGGATCTCCCTGTAGACCAACGACTGACCACTGAATGCAAGATCCTAACGGTTAAGGGAATACCAGACATAGTAGCCCTTGCGTAAGAAGATACCATCACCTTCCAACCATTAGGGCCTATTTGGGCAGGAGGAATTCCCCAAAAATTCAGATATTCCCATAACAGCTCCAGAACAGGGAATCGAAAGCCAGAAGAAAACATGCACGAGTACAATGCGATGTATCCAAGCTTTGGGTTACAAGGGCTATCGTTTTGTCTAGGTAGAACAAGCTCGAGGTCGGGCGGAAGATTACAATCAGAACGAAAAGTCTCCAAAGTTGACTGAGAAGCTCTATTAGGAAAGTAATAAGCCTCACAAAGAGTAAGCGACTTACTACTTAATTTGTCACCAACAAACATCGTCGAAAAGTGAAAAAACAATGAAAATGAAGAAGATGAAAGAACAAACAAACCCTAAATTCAAAGATATCATGAAAATGGAAATCGTATTTGTCACATTTCATTTTATAGAGCCGAGCAACGAAGAGACAACTCATGGGATAGCGTGCGAGATATGATGTCTATGCGAAATCATAAGAATGTGCACAAAAAACAAATGGGCTAGCAAAGGTTCGAGACACCAACTCATGAAAAGCAACTGACAACATTAAATACAAGGTAATGATGAAATCGAAAGGCAAACCGTTAACAAAGTTAGTGGCCACGTCAGCATGCCCACTAACTAAGGAGGAGTGGCTGATGATACATCAAAATAAATTGATCATCACGGCCGTATACGTGGCATAAAGATCCATCACAAGAATACAACGCCTGATCTATTGAGCCAGCTCATAAAGCCCAGGAAGAGTGAGGCCAATTACGTAGGCCCGGACGAGGCCTGCCAATAAGGAAAACAAACATGACCTAAATCTAGGCCAAACAGACAGGCCCAATACGAGTTCCCTCATAAAGAAGAGGAACGTTGCACCAAGAAAAGAGTCGTGGAGGGGCTTACGCCCCCATGAACGCATCTCTATTAAGGAGGAGACTGTTACAAGAAAATTTTTCCTCCATTACGCCTCACATGCTTAAGTCATGCCAAGAGTTAACCACGACCATTATAAAAGGTAAAGAGAACATTCGACAAAGGTATGCAACTTTAACTGAGTTTTGTCCAGATTTACATCATTATTCCAACAAAGTTATTGACTTAAGCATCGGAGTGCCTTCGGCCACCAAAACGGTGGTCATTGGCAGTCTAAAAGAGGATGATTTTTGGACGCATCACATTGAATCTATAGACATCAACACGGATTGTCCACCCCATGCTCAATTATCATGCTGTTGTGCGATCCACGAAATAAATTAAAATTTGTTTAGCTATTCTTAGAACTATTTAAAATTTGTAAAGGAAGAAAATAAATCAATGTTGATGAAGGAAGAAAATAAGTTTGTCAGAGTTTTTTACTCCATTTCTCTATTAAAATTATTTGCAAAAGGACAATTTTGGATCCCTAAAGTTGAGCCTCTGATAAAGGAAGAAAATAAGTTTGTTAGAGTTTTTTCACTCCATATCTCTATTAAAATTATTTGAAAAAGGACAAATTTTGGATCCCTATAATTGAGCCTCTGGGTCTATTACCAACAATACATGTAAACCCATTGAAGATGTATCTTAAACTTCAATTACAAAATTAGTGCAACCTATTCCAAGTAATGCAAAGTTTACTAGATATTCATATGCCTATGTCTAAACGGTTTGATTATATGAATTCGGTAATTTAAAGATTGTTGGGCATTATGTAATAAAACAAAATTGAGATAAATTAATTAATAATAGATTGAAATAATGATTTCCCTCCTCAGTTTTGAGGTTTAGAGAAGTATTAATAGCCATAGAAAACAAGAAGACACCAAACAAAACGGTTTGCAATCATACTTTTAAAAAGGATGCTGCTAAATAACATCACCACTTCTCCTGATGAACACTACAATCAGGCTACTTTCTAAAGGACACCATCACATTTCTGAAGGACACCACCACTACTGAAGGACACCACTTATAAAAAAAAAACCTAACTCCTATCTTGTTCCTCTCTAATCCTGTCATCAAGAACCATCACTACCGCACCACCACCCGCCACCATCAACAAATCACCACATCGCTGGTCGGCCTCCTCCTCAACCTCCTATTCTCCTTTCACTTCTTCTCTTTTCTCCCCCTCTCCCTTTCTTCTTCTCTCCCTCTCTTCTCCGTCAAGAACCATCACCACCCCGCTGGCCTCCTACACCACCTCCTCATCTCTCCCTCTATTTCTTATGTGTTTTTTTTATTCTTCTCCTCTCTTATTTTCTTCTTCTTCTTTTATTTTCTTCACAATACAAACACAAATTGAAATTTTAGACACAAATTGGAATTAATAAACACAAATTGAATTAACAAAAATTTACACCACAAGAACACAAAACAAACATTAAACAATAAAATTTTCATTAATATTTAAAAATATTACAAAACAAATACAAAAAATACATTATTTTTCTTGGACAAAGTCTTTGAGGGGATTTCGCAACACTCTTCGTCAGAGGAGTAGTAGTTCACTAATGAACCATCATCATCATAGACGATGATTCAATGTCCTCTTCCTCATCTGACAATTTTTCGTCATCATCGTCCTCTCCATCATTTGAAGATGATGATAAGTGGTGGAGGGGGTCCTCATACCAAACAGGGTCGTCTTCGAGATCTCCAATTTCATCCCATTCTTTATAGGAAGATTCCTCTTTCAACATTGGCCTTTCTCTCTTCATCTTATCTTTTTTCTCTTGAATTGGTTATGAATACTAATAGACTACTCCCTTTTTATAATGCTCAACTTAAATGAATTGGTTATGTATTTGTCTTCCCAACCAATTCTATTTGCCTTCTCAAGCAATTCTATTTGTCTTCCCAATGAATTCTATTTGTCTTCTCAAGCAAATCTATTTGTATTCTCAAGTAATTTTCTTGTGATTATGCTATCATGGTGGTTTTTCCAAGTATGCTTGCATGTCATGAACAAAGAAAAAAGTGAAAAAACTTCCTTGAGATACTCAAAATGCAGTGGAAAAAATCGAGCACAAAAATAACAATCGCAGCAAACGGACGCGAAAGTGACCGTACAAATCGCAAAAATTCAGCACTTGTATGAAACAAAGTCATGTTTTTGCCCAAAACACAGCGGCTCAGGCAAGGATAAGACAAAAGCTTGTCAGAGTCGTTGCATTGGGACTGAAAACATACTCTGTTTTTTTCCCTAAACGCGACGGATTGTGCGAGCACTATCCATATTCTCGCAGCTACCGTTGCGTTTGGACAGAAAACAGACTCTATCCAAATTTCCAATTTTTTGTGTTTGAACCTTTTTTTTCTAATTTCTTTTTTCAATGGGTTTGATACAGTATTGACATATTTGATCTATTGCTAAACCCCACTTTTGTATACCCCAACTTAAGATGGTCAAAAGTGGGGTTTTCCAATAAATCAAATAATATTGTATATTTCACGCACCAAGCACTCTAGGCAAGCATGTGAATGAACAAAGCATCCGTGTATGCATCTGTCCAAGCATGACAATCCGTCATTCCAATGAACGGAGATATGTGAATTTTCCTTAGACTTTTATCCTATAGTGGCAAATGTTATCTGAATCTTCACAATCCTTATTCATTTTTTTGTTTGCTTTCATCCTTAACCATGGAACCTTGCTTGTGTAGGAGCTTTTTGATTGAATATTTGTGAGAGTTGGAGTGATTTTATTTAAAGGAGTTGAGAGGGAGGGACGAATCAATGCGACATTGGGTTGAATCTCAGTCGTAGTAACCGGCGTTTAAACAGAAAATAGACTATGGTTTTTGCCATAAATGCAGCGGTTGCTGCGACAGGAATTCATATCCTCACAACAGCCGTTGCGTTTGTACAAAAACTTTGTCCTTCTTTGTTTTTTTGTATTTGATTTTCTTTTTCTTTCTTCGATTCATATGGGTTGCTACAACATTTACATATTTGATTTATTGTTAAACACCACTTTTGTATACCCCAACTTGAGATGGTCAAAAGTGGGGTTTAATTTTAAATCAAATATGTCAATACTGTATCAAACCCATAGGAATTGAAAAAAAAACCCAAAAAATGTTCAAATACAAAAAACAAAAAAAAATAGACAGAGTCTGTTTTCTGTCCAAATGCAGCGGTTGATGTGAATATTTTTACTCATTTCACAGTAACCGATGTGTATAAACAGAAAACAAACTTTTTTTGCCATAAATGTAGCGGTTGCTGTGATAGGAATTCATATCTTCTCAGCAGCCACTGGGTTTGGACAGAAAACATACTCTGTCAATTTTTTTGTTTTTTTGTATTTGAATCTTTTTTTTGATTCCTATGGGTTTGCTACAGTATTTACATATTTGATTTATTGCTAAATCCCACTTTTATACACCCCAGCTTGAGACAGTCAAAAGTGAGGTTTAGCAATAAATCAATTATGTCAATACTGTATCAAACAATGTAATTAGAAAAAAAGGTTCGAACATAAAAAATGAAAATTTTGACATAATGTTTTTTTGTCTAGATGAATCGGCTCGTGGAGCTTATTACTCATCCTCGTACCAACCGCTGAGTTTCTGTCTTTCTAGGGATTTTTTGGACAATGTCGCATGAGCCGCTGCGTTCTTTTTTGTTACATTTGTAATTTAGTCTGCAATTATGTGTTTATTGCTCGTAATATCCGCTGCATTCGGGTACAAACTCTTACTACTCAGTTATGTTTCAGGCCACTTATAAGGGTTATTTTCAAATCTTCGAGGGGTCTTAGACTGGGAGACCCCCTCTCCCCCTTTTTATGCATTCAGGCAGCTGAAGTCTTGAGCAAGATTTAATTGGCAGAACTTGATTTTTTTATTTTTTTAAATTTGAAGGGAAAAAATAAAATATTTTGCGAAATGAATATGCCAATGGAAATGATTTTGTTGTGTGTGTGTGTGTGTTTTTTGTGGTTTTATATACTATGCATGCAAATATTATAAGTAATGAAAATGCAATTGCAAATACCCACAAAATTCTTAACTTCATTATATCCCAAAATTCCTATATATATAAACTAAACATATGGGCATCTCGAATCTCTTGGATCAGACATATTACAATTACAATTGAATTCCTATATATACAAAGTAAACATATGGGGATCTCAAAATCTCTCGGATTAGACATAGTTGATAGTGTTGAGGCGGTAGCTGTGTTCTTGTTGCACCACCGATATGAGAAATTCGAGTGCACCTCGCATTCGTTCTACAAACTGAGGAGGTAACTATGTTCATGCACCATCGACAAATATTCTCCATCGCCCTCGCGGAGATTCCTACGAGTGTGGGTTCCACACTCGCATGAACCACCGTGAGGGCGAAAGAGAAAAAACATGGTGAAAAAAAGTCAGAGGAGGATGAGAGGTGACGAGGTGGTGGTGATAAAAGGGAGGAGGATGAGGAGAGGTGGTGATGGAATGAAGGGGAGGAGGAGAAGAGATGGGGAGGTGGTGATGGGGAAGAAGAGGATATGTGGTGGGGTGAAGGGGTGGAGGAGCAGAGGTGGTGGGGTAAATGGGATGAGAAGGAAGAGGGGTGGCGAGGTGGTGGGGTGAAGGGGAGGATGAGGAGGAGGAGGCGACGATTGGAGAAGAAAAGGAGAGAAGAGAAGATGAGAGTTAGGGTTAGGGTTTTTTTTGTTTCTTTTCTTTATATAGTGATGGTGTCTTTCAGTAAATCCAAAAAAAAAATTTAGTGGGCAGTGATGTCCATCAGTATAAGTGGTGGTGTTATTTAGCAGCAACCTTTTAAAAGTAATGGTGGCCTATATTAAGCATATATGTTGCTACCATTCAAGAAATCTTAATTTCTTATTCCATAGTCCACACCCAAAGCCTTCAACCTCACCTACATAAGGTTATGCCCAATCCGAAAAATCTCACCTCAATTGTAGACCTATCAATTAGAGATCTATCAGGTCTTTGCTTCTCTAGGACCCTAAATGAGCCCATCTGGAATATATTACACGTGCTCCCCAAATGAACAGTGCGCGTGTATGTCTTCGACTAATTTTTTCCTCAAAATGCCCTCCTAATTCTACCATATTAAAAAAATGTGAATAGTATAGAGGGGTGTTTTGGTATATTCAACAATCAATAATAAAATTTCAAACAACGAACAATGATATTTTTCGCTTCCATCAATGCCCTCCCAATTTCATCATTTTTACAAAAAAAAAATCATAAAGAAAATAAAAAAAATGATTAAGGGTATTTGTGTAAATGCAAAGATTACTTTTGAATATAATAATATTAGTAATCATTACGATGAACAATGCTCAGCCTCCACTTTAAATTTTGATTCCCAATGTACCCTCGCAAGTTTTTAATATTTACCAAAAATCAATAATGAGTGAAAAGGGAGAAGGGATATATATGTCTTTTAAACATTAATGAATATTTGCAATAGTAAACACTATTACACGTGTTTGCTATATTACCCATCAAAGTCATAATATTTACGTTTCAATCCAACCCCTCATAAATAGTTACGCCCCTATCATAATTTATTTGAAGCCCCCCAATTTTCTATATAATTAAAAAGGTCTTTACCTCTAATTTTTTATTTCCAATTTTGCCCTTCACATTTCTTAATTGTACAATCAAAACCAAACCCTTTTAAATATTGATTAATTATACTTAAGTCTCTAAAATATTTTATCTAAAGTCCTCTAATTATTTATAAACTATACATATGCAATTAATATTATAAATAATTATTTTGTTTAGAAATTATAATATTTTTTTTACTTATTAATGAATTTTTATAATTAAAT
Source organism: Berberis vulgaris (assembly GCA_963556465.1). NCBI lineage: Eukaryota > Viridiplantae > Streptophyta > Magnoliopsida > Ranunculales > Berberidaceae > Berberis > Berberis vulgaris. The sequence goes on along the minus strand of OY747134.1, from coordinate 69,744,647 downwards.
AAATGGACTGAATATTCGCGCATGTAGAGCAGCTCGACCCCTAGTTCTAAATAACCATCGCTTCGGGGCCTACAAAATACATACTTTTAGGCCCCAAAATTTGGACATACTTGTCTATACATTTGGAACCTTGTTTAGACCCTCCTCCTCCTCTTCCAAAAAACAAGGGTAGGCTTAAGGTTATCAACGTTTTCACTAATCATTCTTTTAAGTCAACCACACTGACTAGTCAAGGCACATTTGTAGATCAAAATACCCATAACAAGATGTCGTGTGTGAGGCACATATGTTAGCTATGTAACTTTACTAAGTTCATCCAATGTCGAACTCTCATTTATGTGAAACTAGATGACCTACCATTATCTTCCCCAAATCACCCCATTTCTTCCCGTAATTATCACCTCCTCGATCTTTTAACATAGATCTATCACCTCCTCTCTTATCATTGATCGTTGGATGACTATTATCTTTGGATGGAAAGATGACTTCCATGCAACAATTAGATTCATAGTAACAAAACTTACACAATCTGATAGAAGATCAATGGAATACTCCACAAATCCTCAATTTGGCGATGAACGATACGACACACTGCCTAATATCGATCCGGCGACAACCGTCGAAACAACTGTACTTGCTGGAAAAGAGCTCCAACAAGTAACGGTTTAGACGTCTTTGACATCTTGGGGAATACCCTCGGATCCCCGAGTTGAGATGCTTATGGTTCAGATGAACCACGTAATCGAGATGGTAGACAGAATCATCCTAGACCTGAAGGGCAGCAAGTTTCGAAAGAAATCACCCAGCTTAAGAAACACCGGACTAACAATAGTTCCTGGTGTAATCAAGGGAAGTTAAAAAATCTATAAGCGAAAAATTACCCGACGTCTTTTAGGCGTACAGAACAACAAAACAAACTCTAACAGGGGAAACACCTTTTGCCCTCGTGTATGGGTCAGAAACAATGGTACCCGTGGAAATCGGAATGCCAACATTCTGAACCGAAGAGTTCCGCGCTGAAGACAACGTCGAGGCGCTAAGAGTTGGACTTGACCTCCTTAAAGAAAAGCGAGAAACTGCCTCCATCAAAACAACAACCTACCAACAGCGTGTGGCAGGATATTACAACAAGAAGGTGCGAATCCAAACTTTTAATGTCAGAGACATGGGTGCTATGAAAGTCCAACTTAACACAAAAAAGCCTGGTGCGGGCAAGTTGAACCCGAACTGGGAAGGACCGTATGGAGTAACAAAAATAACAGACCAGGAGCATACTGGTTGGAAAACACAGGGGGCTAAATGCTACCTCGACCATGGAATGTAGAACACTTGAAAAGATATTATCGATAAAATCTTTTGCTCTCAATTTCGGAACAACAATAATTTAATCGGGACAAAGAAGTCAGATTAAAAAAAAACCAACTCGAGAAAATACTCAACACGGCTAGAGTATCGAGCTAAAACAAATACATGTACTGGACGAACGAGTCGAACATAAAAAATAATTTCTGGCATGATCAACCACGAAATAATAAAGTACCAGAACATAAGAGCCGGACTTTTACGTCGACTGTAATGTGCGACATCATAATCCGAATGTAAAACAAGATTCCGTAAACTAAAACTTCTATACGACTAGAACGTCAAACATCGAAGCCATTTGTAAATATCTGGACGAACAAGTCAGAAATCTCCCAGAAATGTCATAAATAAAAACTAAACAAGCTAGACACACACTGGACACAAAAAATGCAAAATAAAAAATTTCCATTTATCTTCTACAAAAGGAGATTACAAAAAAAAAATAGCAAACAACAACTAAGAAATAAAATCAACGTCGTGGGCATTATCTCCAGGCAGCATAGGATCAGAAGGCTCCTCGCTATCCAGATCACCTAGTGAATCAGGAACAACTTCCTCGACATCATCAAATTCATGCTCAGCAAAGCAACGATATTGGGTCATGTCCAAACCTTGCGTTTCCAGGAAATCAAGGAAATCGTGGCGACCCTCGACCACTCTCTTCCAATCTACGACCTCCACCGCCTTCAGCTTCTCAGTAACGGATGACAGCTCAGCTTGGGTTGACGCTAACTCTCTGTCAATGTCTGCAAGTTTAGCAAAGATCGCTGATTTAGTCTTGACAAACTTGAAATTCAGCTGAGTGATTCGAATATTAGAAGCCTTGAGCTTGGCTTCCTCAACAGAATGAACAACCTCATCATGTTCAGCCTTTCGGTAGACAACTCTTTCTCAGCAACATCCAAACGGGATCAAAACTTGCCCAATTCCATTTTAGATGTCTCAAGGTCAGAAGCAAACGTATCACGAATAGCCTCGAGTTTCCTCAGCGACATTCACGCAGAATCCGCAACCCTCTCATGTTCTATGCACTGAACCTTCAACAAATCTAATCGACGGAGAACATGAGAAAGGACCAGAATGTGTCCTGCTAGTTTCCACTTCATGTACACCACCTAGTCACGAGACGCCTTACAATCCGACCCCATCATGGGCGCGTAAGTAAGATGCGTCATCCCTTCCATAAGATGTTGGTGACCCTAGTCAATATGGCGACGAGGCGGGCGTACGAGCATAAGAGCCATGTTAGCCAACCGCCCATGACAACCGCTAATGAGGTTGCGAGCATTGTCTTGCACGTCAATTTTGGAAGGCCAAAACACCTCCCCGGGCCTAGTAGGAGTAGGATGAGATGCGGAGGGAGTAGCAGGCAATCTCAAGGTCCCAGGGATGATGGAAGAAACATTGAGCTTAAAGTCCCGAGCTCGGGCAACAACTTGATCCTCTACTGATGGATCGTACTCGAAGTCATCCAAGGTTTTAGTACCCTTCAGATTCTTTGACCACCAAAGATCCAGCTGAAGCATCTTATTCTCAATAATGCGAGAATCATCAATCGCAAGGCTGACGGAGTCAAGCAAGCCATAAGAAACAACAAGTTTTTTCTCATGGTCATCCAGAGGACGAGAAACTTCCTTCTTACTTATCTCGAGAACTCAGTTTATCTTCTTATCCTCTCGGGCGGAAGAATCATCCCCCGAACCACGACCTTCTTTCCGGAGAGAAGCAAGATGAGAGGGAGTCCTAGCAGAGTCAAGAACAAAGGAAGCAAGATTTTTCCTCTTTCGTACACGGCTGGAACTGACAGCCAACATCTTGGAAGGACTGGGAACTTTTCGCTTCTTCACGATAGAGCTGGTGGCACCCCCAAAACCCCGGACAACGACTGAAGTAGCTCGACCTGCCGTTTGTTAACATAACCCTTTTGGTGTCCAATGTCTGCATCACCAACATGCGCAATAGTCACTTCTAAAGCGCAACCTGCTTCACCTGACGAATATAAACCACTACGGATAATGGCATCCGTAGTGAGAAAAATCTTTCACTGAAACCTAAGGAAAATTGCAAAATCGACTGCAAAACTCTCGCTTTTCCAAAGACAATGACAACTCGACTTTCTTAGGCTCCCAGAATGATCGCAAAATATGATTCCCGTGAAACCTAAAGTGATTGGAAGAAAGGGATGCGTAAAATCAAGACCTTGACCAACCAACATACTCATCTCGCAGGTCATTGAAACAAGAAGAAGAACGTAGACAACAAGTGTGATTGGGGTTTACACTAAATCCCACCAATGAATGCAGAACCCTGACATTCATAGGGATACAGGCTGCCATAGCCCTTGCTAAAGTTGAAATCATTTGGGACCAGTTGAGCCGAAACGATACCAACTAGATCCAAGTACTCCCAGACAATCGTAGGAGCCGGGAGCCTGAAATAGAAGTGGAACATACCAGGATACAAAGTAATGTACCCATGCTTAGGACGACAAGGATTATTGTCTTCTCTGGGGAGAAAAATCTCCAAATCAGTTGGCAGCGAGTAATCATGACGAATTTTGTCCAGAGTTGCGTAGATTGTCCGCATAAGCAAAAAAAAAAGTTTTGCAAGCATCAATAACATCGACGCTCAAAACCCTGAAGTTAGACATGATTACAGAACGAACGCAAGGAGGTGCTAAAGGAAGCAATAAATACTCAACTTATCATTTTATAAGGACGGGCAGTAAAAGAACCGCTCTTGGGAGAACGTGAAAGATATGACAGTGGCACGAAATCCCAAAAATTGCGCCAAAACGAACAGGCGGATGGAACATCAGAGAGACAACAACAACAACAGATAGCAAGAGCACTAAATTTGTCGTAATGTTGAAATCGAAAACAAAACCGCCACACAGTTAGTGGATACAGGAATATATCCACTAACTAATTAAGGGGGGGTAGCTGATGATACATCAAAATAGACCGATCATCATGGTCGTACATGTGGCATAGAGACCCGTCATGAGAATATAGTGTCCAATCTATTGGGTAAGCTCATAAAGCCTAAGAAAAATATAGCCAATTACAAAAGCCCAAATAAGGCCCGCCATAAAAAATACATAAACAAGGCCTGAACGAATCAGAGCCCAAATCCAGGCCCGACACGAGCTATCTCATAAAGAAGAGGAAAGTTGCACAAAAAAATAGTCGTGGAGGGAGTTACGCCTCCACGGATGCATCTCCATTAAGGAGGGGACTGTTACAAGAAACATCTCCTTCCATTGTGTCTCACATGCTTAAGTCACGCAGAGAATTAACCACGACCATTATAAGAGGTAAAGGAAACATTCAACACAGGTATGTAACTTTAATTGAGTTTTATCCAGATTTACTTCATTCTTCCAACAAAGTTGCTGACTTAAGCATCGGAGTGCCTTCGGCCACCAAAAAGATGGTCATTGGCAGTTTAACAATTGTTTTGCAGGTCAAACTCACATGATGACGATTTTTTACGCATGAATTCCATTAATCAATTAAAAATGCTATTATAGATTGCTATGAGTGTTATGTTAGGGTCATTTTATGCCAAGTCGAGTGTTAAAGTCTCGACAACAATGCATTTTATTTTGAATATTTCAAGTCTCAGCTCCTCTCTTCATAACTTCATTGCTATCACTGTGCCTCTACGCCTCAACTTCTCTCCACCTATACGCCTACATTTCCATCTCCATATCCATCTAGTTTTATCGGAATTGTTCTATTTGTTGTCGTAGCTTCCTTCATCTACGCCTAGGTATGGTACCTCACAATCTTCTCTCTCTATAAATACAAACGTCTGAAGCACTAATCTCTCTATCTCGTTTTGATTCAACTCCAGGGTTAAGTCGACCCCTTGGCCACACAGAGAAATTGTTAGACAAATAGAGCAAAAATTGTTAGATCCGATCTTTTAGTTATTTCAGTCCATTAATAAGTCCTATTCTTTAGGAGTTAGTGGTTAGTGTTTTGACGAATTCCTCTTAGTCTGTTACCACGTTTTAGGATGTTGTAAACGTGGGTTGTTATTTCAATTTTATCTCTTTGTAAAAGGCTATATATGCCTGCAGTTTACTTTCAATAATATACATTTTTCATTCAAACTCGTGTGCAATTGTTAGATCCGATCTTTTAGTTATTTCAGTCTATTAATAAGTCCTATTCTTTAGGAGTTAGTGGTTAGTGTTTTGACGAATTCCTCTTAGTCTGTTACCACGTTTTAGGATGTTGTAAACGTGGGTTGTTATTTCAATTTTATCTCTTTGTAAAAGGCTATATATGCCTGCAGTTTACTTTCAATAATATACATTTTTCATTCAAACTCGTGTGCTAAATTTCTTCTGAGTGTTCTTAACATTTGGTATCAGAGCCACATCACAGGGGCCTGATTGTGAGTGTGTGTGGAAAGAAACTGCAGTTTTCTTTCAGAGTAAGGGAGTCAAGCATAATGGCGGAGAGCAGTAGTAGTGGTTTTGTGCAGCCGACCATTCCCAAATTTGACGGACATTACGATCATTGGGCGATGTTGATGGAGAACTTTCTTCGTTCCAATGAATATTGGGATCTCATAGAGAATGGGATTTTGGGGGTGGTGACACAAGGGGTCGAGGACCAGGCAGAAGCACAACGCAAAGTGATCGAGGGGCAGAAGTTGAAGGACTTAAAGGCAAAGAACTACCTTTTTCAAGCTATAGACCGGAATATCTTGGAGACTATACTCGACAGAGACACATCAAAGGGCATTTGGGATTCAATGAAACAGAAATACCAAGGCTCTACCAAGGTGAAGAGGGCACAGTTGCAGGCACTTTGGAGGGACTTTGAGACTCTCCACATGAAGGAGGGTGAGACTGTTGATAATTTCTTTGCTCATACTCTTACTATAGCCAACAAAATGAAGGCTCATGGTGAGACAATGAGCCAAACCATTATCAATGAGAAAGTTTTGAGGTCCATGACTTCAAAATTTGATTATGTGGTTTGCTCCATTGAAGAATCCAATGATTTGGACACAATGACAATTGACGAGCTGCAGAGCAGTTTGCTGGTCCATGAACAAAGAATGAATGGCCATCGTGGGGAGGAGCAGGTTCTCAAGGTCACTCATGAAGACAACACTAGCAGAGGAAGAGGTCGAGGGGTGTTCAGAGGAAGAGGAAGAGGTCGTGGTAGACAACCTTTCAACAAGGCTACTATCGAGTGCTTTAAGTGTCACAAATTAGGACACTTTCAGTATGAGTGTCCTAGTTGGGAGAATGGAGCCAACTATGTAGTACTAAACGAAGGAGAAGAGCTGCTATTAATGTCCTATGTAGAACTTAACCATGCTCGGAGAGAAGAGGTCTGGTTCATTGATTCAGGATGTAGTAATCATATGAGTGGGAATAAAGAATGGTTCTCGGAGTTGGATGTTCACTTCAGGCAATCTGTGAAACTAGGCAACAACTCAAGGATGGCAGTTATGGGGAAAGGAAACATTCGAATGCAAGTGAATGGAATCACTCAGGTAATATATGAGGTTTATTACATTCCTGAGTTGAAAAATAACCTATTAAGTATGGGGCAGCTTCAAGAAAAAGGCGTGGCAATTCTGATTCAACAGGGGAAGTGCAAAGTTTTCCATCCTAGTAAGGGTCTAATCATTCAGTCCGAGATGAGCGCGAACATGATGTTTGTTGTGCTTGCAGCAATGATGCCTAAAGCTACTACCTATTTTCAAGCCGTGACAGAAGATGAGAGTTATTTGTGGCACTGCAGATTCGGACACTTGAGCTTCAAAGGGTTGAGAACCCTTCAATACAAAAAGATGGTGAGTGGTTTGCCTTCACTTAAAACACCTGCAAAGTTATGCACAACGTGTTTGGTTGGAAAGCAGCACAGGGAATCCATTCCAAAAAGGAGTCTTTGGAGGGCGTCACAGAAGCTGGAGTTGGTGCATGCCGATATATGTGGTCCTATAAAGCCTGCATCAAACAACAACAAGAGGTATCTCTTGAGTTTTATCTATGATTTTAGTCGTAAGACTTGGATTTACTTCTTGCATGAAAAATCAGAGGCTTTTACCATGTTTAAAAATTATAATGCTTCTGTTGAAAAGGAAACAGGTGACCTTAAATGTTTGAGGACTGATAGAGGTGGTGAGTTTACCTCGGATGAGTTTAAGGAGTTTTGCAAGGCAAATGGCATAACCAGGCAATTAACCGCAGCCTATACTCCTCAGCAAAACAGAGTTGTTGAGAGGAAAAATAGGACTGTGATGAATTTGGTGCGTTGTATGCTCACTGAGAAACAGGTTCCAAAGGCTTTCTGGCAAGAAGCTGTGCGATGGTGTGTGCATGTACTCAACAGGTGCCCTACCTTAGCCGTGCAATATAGAACTCCAGAGGAAGCATGGATTGGTATAAAGCCTGCAGTCGAATATTTCAAGGTTTTTGGGTGTTTGGCTCATGTGCATGTACCATACCAGAAAAAAAAATCAAGTTAGATGACAAAAGCTTTCAATGTGTTTTATTGGGAGTAAGCGATGAGTCGAAAGCTTATAGATTGTTTGATCCGGCTTCTAAGAAAATAATTGTTAGTAGGGATGTTGTTTTTTAGGAGAATGAGGGATGGAATTGGAACATGAACATGGAAGAAATGGTTTCGGATGTGTTAGAGTGGGGTGATAGGGAAGAAGAAGGAGATGAAGCCGAGAATGAAGGGGAATTTGGGGCAGAGGTTAACGAAAGTGAAGAAGCTGGTTCAAATGGCACAAATGGAGCTGGTTCAAGTGGCACTAGCTCACCTTCCAGTGAGTCACATGATGAGAAATCCTCGGGTCCAGTTCAAGGGAGGGCAAGACGAGCTCCACATTGGATGCAAGATTATGAAACCGGAGAAGGTTTGTCAGAAGAAGAAGATTTGAGTGCCATGACGGCTCTCACAGAAGTTGATCCCATTACTTTCGAGGAAGTTGTGAAGAGCAAGAAATGGAGAGATGCCATGAATGCAGAGATTGAGGCCATTGAACGTAACAAAACATGGGACCTGACTATTGTACCTGAAGGAGTGAAGACTATTGGAGTTAAATGGGGTTTTAAAACCAAACTCAATGAAAATGGTGAGATAGACAAGTGCAAGGCTAGAATTGTGGCAAAGGGATATGCACAACAATATGGGATTGATTACACAAAATTTTATGCTCCAGTTGCAAGACTAGATACCATATGTTTGGTAATTGCTCTAGCAGCTCAAGAAGGTTGGAGTATTTTTCAGCTTGATGTAAAGAGCGCATTTTTGCATGGTGAGCTTAGTGAGGAAGTGTATGTCCAACAGCCTCAGGGATATGAAAAGAAGGGCGAGGAACACAAGGTTTATAAGCTGAATAAAGCGCTGTATGGCCTTAAACAAGCTCCACGAGCTTGGTACAGCAAAATTGAAGCCTATTTTGCTAAAGAGGGCTTCGAAAAATGTCATTATGAACACACCCTATTCAAAAAGTCGAAAGAAGGAGGTAAGCTCTTAATTGTCAGTCTTTATGTTGATGATTTAATTTTTACTGGAAATGACGAGCATGTGTGAAGAGTTTAAGAAGTCGATGATGTTAGAATTTGACATGTCTGACTTGGAAAAAATGAGATATTTCCTGGGGATTGAAGTACTACAACATTCTGATGGGATTTCTGCGTGTCAACGAAAATATGCTCATGAAGTTTTAGAAAGATTTGGCATGGACAGAAGCAATTTGGTGAAGAACCTCATAGTTCCAGGTTGCAAACTGTCAAAGGATGAGAAGGGAGCTAAGGTTGATGCAAGTTTGTTCAAGCAGGTGGTTGGCAGTCTCATGTACCTAACTGCAACTAGACCTGATTTGATGTATGGTGTAAGTCTTATCAGCAGGTTCATGTTGTGTCCTACAGAGCAACACTGGTTGGCAGCGAAAAGGTTGCTAAGATATTTGAAAGGAACGACTGATCTGGGGATTTTCTACAAGAAAGGAAGGTGTAAGCAACTCACAACTTACTTAGATAGTGATTTCGCTGGAGATCTAGATGACCGAAAGTGTACAACGAGGTGTGTATTCATGTTTAGTTCTGGAGCGGTGTCGTGGTCATCCAAAAAAAATAGCCTGTGGTTAGCTTATCCACCACTGAGGCCGAATACATCGCAGCCGCCTCATGTGCTTGTCAGTGTGTTTGGTTAAGAAGAGTTTTAACGAAGCTTGGTTACGTGCAGGAGAAATGTACTACAATTTTGTGTGATAACAGTTCAACTATAAAACTCTCCAAGAATCCTGTTCTTCACGGAAGAAGCAAACACATTGACATCAGGTTTCATTTTCGTCGTGAATTGGTAAGAGATGGTGTGGTTAATTTAAGACATTGTAATTACTCAAGACCAGGTAGCTGACATTATGACCACTCAGGTTGGAGGTGTTTTTGAAGCTTCGTAGTTTGCTGGGCGTGTGTGAAGTTCCTAATATAAAATGAATGCATTCTGCATACAGTTTAAGGGAGGGAATGTTAGATCCGATCTTTTAGTTACTTCAGTCTGTTAATAAGTCCTATTTTTTAGGAGTTGGTGGTTAGTGTTTTGACGAATTCCTAAAATATTGTAAATTATTTCAATTTTACCTCTTTGTAAAAGGCTATATATGCCTGCAGTTTACTTTCAATAATACAACTTTTTCATTCAAACTCGTGTGCTAAATTTCTTCACAGCGTTCTTAACAAAAATGAAAGGGAGAATGACAGAGTCGGAGAATCTCTTCTCTTCATAATCAGGTATTCATTTTGTATTCTCTAATCTCATTGAAATTGAAATGATGTGTTGTGTTAGATCTAATGATTTTTAGGAACTTATTAGGGTTTTGTATTAAAGATTTCGGATCTGATTATGATTTTAGTTAATTAATAGAGTGTTCATTTGTGCTTTTGGAGCTCAGATTAGAGACGATTTCATTGTAGATTTGCATTATCAATGGTGTTTCATCAACTTCTTCGATAACAATGTCTGATTGGAGACAATGTTTAGTAGAATCTCTTTCAAATTTGGGACAACAGAGAATTGATCATTCAATCAATGGCAATGGGCCAACATCTTGGTATTGACAGTGTATTTATGCAACTTGTAACGACTTGGTGCCATAAGAAGTGGAAACCTGAAGCTTAAAGCCAAATTTTGTCAGCAGCTTCATTGTCATGGCAATAATTTTTCAAATAGGTGTTTTGTTTATCTGTTACTTCGAAGACAGACTAATACCTTTTATTCTTGAGCAGGGGTTCTCTTATTAACAGAGAAGCTATGTAACAATTACTCTCCATTATCCGAAATAAAAGTCCCTGTCACATCAGTTTTGAATGAGTTTATTCAATAATTTGGTCATGTTTAGTGAAAGTATACAATAGTTAGTTGTTGGGAAGGATGCTGGTAGGTGAAAGGACCATAATACATTGTTCCAGAACATAACAAGATAAACTACTTTTTTACATCTACTTAAAGTATGTATAGGCAACGAAGTAGTTCTTTGTTCATTCAATCTGTCCAATCATCAAGTATAAGTATGAGAGAGTTGAAGAATCTCCTCTTTATAATCAGGTACTTCATTCTGCATTATCTAATCTCATTTGGAATCGAAATGACGTGTTGTGTTAGATCTAATGATTTTTAGGAACTTATTAGGGTTTTGTATTAAAGATTTCAGATCTGATTGTGATTTTAGTTAATGAATTGAGTGTTTATTTGTGCTTTTGGAGCTCAGATTAGAGACAATTTCATTGTAGATTTGCAATCAATGGTGTTTCATCAACTTCTTCGATGTTAATGTCTGATTGGAAACAATGTTTTATAGAATCTCTTTCAAATTTAGGACGACAGAGAGTTGATCATTCAGTCAATGCTAATGGGCCACCATCTTGGTATTGACAATGTATTTATGCAACTTGGTGCCATAAGAAGTAGAAACCTGAAGCTTAAAACCAAATTTTGTCAGCAGCTCCATTATCATGGCAGCAATGTTTCAAATATGTGTTTTGTTTATCTGTTACTTCGAGGAAAAATTAATATCTTTTATTCTCGACTAGGGGTTCTCTTATTGGATAAGAGAGAAGCTATGTAACAACTATACCCCATTTTCTGAAAAAGGTCCCTGTCACATCAGTTTTGTACGAGTTTATTCAATAATTTGGTCATGTTTGGTGAAAGTATACAATACTTGATTGTTGGGGGGATGCTGGCGGGTAAAAGGACCATAATACATTGTTCCACAACATAGCAAGATACGTTTTTTTTTTTTTTTTTTTTGAATTTTATTTTTATGTATCTATTAAAATATGTATAGACTACAAAGAAGTTATTTGTTCATCCAATCTATCCAATCATCAAGTATAAGCATGACTTATTTCACTTTCTAATGCATTAAATCTCAAAATTATGTTTTAAAAAGCTTATTTCATCTATTACCAAAGTAGAAGAATGTGGGAAAGTTATGTGATACTTCATTTATAGGACTTATAGAAATTTATTATGCATCTATTTCATTGGTTTCCTTATTTCATCTATGGTAGAAGTTGCGGTGTGGGAAATTTAGTTTGTTGCTCATCTAATCATGTACTAGTATTTTCTTGAGGCAAGGTATTTTAGCAGGCCATAAAAAGAAATAAAAGATAATTCATGGTTTCACCTTTAGTGCATACCTTGTAATTCGTTTATGAAACTCACCCTATCTTTATTTTCTTGGTAATATTATGGTCATTTCTTATTCTATAGGAAAGTATGGTAGATTATGCAGACGGTGAGAGTTCAGGACTAGAAGGTGACAATCGAGTTGCTTCCAACGTCCATATTTTGGCTCTAGATTTACCATTAGGCAAAGCCTGCTCAAAGTTAATTGAGGTATATCGGCGTTGTGCATATAATCACCTTGCTATGAAATTGAAAGATCATATGGGAATATCGTGGTAAATATTTCTCTGGAGACAAAGAATCAAGGAATATACACGAGTCAGTTTTACAATTGTTTATGTTCACTAAATTGCATGAGTAAACTACAAAGAAGCCATTGAAAAACTACAAAGAAGCCATTGACTTTGTTGTCTTATCACCATGAAAATTCATTTCTCAACTCCCCCGTAAACATAGATGAGAAAGCAAGTTATTCTCATGAATCACTTTTTCAAATTTCAGTTGCTTCCATATAGATTGTTCAATCTAGTGATTGTTAAATGATTTTCCCATGAAAATTAGGTAGAGGTGGTTTTATTCAATGGACAGAGACGTACTTTGAAAACCTTATCGCTAAGTTTGTTGAGCTTTTAGAAAGGACTGGTTGATATTTGCAGTGTCATACCTGTTTTATCGCTAAACTTGAATTTAGTAAATAAATGCTTTTAAAAGGTATTGGAAGCTTGCACTTTAATGCTAGCTTGGTTGGGATTAAACAGAATGCTTCAAGGCTTTAAGGAAGCTATATTCTTCACAGGTTTGAAGCCTTGAACCTTATGGAAAATCTAACTCTTTAAAGTATTGGTAGAGGATCGACACATGCATATTTTTGTGTTTTTGACTAAGAAATTTTTCTTGTGGTGACCAATTGTTTTCTTCTTCTTTCTTCTTTTGAAGCTTCCATTTATATAATAAAAGAAGAAATAGATGAATGCTTGTGAAGGTTTCATGTTTGAACCATTAATGTTTCATTACTGCCATTCAGTAGAATACTAGTTGATGTTGTGTCTCATATAGGCATGCTAAATGTCATAATCAACATTGCTTCACGATTATTAGCAATTACATGCATTTGTTTGTATTGAAATTCTCTGCATGAATTAGGATAACTAAAAAAACAAGTCTTGGGTCCCCAGATTCTTTGGATGAAATACTTGGTGATTGTAGGATTGGAGGCAATTCTCCAGATTTTGCTATTGAAGGGTTGGAAATCAAGGTACTTCTGTCTTGCTTGCATGACATACTATTTATATGGATCACATAAAGTTGTTTGTCCCTTTATTGTCTTCTCGTTTATTATTATTATTAGTCATGTATAACTAGTTCATCTGAGGAACTACACATGTTTCATCTCGATCCGTCTATGTAAAACTAATTAAGAATATACCTATATAGAACTCTCTCTCTCTTTTAATTTTATTTATTTTTTATGGCAATTTTTATATTCTTTCATAAGTTCTTAACTCCCGCTGACAATTATACCTTTTGAAATGACCTAGGCTATTAAAACCTTTCCGAATCCTCAGATTCTCTGAATGAGATGCTCGGCACTTGTGAAAATGGAAACACTTCTGGGTGGTGATTTGCCACCAATGGTTTAGAACTCCAAGTACCTGGCTATTGTCTTTCTTATACGATAGTGACTGTATTTTATATGTCTCCATGTAAAAGTTGTCCGCTCTTTCTATTTTACAAGGTTCTACATGTTGCATTAAGCTTATCTTCGTCATCATGCACTTCTTGCAGGAGCTTTATAAACCTTTTAGGTTAACGAGGAAAACAATAACAAATTTCTAAATGATGAAAACATAAGAAAAACTGTATAGCAAATCACCATTTTAAGTGAACATGATAATCCTATGTTGTACTATATACCCCCAAATATCAAAATCCTAAGAAATTCATTTAGTTGAAAAGATGAAAGAAGAATCTGTATGATGAAATTTAAGGTACTAAATTTTTTTTTTTTAATCTTTGTCCATATAATTAATACTATTTAAACTGGGATCGTTTGACAGATATTGAACATTTTTTAGGAGTTCAATATTATTGTATAACTTTGTCTGGGATCTTGTTATGCTGCCTTCAGAGTTCACACTATGAATGCTTGCAAATAATGTGTTTGTTTGAAATGATTAGGTAACTAAAAACTCAAGTTCTGCATCCTCAGATTCTCTGGATGAACTATTTGGTGACTGTATGGATGGAACTAGCTCTAGTAAACTTGCTATAGATGGTCCACAAGTCAAGGTAGCCAACTTATTATCTTTTTTGTGTGCATAGTCGTCGCTCATTTTATTATCTTGTAATAGTTGGACATGTTTGACGTTATTTTTTTTGTTATGATCTTTTGCAAGAGGAGCTTGATTCACCGGCTAAGTTTAATGGAGACAAAAAGGTCGTCTTTGTTAATGATGAATTTCTCAGAGCAAGAGGTTGACTCTGCAATCTGAAGACTTGGTAACTAAATTTTTTTATTTGTTCTTTTTAAGAGCTTTATTTATCCACTTATTCCTGATTACTATTTATGATTCTGATAAATAGATAGTTCTTAGCGAAAGTATTTTTTATTAAGCTTTCTTGCTTTTGAGGAAACATGGTTATTTTGGCCTAGTAAAATTGATGCATTTTTTCCTTCTTCACATTGATGTCATGTAGTGCTTGAAACATTCTTTGTATGATTGACCAATAGAAATGCAGGGTCTAATGTAGTACTGGGATTCACTCATCCATCCTACAATGATGTAACTAGTGACTTGGAATAGGATGCATGTCATGACACCAAAAGATACATTTGTGTATTGTGAATTTGCACATTGTTGTTTTCATGGTATCACATTGATATTTGGTTTGAGAAAAACTGAAAGCTTCCTTTCTGATTATGACGTTGAAGGAGACATTTTTGAGTCATATTGTTCATACAGTGTTTAGAAAATCTTGAGTCAGAAATTTTCTACACTTGGTTAATTAGTGCGAGAGTTTATTGGCAGTACATCCCCTGTTAATCTCTGCATCTCTGCCCAACAACTGATCAACTCCCACTATCTCGGAAAAGATTCCAAATGGTTGCTATTACTACGACATATTGAAATTGTATTCTTATTTGTTGTTAGATTATTTGCCATTTACAAGTTTCATATAATAAATGCTTTCTGTTTTTCTTGGCTTTTCTCTCACAGGATGAACTCGGAGTGTATAAGAATTTACTTCAGGAAACTCTACCTAGAGATGGTTTGAACCTTCTAGTTTATACAACGCTTCGATCTGGACCAAGCCATGTTCCTGTCTTCCATGTGAATGTTGAGCTTGCTGGAATGACCTTTACTGGAGAGCCAACAAGGACAGAAAAACAGGCTCAAAAGAATGTTGCAATGGATGCTTGGCCTACTTTGAAGCAAAGTACATTTTCTTTCTTCTTTCTCTTGTTTTACGGGGTTTCGAAGAAAGTAAAAAATGCAGGTCACCATTTTGAGTCAACAGACCAGACTGTTTCTTGGCTATGTTATTAATGCGGCAAAAAATCGCCGATTAATCGTAATTTGGGGTTTGACCGAACCGAACTGGGTGAAATTGGTTGGGGTTTAGCGGACTCCAATAAATCGGTGAGTCACCGATTAATAGGCCCAGCCGACTCGCCAATTTATCACTATAACTTATTTTTACTGATATAACTTATATCGGTTTATTTATTAATGATGGAAACAAATTATTTTTATTGATATAACTTATATCAGTTTATTTTTGAATGATTGAATGTTAGTTTTAGAGTTTACATATTGCTATTTACTGGTAAAGTGATGTTACTAAGTGCTAACTTGCTATCACTTGTTGTTACTTGTGCTATTGTGCTATGTTGGTTGTTCCTAATCAAGTTTAGGTACCTGCAAAATTAAATTCAGCTGTAAATTAATAAAAATTAAATTATATATTAATATTTAAAGTAGACCGATTAAATCCAATTAATCCTGATTAATCCCGCTTAATTGTAATTCGGTCCTGGACCACGTTGTGACCGCTTTCTGATTTAACTGCATAATTTCTTGGTTAATCCATGTTTGAACACTTGACTTATATTTTGTAATCTAGTTGGGTCTAAGGTCATTGACGTCTATACAAGAATGTTATTTTTTTCTATTTTAATGCACTAGTCTCTTAGCAGAAAATTGTTGGTGTTGGGGTTTATCCACTCTCAACTCTCAGAGTCTCAACTCAACTACTGTGAAATTGTGTGATGGATGTTGTAGCTTGTCAAAGAAGTTTGAATGATATTTATTCCATTCCAAGGTTTGAATATTATACGATTGAAGTTGTTGTAAATTAGTCTATGATAGGTCATGTACTCAAAATCAGAGCAATGGGATATATCAATGGCTATACGTATTGTCGGAGTGGTAATCCATTAGATAACTATCATATGATAGCATTTTAAAAAAACCATTCATGATAGCCCATATGTTGAAACAAACAAATGCTAACATTTAAATATATGAGATAGATAATGCAACCATGACATTCACAAATGCTAACAAATAAATAACATTTATGTACGTGAGATAGATAATACAATCATGACATTTACAAATGCTAACACATAATTAGTAGCATTTATGTGCATGTGATAGGTAACACAACTATGATATTTCACAAATGCTAACAAACAATTGATCGCATTTATGTACATGTGATAGATAATATATACAATCACGACATTCACATGCCATGTAGGGATAACATTTTTTCTTGGTGACTATATAAAAAAGATAACATGGGCTGTGTGACTTGCACTAAATGCTATGGTACCTTTGTTATAGCATTCTTGCAATGCTTCGAAAGGCCATTTTTATTTTTATTGTAGTAGTGAATAATAATAATAATAATATATTACTATATTGTTGGAGGCTCTAATATTGACTAGAGGGTAAACAAATGAAACCTATAAAATACACGCATTAATAATTTTTATTGAATAAAAACATCAAATTGTTGTTGTGTTGGTGAATAGATGCCAAATGATCTTCACAAGCCATAACTTTATGGAATGCAAAAAAAAAGTTGATAAAATAATACCAAATTGTTATGTTAAGTTATAATTTTTCTTGGATCAATGTAAAAATTATTGGAAGCAGTTGATCATAATCGAACAGTCAAGATCACTCCAAATTGTAATATGGTTGTGATTATCTATTTATGCATAATCAAACATTGAGTTATTGGAAAATGAAGCAAAATAGTATAGCTAAAACTTAAAAACAAATAAATAAAAGTGTACCACCAATCAATCTGGATCACCATCAATTCTAGGCAACCAGGGTTGGTAGTCACTTTTGGGCTTTTTACACTTCTATCCCTTCTATAGATGATATTTGTAGTTGTGTTTTAAAGAGAAAGGATAAAAGTGTAAAAAAAACTCAAACTTAGAAGAAGAAAAAAAAAAAAAAACTGCACCAAACCTGACTGTCTAGACTTACTCCTGGATCACATTGCAAACAACAATAAAATTTCCATATTCTTATTATCGATCAAAAGCTGCTACTACTAGTCTACCACCAAAAATGCAAACAAGCATGAATAACAAATATAAACAAACATAAATAACAAATAAAAACAAACATTCAAACAAAATATAAATGCCATGACAAAGTTCTTCCACGCTCACTGATGCCTCCAAGAGAAAATCAATAAAGACCACGCCATCCGAAACCATGACCGTAACCATAAGGAACAATGGCAGAAGCATAGTTTGTGCTTGGTTGTCGCTCGAAGGGATTAGAAAATCCAATTGTACTCATCGAAGTCATTTGATTCATAGAGTTCCTTTGATCAACTGGCAAGTAAGACGGCAGAGAAGCGTTGTTCATCAGTATTTCATCTACGCGATTTGCCAACATATTCTTAAGATCCTTCATTGACAACCCCAATGCTTGAAGTTGATCAAACCTTAGATTTTCAACTGGTGCATCCCACCAATATTGATTCTGAGACGCTTTTCGCATCTCTATAAGCTCCGTTGCACGTTTCTGCTCAGTCTCAAGTTGCTCCAAGATCTCCATGTATTGCTTACCGAGTTCACTTGCATTAGCTCCATGGTAGGCATCAAGAAGTGACTGCTCACCCTGGTCTTTACTCACATTGAAGTAACGATCTACAACCGATCCCACACTGGGATGGCCAAAAGAAAAAGCCTTCCCTGCAGGAGAAAAAACAATAACAGCAGTTTCCGCCCCACAGAGGATGGAGATCTCACTCGCCTTCTTGAAAAGCCCAGACCGACGCTTTGAGAACGCAACTTGTCTTGCATTATCACAGACAATGCGCTTAATCTCAATCTTTCGACGACCCGTGCTTGGTTTCCTAGCCATTTTCACTCACAAAAATTCTCAAAAACACTAGAAAAGATTTAGCAATGGGAGGAGAGAAAATTTCTCCTCAAACTTGAAACTGTATTGTGAAGAGTGGTGGTATTTATGGGCATGTAGCATTTGAAAAGATTAGGGTATTGTCTCCAAATTCCTAATTTTTCAACTAAGACAAGATAAATTGCCTATTTTGTTAGTAGAGATCTATCCTTATCATCCTAACAAATGAAATTTATTACAATTCTGAAAGCTTATAGCAAGGTTGGCATCCTTATAATTCAATCTTTCCATTGTAATTTGGTGTAAATGCTTACTATAATTACATTATTTTAGAAGAACCTTATCATCATAGCACACATTTGACTAATCTATTACACTCTAAATGGTAATAGTTATTACAATTTAAAATGGTAATATGTTGGCATCTTAATAGTCAGATATGTCTATATATGTTATTTGTTGCAATGGTCTAATACAGTGTATCTGTGGATATCAGCACGGATCTAGATCCCCTGCTCTATTATCGTCCATTTTGACCTTTCACAATCCATGAACAAAATCAATGTTTTTGCTGAAATAAACTTTGTCTGGCTGAGTGCTCACACAACTAACAACAACATTTTTTTTCCCACTAATAACAAAAGGAACAACAATAATAATTTAAAAAAAAAGGAGTAAAAAGTTTATGTAAACGAAGAATACAATTTCTTGATAAATAGTTGTTTTAATTTTTAATTACATGGTAAAATTGGTGGTACTGAGCTTTCTACCCCTAAAACAGTTTAGGACTATACATTTTTTGTGCATTTTGGGTCTGAATAAATGCAGCAAACTCTACTTATACACACAACCTTATCTAACTTTCTGCCATCTTTCACTTTGGCAAAAACAACTTCAATAACATGTAGGTACTGATGACTAGCCATAATTAAAGGCAAACATCTTTGACACCAACGGTGAAATCTCCTTGGAGTTTCAAGTCCCCATATATAGTAGCTAGTATCAGAGAGTGTACTAAACCATTCAGAAACTGCAACACAACAGTACTTGAGAAATTGCAGCCTCTTCCTAAATAGGAATTGGGTATACCATGAAGTATGGTTGTTGTACCTGTGAACCTTCGATATATACAAAACAGTTTTAGGTATAAGAATCTATAATGTCTTGCTTATCGTCAAAAGAAACATGATTTGCACATTTAATAGTTTATCTAAAACTAACGCGATCAGGTAGAGTGCAAAAAATTAGGTCAATAAAATGATTATATCTGAAGGTGCAGGTGGCAAGCTATACGAGAGATTGTAATGGAGACAGTTTGATGTATTAATTATGTTCAGGGATCCTTTTTAAATGATGTTCCTTCTTATAAAAAAAAAAAGAAAAAAGAAAAGAAAAGAAAGGTAAAAAACGTACATGGGTTGGCTGATCAGCTTGTCCAACGTGAGTTTTGGGAAAGATGGGCAAGCCTTAGATCAGGCTGCTGTCCATCGCATTCACTAATTTGTAAGACCTATAAAAGTTTATATTTGTTTGTGCATGGGAAAATGAATTGGATAACCCACTCGAAGCTCCTTCCCTACTAGAGGTTCAAACCGAATAAAGAAAAACCCCACCCAAATAATCTGGGTATTTGGGCAACCTTAAAACTAAGAAGGTGTTCTAGATGAGAGGGTCTGATATATCCAGATTGGGGTTTGGTTTTGTTACTCTTAACCATAGTTTAACAACTATTTCCTGGGGAGGTGATGAAAGCCAAAGGAGCATATGTATTTACTGTGTCTACTCTGAACCAAAATTGAAAATTTGTAACTTTCATTGTATGTCATTGGGAGAAAGCAAAGGTCTATTAAACCACTTCCCTCTAAGAGCATTCCACAGTTTGCAAACAACGAAGTACACTTTCATACTTGAGTTTTGAAACAAACTTCCAAAAGTGAAGATTTATGAAAACACTAGCTAAAATGCATAGGTGAGGTTTCTAACTTCATCCACGAGTAACATTTACAAAACCCTAGTTTTTAATACGAACTTACAAACTTCGTATCAGACTTGATTTGTATGTTAATTTGATGAATTGTAATTAGATTTATATTTGTTTCCAAGTTTGATGTTGATTGGCCTCAATTTTTATCAAAGTACTGGAAAATGAGTACTGTTTTTTTACTTGTCAAACACCAATCTTAGCAAATGATTGTGGATGAGTATATCCAACAATTTGATTATCTAATTTATTAATTTTGCGCAAATGTACAGCCCTATCCTCTTGAGTGCTGATCCATATAGGCCAAAAAAGTGTAAGTGGGACTACATTTGGTGGGAAACAAGGAGAAAGGAAATAATATTCAGTCATGATCGAGCGCTTGACAGAGAATTGTAGGTTTCTGCTAGTTTGTGCTAGGTAGCTAGCCCTGGCTACCACCGGAAAGCCACCGAGTTAGAGAGGAACCTCATGTATCAGTCCTCCATCCTTTGCCCATCAGATTGTGGCAAACTGAAGCACAGCGAGCTAGATTCATGAAAGCTAGCCCCACAGACGTCCATGTGTGTTTATATACATAATTTGTCTCCCTTTCTAAACCATATCTCAAAAGAGGAATGATCTATATGCACAATGCATTGATTTTGAAGTTAACCAAGTATTGGAGTTTTCTGAAAGAGTTCACCATTGGAGCCTTAGATAACCGGCATGTACAAACAATATGGTGTGAGAAAGACGTAATATTATCACGGGCTACTCATACAAATTAACTTTCTAATTTGGTTCAAAACAAAATAAGTCTTGGGAGACATTCGATACAAAAAAGAAAGAAAGAGAGAACATTTTGGATAGAGCTATACCATGACTTCCATTAATCCTTTTCCAACCAAAGCTGCTTATATATATAGGAGTAGCTGAACTGTAGGAAAACTTTTGGACCCACTAGACACATGCTAAGGCTTTGTGTGGGAAGGTGTGTATATACTCATCGATGTCTCTACGAAACTTCCAGACAAAATCTGGATTCCAGCCCCATCAGTGAAATGTTATTGGCACAGATTCAATACCCTGATCCTCCATTATATCGCAACCATTGTGGTCTGCAAAGCAATACAGATCTCACCCAGCCTGCATGCTAGCTGAAGAACATAGCAAGTACAGAAGGAAGGACTCACCTTGGTTAGAAATAGAAAAAAATCAGCAGCAATTTGTATCAAAGATGGAAAATAGAGTTAATCCAAAATAATAATGACAAACATGCACTGATCTCAACTCCCTCATGGTTTCCTAGCCCTGCTAGTAGATCATTGCTGTGCGTACATATATAGATCGATGCCAAAATGATCTTCACAAATTTATATATGACACAAACATCTGATCATTAATGTTGAGTTGATAAACAAATCCTTAGGAGCAGTATTAAGTGATAAACTTTGTTATATTGTAATTAAAATTATAAAAAACCAATCCATATGATAAATAATATTACAATGATGAATACTCTAAAATATAATTTAGAAAAATCAAATTATGCACAATCAAACAATGTTAATCCTGGAAGAAAAGAAAGAAAAAAAAAAATGTACCACCAATAATTCTTCCCCTTGCAAAAAATAATTAAAACTAAAATAATTTATTATTGATAAGAAAGACACATTTCCTATTAGTTTCCCTTCAAAGAAAGGAAATCACTACCAAATAACAATAAACATTCAAAGCAAATAAACTCTGCTAAACATAAAAGACTAAAACAAAAAACATAACATAACATAACATATCCAAGCCAGAGATAGACCACATAGCCAAGTTTCATCCACACTCACTGATGCCTTCATTTGAAAATCACCCTTTCAGTTAGGGCCACTCCCTCCAAAACCATAACCATGACCATGACCATGAGGAGCCATGGAAGGATTGCTGCTTGTACTCGGTTGTTGTGGCTGGAAAGGAGGAGCCATGTAAGCATAGCTGCTTGAACTTGGTTGTTGTGGCTGGAAAGGAGGAGCCATGGAAGCATAGCTGCTTGAACTTGGTTGGTGTGGCTGGAAAGGAGGAAACATGGGAACCTTGCCGCTTGTATTTGGATGTGGTTGGAATGGAGGAGGAAAAATGGGAGCATTATCAGTATTTGGTTGTGGCCCGAAGGGGGGAGGAGGAGGAAACATGAAAGCATTCCTCATACTTGATTGTGGCTCAAAGGGATTAGAACCTCCAATTGTACCCATCTGAGTCATTGGGTTGATGGAGTTCATGGGGTTCGAAACTCCAAATGTGCTCATAGAAGTCATTGGATACATGGAGTTCATTTGATCAGCTGGCATGTAAGAGGGCACAGAAGTGCTGTTGGTCAGCTGCATTTCATTCAGGCGATTAAGCAACATAGTCTTAATATTCGCCATTGATGAATCCAACTGTTGAAGTTGATCAAGGCTTAGACTTTCAATTGGTGCAGAAAACAAAGATTGATTCTCAGGTGCTTTTTGCATCTCTAAAAGCTCAACATTATACTTACTCGCCGCCTCAAGTTGATCAAGGAGTTCGTTGTACTCCCTATTGAGTTCACGTACACGAGCTTCACAGTGGGCATCCGCAAGTGCCTGCTCTTGGTTCCTATCCAGACCGAGGTAACGATCTGTAACCGTTTCCACACTTGGATGACCGAATGAACAGGCCCTCCCAGTAGGAGTGAAAATAACAATTGCGCTCTCAGCACCACAAAGGATAGAGAGCTCACTAGCTTTCTTGAAGACCCCAGCCCGACGCTTTGAGAATGTCACTTGTCGTGCCTTATCCTCCTCTATGCGCTCAATGGCGATTCTTTGACGACCTCTGCTTGGTTTCCTCGCCATTTTCTCTCACAAATTTTTTGAAAGAGATATAACAATGGGAGGAGAGAAATTTTCTCCTCAAAGTTTTAGACTGTATTGTGATGAAAAATGAGAAGATAGGTGGTGGTATTTATAGGTAATGTGGCAATTGAAAAGATTTAGGTGTCCAGATTCTTACCCTTTTTAAACTAGGACGTAATTGGCAATTTGTGAGTATAGATCTAAACCCTTATCCTCATCCTCACAAGAAATGAAATTTATTACAATTTGAATGCTTATTTGCAGGGTTGGAATCCTTGGAATTCAATTCGACCATGTAAGTTTTCCATAAATGATTACTATAATTACACTATTTTAGAAAAGAAACCTTATCATCTTAACACATTAAATTAGTTTATTATCTCTAAATGGTATAGGTTGTAATCTTTGTTATTTCTTGGGTTAATGCTCTCATGCATTGAATGTTTAGATATCAGATTAAGAAATGTGATTTGGTCACACTTCCAGAGATTTTTAAAAATATTTCACATTTTCATGTTTTCAAATATTACTTTGAAATTTTTTGCAAAATCTTTTACCAAATATTTTTGTGTTTTTCATTGCCAGGGATACTACACCATGACCACATTTAAGATTTGTTATAGTGTTTATATGCCATCAGCTCAGTGTTGCTCACAGATCTCAATTCACATAACTAATACCTTATTTTGTAATTAAGAGTTTATAATGTGAGCGATTCTTATGCAATATATAGTTCTATGACAATGACTCTGTAAATACATTTACTATTTGAAGATATTTTTGAAAGAAAACGAATTTTTTTCAAAAAAAAAAGTGTTTACTCCAACTTATCAATTTTTTTTTAGAAACATTTCGTATTTTAATGAGTTGATTGTGAGAGTTACACCATGAACACATTTATAAATTGTTATGTGATTTTCATATTAGATGAGTCCAGATCGTCTACACCTGAGTGTATGGTCAAAGATAAGAACATGTCACAATAGTATTTTGGGGGTTAATTTTCTAATTATCTATAATACATGGGCTCTTCTGCAGTTAATTTTCTTAGGGTGTAAAATTGAAAGTCACACCCTGGGGAATAGGTGATCTATATTCTTGCTAGGCATCTTAGCTCTCAATCCATATTTTAGTATTATGACTTTGTTATGTTTGTATGTGTAACTAACATGTAGTTTTTATGACATTATTAGTCTCTTGTGAGATTTCTATATATGTAATATATCAAAGTTTAAAGTGCATTATTTGTATTATTAAAATAAAAAATTTCAATTATTTTCCTACATACAAGTTTCAAAAAATCCTTCTTAGAAACAAGGTACCAAAATTATCGTGGAAATTTAGACTTTTATTTTTTATGCTGCGATCACATAGATAAATCCAATAGCTAAACATGGATGATAGTGTAAAGACAGGTAATAAATAAAATAAGAGAAAAAAGTCCTTAACACTAGTAAGTTGTGGGGATTTTTGGTGGCAGAACTAGCGAAATCACAATCCTTATAGACATCGACATTGAGAATGGAGATCACAATTCTTGTTAAATGGTATTAGGCCATTGCCATATGGATGCTAATGAGAAAACAAAACAGTCATCCAATCACAGCCAAACACATAGTACATGTCAACCCTATTAGGATAAGGCTCGGACAGATCAGGCCTAAGCCTGGTCCAAGTCAGACCCAAATTAGGTCAAGTTAATTTCTATTCAGCCCGAAAGTCAGGCGCTCAAACCCAAATTACGTGAGTCCAGTGCGGTAAAAATCTTGGAGTTTGGCCCAGGACAATAAGGCTCGAATGCAAACATATGGATTATAATAGGCTCAAAATCTATTTAGGCTACTCTTGATCCAATCAAGCATTGAGTCCTAAAGAAAGCCAAGTGCCAAAGAACATCAGTCATGGATGAGTAAAGAACACTACATGGACATAATTTGATGATGGAAGATTCTAAGTGAGATCTCCTCCATCAGGCATTCACAGGTAGAGTCAACGAATGAGTTAAACACTCTCATTATATAAGGTGAACAATACGGATGAAAAAGGTACACACCTGCAACTCTAATTTTATCATCGGTCTATCTCCATCCTTCTTCAAGTGTCATCAGAGTGCCTTTGGCGACCGCCACAATGGTGGTCTCTGTTTTGTCGCTGCTCATTTTTACAGGTCAAAAGCAACAGGGACGAATTTGGATGCATCAAATGCAAATGTGAAATACTTTAGAGAAGTATTTAAGTGAAAATTTTTATTTGTTTTTGCTCAATGTATAATTATAACTACCGAACTTGAACCATTATGGCAAGGAAAATTTGATTCAGAGGGAGAAGAAGAGGCAGAGATTGGAACAAAAATATCATTTGGTTCGACGATCCTCAAAAAATGAAATAAAAAAAGTTTCGTCGTTGAATGACAAATGGGAAATTCATGAAAAATTACAATCCCCACCACGGAATAGTGCACCCACACGTCTTCATTGACGTTGTTTTTCAACCGGAAGACCAAGAGCTAACTATCAGGACTTTGGGTTATCCGGACACATCCTTCGTGAAATGCTTAATGCATGTTTATTACCGGAGGCAACAAGATCCAGTTGGTAAGGTTCAAAATATCACTTCATGTTTCTATTGATCTCTATGATCGATGATCATATAGAGCTCCCTTTACCATTCTGTATGAATGGGCTATTCTATTTGTATATATATAGCAGATCAGGAGCGCACCTAACTCTTGTTTATCCACTAGTTCACAACTATTCTCTATCAGTGCGGTTTCCACCATAGGCCACATTTCCACTCGTTTCCTTTACACCACTCTTCATTTTAAAATTTATTATCCTTTTAATTATATGGAAAATCAGTTTTCAAGAAATATGACAGGGAAAATTATATATTTTTTTAGAAAAATGATTTGTACTATTTGATTTGTACATCAAAGTTTACAGATTGTGCATCTCATTCACGCATGGAAAATGAATAAAAATTTCTTAAATATTGTGGGTTGCATAACATAATATTGTTGGTTGCATAATACCAATATTTTGCATATCCATCAATGCTTGTTGTACCAAGCAAAAAGTAAATATATATATATATATAGAGGGTCTGAACACTACAACATTTATTTCAGCATCATCCTCATTATTTAACAATGACATGCCTTCTTTGATCCAATGCTCATCAACCAGATGAAGTGGACTCTTGCCATTATGTGGAACATTAGTACACACTAGATATAAATAATTATCAAATTTTTTTATCCAATTAAAAAAAAATACAAGAAAAGTAAAATCCTAGAAGATAAATACTTCCTTATTGTTTTTTTTTTTTTCAAATATTTGTTTCACTTTGAGGTTGTGCACAAGATCCATCACTATTCTTTTGCCAGCACTTACCATATCCAGTATTAGGATTAAGAGCATTATAAATTTTGGAAATATAATTTAATTTATCAGTTTTTGTGTTTAATTTGGCTTATTTGGGTTTGATTTCTAATGGTTTGGATGAGAAATAGGTGACTGGGTTTCTTGAAGGAGAGAAAGATTACAGTAATTTGAAGGGGGATACATGACCTCTAGTATATCCAGCTGGTTTTCTATATGTCTACTCTGCCATTCAGTACATTACTGGAAGAGCAGTGTACCCAGCTCCGGTAATTAATTGACATAATCAAGAAGATATTTTGTTGTCGTTGATCTTATAAGAAAATGTAATTTGGTTTAATGGCACATTGGAGTAAGGTCTTAAGCTGTTTCTAGCTTAGGTGCTAAGTAGTTTCCCGCTCAAATTTATAGCATAGAATGAATATACAATTTTCATAGTTGAGCTTGGGTATAGGTAATTGCGGTTCTACAAATGATTGAAAAATTTAGTTGCTTATTAGATCACATTTTGGCAGTTTAGACAGATGGTGCTATGTGATGATTATTTCGTGAATCTAGGGATCATAGTATTCATCTACATAAAGGCTGATGTGGTAAGAAAACACCTGCTTATGGTTATCCCGTTCTACATGTCTATATTGCATTGTGAAATTTAATCCATATAGTTGATTTTAGCAT
This sequence comes from Berberis vulgaris, assembly GCA_963556465.1. NCBI lineage: Eukaryota > Viridiplantae > Streptophyta > Magnoliopsida > Ranunculales > Berberidaceae > Berberis > Berberis vulgaris. Next base: position 69,717,326 of record OY747134.1, on the reverse strand, counting down.
AAAGCTGCTGGAATTTTCTGTCTAGTAAAATATCTCATTTCCTCATGCAGGTAGTTTCTTTGGAACTCAATGCTTTATCCTCTAAGTAGGTATTATGCTACTTTATCCTCTAAGTACACGAAACATTATTTTCCTTTTCTCTTTTGTTGCATTTTTTACATTATTGTAATAAATTGTGGGAGGTCAGATAATATCCATTGGGTCTTCTGCAGTTTTCTCCTTCAAACATGAGGATTTCAATATCTAAGCTTCTCTCACGCTTTTGTTGGTCTATGCTGTTTTTGAAATGTGTTGCAGGTCCCATGGTGGGCTCTTTCTCTGCTTTGTCTGTCTAAAAGAGTCCATTCCATTTTCGTTCTTCGCCTCTTCAATGATTGTTTTGCTATGACATTCCTCCATGCTGCATTAGTACTACTTCTTTACAGAAGATGGCATTTGGGTTTGATTGTTTTCAGGTAGTAGTTGAGTCCTTTGTAACATAGATAAACTGCACTAGCTGTAGTCTATTTTACTTCTTTCTTCATACAGTGTGGCAGTGTCAATAAAAATGAATGTGCTCCTTTATGCTCCTTCGTTGTTGCTTCTCATGTTAAGGTACAGGCGATTCCGTTAATTGATATTTTTCAGATATATCCTTCATCGGATGTAGTTTTTTAAATCACTTACATTTATGGAAAAATCTGCTTTTCTCAAACAGGGTATGAACATTATTGGATTGATATCAGCATTAGCATGTTCAACATTAGTGCAGGTGAATATTGTGTGTACTTTTATCACAGTTGCTGTTACTGACACTGCAAAGAAGAGAAATTTTTGTAGGCGCCAAGTTTTAGAATAACTTCGTCTTTCACTTTGACCTTGACAGTCATCTATTAAAAGGAATGAGCTTGTTAGTTGTCATCACATATTGTTGCTATTTCTATCAAATTGACACTTGCTCCTTTATGATGTTGTTTGTATTTCACCAAGGAACCATATGGTGTTCACTCCTCTCAGATTTAAGGTTTGATCAAAGTCGACATCTTTTGGGCAGTTTCCTATTAGATTAGAATTGGATTTTTAGGGGTCATTGAAATTCACCTATTGTTTTTTTTTTTTTTTTTTTTTTTTAAAAATGCAAGCAGGGTTTTTATAGGATCCCAGAACCCATAAAGATGCCACAAGCTGGGTTTGAACCCATGACCTAGTGGTACCATCCGCCAAGCTCTAACCGTTGAACTGTCATGCCATTGGAAAATTCACCTATTGTTGAAGACTAATTAACACTGTCAGATTCAGATTATGAATCCCAATTAGGATTCTACCACAACAACTTCGAATATATTTTTTTTTCCATCTCTTACAATGTAAAAAGGCAATGTAGACTTGATGTTCTTCATTTGCATGCCAGTAAACTAAACTTGCATTGAGGCAATGTAGAAAGTCCCACCCAAATAAGCTAGAAAATAAAGAAACCCCTAAAAACTACATTGGTTAAGAAAGTCTGCAATGCTTGCAAGGATGCCAGAAAAGGGTTTCTGCATATTAGTAAGGTAATAAACACGGAATATTTTTCTGTATGATTTGTTATGATTTTTCTGTTTGCAAATGAGCAAAGAAGTTGCTAGAAAAATAAAGAAATTCCTATCTGCAGTTAGGAAATGCTAATGTAGAAAAACATAAAACAATGCAATTTTCATTAACATTTAGTACATAAATGAAGATATGTATATCTCCTTGTCATTTGTTTGTGTCATTGTTGGAAAAAGCTCATAATGAATTTTGGAAAATAGGTCTACTGTGAAACAGTTGGAGATGTCGGCATAAATCATGAGCCTCACCGATTCAAAGTGGCATGTGATAAGCTCATGATTGCTGCAGGAGCTGATCCCTTGACATTTAACATCAAGGGGGTGAAGGAACACGCGTTTTCCCTCCGTGAAGTGAATCATGCACAAGAAATAAGAAAGAAGTTGCTATTGAATCTGATGCTTTCTGAAAATCCAGGTGAGTTAGTACTTTCAATTCGACGCTTTGTGTTTTAACCTTTGTTGTATTGAATGTTAGTACTTCCAATTCAACGCTTTGTGTTTTAACCTCTACTGTATTGAATTTAGTAACATATCGGCAAGTACTTAGAAACAGAGGAGGAAAATTTCTTACTTTTAGAAAAAACAAAAAAGAGTACTTAGGAATTTATTTGCCTGGTCAGGATGGTTATTCTGAACTTGTATGAATATGTAAATTCTCTAAAACCTTCTCACAAGAGTCTGATCACATATATGTATCTTATGTTGGAAATGAACTCATGTCAACAGGCATATCAGAAGAGGAAAAGAAACGCTCATGAGGTAAATTAAATTAGATACTTTTAACATATTCTAAGGTGTACTTCTAATATATTCTAAGTGTGTTTTAACATATTACCACCACTGCAGCCATCACCATATCCACCATTTACAGGACGGGTTACTAACTCCATTCCTAGATTTCACCCAGGGTCATCTTCAGGTGTCTCTGGGTCAAGTCCAGGGACTCCTGTTGGCATAATCTGTCTAGGTACTCGCATAATGACTCGTAACTGGACTTTTCTCATCTAAATGACATTGTGTGTTTCATTTTTCAATTTGACAACGGAAACCACTCCGTTACTGATGCATTTTTTTTATTCCATTTGCTCTGGTTCTTCTTCATAGTGGCTAGGCGTGCAAGGGCATCGGCCTCCATCAACAGATCTGTTGATCGTGGAAGAGCACAATCTGAAGATGTGCCATGGAGATCATTGCCATTAGGAAGCTCAAACCAGGTATTTTCTAACATAATGTGATTTCTTCCCTCAAATGAATAAGGACTCTTGATGTAAGGAGTACTCTCCCATGCAGCCTCCTGTCTTAAGCTCAGTTGGAGCTAGTAGTTCAAATGCTGGTACACCCGCCAGCGGTGCAGATCAAGCCGGTCCATCAAATATGAGGAATAGAGGGTTTAAGGGACAATTGTTCAATCTGGACTTGCTTATGAATTCTTTTCAGAACTTACAGTCTGGACTGTCTGAAATAAACGAACCATCCAGATTCCATTGTATGAAGGTGAATGGTGATTTGGTAAGAGAAACATTAACTTCCGTTAAGTCCCTTTGATTCTAGGAGCATTATATCTCATTTGTTGGCTTAATTGTTCTCCATTTCCTATATATATTTATCTTCTGGATTAACAGCTGGAGCTCTCTTGCTTGGTATATTCAAACTCGGGTGATTCATTGATTGCAAGCGAATGTAAACTTGAGCACCTCTGTGAGCCAAACCTTTCTTTCTGCCTATAAAATGGTAAGGGAAGGTAAGAGGATAAACAGATAAGAACAAAAAAGACACTGAGAAGATATGGAAGAGCAACAACAAAAACAGGAACATGAACAGCCAGTAGTGAAGTCAAGAGTGGTGAAGGTGGATTCAAAGGAATCTTGGGACTTGTTTCTCAATCAAGCTCAAAGTCAAGGATGCCCTGTCAGTCTCCCTAACCTCATTTTCTCTCAATTAGTCTCTCACTTGTTCTTGTGTTTGAGCCATATATATGTATTGTCTTTAAGAACAAAATCTAATTGAACCATATATGTTTGTCATTGAGTTTCAAAGTTTACGGGTCTGCTATAATGATCAGATTACTTGTGTGCCATCTTAGGGGATTTTGTTTGCATCAATTATAAGTTGTTTGCCATCTACTCCATTCTGCATTAGTCTCACAACTGATAGCATGTTGAGATGCACAAGGAAAAGTTGTAAATACTGCATGCACAATCAGGGTATTTGTTCAGGAAAACTGTGTTATATATTTAGTAAAATTCAGACCTCTAATTTGATTTAAGTGAGGCAAATCCAAATACCCCCTCATGAATTTTCATTCATAACTCATATTATTTATATATAGTTTTTAAAAATTATGGAAATTTATTTACGGGAGTTGAATTACAGATTGCGATACATTTCACTGTTGCTTGGTGCATGCCTTCTATTGCTATGAACCAATTTTTCGAAGAGATGGCTCTCAACTACCAGGACATTTTGTTTCTCGTGGTCGATGTTGATGAGTTGAAGGTAACCATTGCCCAATCTAATAATCATAAATATGTTTTTTTCTTCATCTACTAAGATTTTGATGTGGACAATTTGAGCTTGGATACGTTTTAATAGAATTAGCATTGTTTTTTGAGCTTGGATTTGTGATACTGGGACTTTTCTTTATATTCATTATTTTTGATATTTAAAATTAGCAAAAAAAATGATCTATATCCTTGCATATATTTCCAGCCGGACAATCTTGTTCATAATCTCAATTTTTGAGATAAGAAGGAAAATAGTATACTAAATTAAGTATGGTTTTTGGTTTTTGTGATTTGGTAGGAAGTAGCATCAAAGATGGAAGTAAAGGCAATGCCAACATTTGTGTTTATGTGGGGAGGAGCTCAAGTTGATAAGATTGTTGGTGCTAATCGGGATGAGATGAAGAAAAGGATTGATACTTTTGTTTCCAACATTCGCTTACAGAAGTCCTCGTAGATCGATTAAATCAAGTGCTATGGATTTAAAAATAAAGTCAGATGATGAAATTAAAAGATGATCACCCGAGTTTGGATATACCAAGCAAGAGAGCTCCATCTCCGTAAACTTGAGCACCTCCAGGAATAGCTTGGAGAAGAAGCAAATCAGGCTCTGGAGGTACTACAGAAAGAGGTTGCTTGTCATAGACTAGGTAATCAAGATGCTGCTGAGACTAGTGCCAAGTTGCAAGCAGAAATACGGGAGATGCGTACTGTAACAGAGTTAAGAAATGTTTAAGTGTAATACATTATCTTTATTATTTAATAGATTTTGTGACTCGATGTAATACATTATCTTATTAATTACATTACTTTGCCTCCATTCATGGAAATATTTAAGTTTGGCACATTTAGATTTTTATTTTCTAGAAATAAAACTTATAAGATGTTATAAAAAGTCATTTGATAGCACTTGATGAGTTTTATAGAAAAAAATGGCACTGAGAAACGCTATAGAAACTAATACAATAGCATTTATTAAATGCTACATGAGAGAAGACAATAGCGTTTCAAAAACGCTATAAATACAGTTACTATAGCGTTTCAGAAACACTATAAATAGTCAACTTACAATAGCATTTTTATAACGCTATAATAGACTTATTGTAGCGTTTCAGAAACGCTATAAATAATGTTACTATAGCGTTTCAGAAACGCTATAAATAGTCAACTTACAATAGCGTTTTTAAAACGCCATAATAGACTTACTATAGCGTTTCAGAAACACTATAAATAATGTTACTATAGCGTTTCATAAATGCTATAAATAGTCAACTTACAATAGCATTTTTAAAACGCTATAATAGACTTATTATAACATTTCTGAAACGCTATAATAGTCAACTTACAATAGCGTTTTTAAAACGCTATAATAGATCTTGTATCTATGATAGCTCCGGCATACACAACGTTTTCTAAAACGCTATGGTATCCTACCATAGCGTTTTTGAAACGCTATTAATGACAATTTTTCTTATAGTGGAAGGTCACTGATTAAAGTATTTACAATTTCTAAGAGTACTAGTGTAAAACAATATCTCATTATTAGGTAGACGCAAGAAGTAAGAAAACTAAATAAATAAATTTCAAATGACAATAATATATTTATATATAAAAATATAAATAAACAAATTTCAAGCTACATTAATTCTACTTAGAATTCACGTTGCATGAAAAGTTATTTTTGTTTCAATTGAGAAACCAAGTCAACTAATTCATACGTGTAAGTTATCAAAGAGTACAAATGTGTGCCTAATAACCAAGTGAAAACTCACTAATTTAGTGTTTGAACCTATTGAAATTCACATGCTTTGAGGAGACCAACGAGTGTGATTCTCATATTCATGGGACTTTCGTTTTCACCATTGATCACAAAATCTAATGGTAGTTTAGTGAATGAACTTCAAATTAGCTTAGATTTAGATGGTCCCTCATGGATTCCCATGACATAAGATTCCATGCAACCAAACACACCCTAAGTTCCAATAGAGAGCTTTAAACCCTTGCTAAAATGTAGATGTCCAACTAACTGATGAGCTACTTGGTGGACATTTATGAGACATTTATTTTCTTATGAATGAGAAAAATAAAATACACATTAACTTTGGTTGTCAATGTTAAATATTGATTTCATATAAATAAGCAAGTTTACTCAAATAATATTGATTTCACATTAACTTTTCTCTATGAAAGTTGTTAAAACTAAGCATCATTGAATCTATATTTATTAGATATGGATCTCAAAACATATATGTAGGACCCAAAATAGAAAATGGATCGGACATGGGTTAACCCTTGGGACCTGACCCAATATGTATTATATACATTACATGTGATTTTATAAGTAACTAAAATGGTCAATGGGGTACCAGCTTAACCTAAATTTGTGGCGGATGGAACCACAAATCCAAGGTTCAAACCCTGCTATAAATAAAACTAGTCGAAACCTACCAAAGATTTACTGAGTTATTTGCTAACCTTGCTATCATTTGTACTCTAAATTGTTTGTGTTCAAAGAACAAGTTGTTTTTAGCTTGCCAAATATGATCAAGGACATCTACTGCTCTAATCATACTTTGTTCTCTTTCATATCCGTTGTTGTGCCTGTACATAAAAATTCTAGAAAATCCTTCTTATGAGAGAAATCAACTCTATCCCATCTAACCAGTATATTAGAAATACTCCAAACTTATACAACAAGAGGAAACTGAAAAAGAACATGCCTTGACGTCTCATTTTCTGTGTTGCAAAGTGGGCAATCATCGCTCATTGCTATATGATGTTGTTTAAGAACCTCTCCCACAGGAAGTAGTCCTTTGTTCCAGAACAAAAGTTGAACACGATGAAAAATCTTGAGTTTCCAAATACCTTGTAACAATCTTGTATCATTACCTCTGGATGAAGAGGCATTAGTCAAAACTGCCGACTCCTGAAAGATCTATAAGTCAATTTCATAGTGAAGATACATTTGGTTTCATGCTTCCAAATAAGCACATCATGTTCCTCCAAATGTCTAATGGGGGTATTGAGTATATCCATAGCTACCTGTTGGAAAGAAAAAGTTCTATGGTAGGCTGGTCCCATTCTTTATGTCCATCTTCTTCCTAAATAATCAGGTCCGACATGGAATCAAACAGAGATAAGGTAGTAAGAGAAACATAATTTCTCAGAGGGACAAACTCAGATATCCAGGGGTCTTCCAAAATATTGAAAGACTCTCCATTGAAAACTGTCCACATGAACCCCTTGGTGAGAGTACTTAGAGTTTTTTCCAAACTCCTCCAAAGGAAAGAAGAACCCGATTTGGTGAAGCAGGCTTGGAAAAAGCTACAGTCTTTGAAGTAAATAGACTTGAGGAAAGTTGGCTAAAGATCACCTGGTCGCTCTAAGATTCTAACCACCATTTTCGATAGCAGGGCAAGATTTTTAGGTTTGGAAAGCTGGATATTGACCCCACCCATGTTTTTAGAGGCAGATACTAAATTCCATTTAGCAAGAAAAGGGATTCACCAAAACGACATGTTTAAAGAATCAAACTTCTTCGGGATAGATGTTGGGAATAGGAAATATTCCATAGGATAGATGGGGATGGAAGAAGAGACCAATTTAATGAGAGTCCTTCTACCAGCCTGAGATAGAAACTTCCATTTCCAGCCAGCAAAGTATTTTTTGACCCTATCAATCAAGTAAGTGAGTCTTGGGTTTTGTTTTTGGAGAGAATTAGGGGAAGACCTAGATATTTGTTAGCAACTCTCATACCTAAAACTCTCATGATCATATATGTTGGTGTCTATGGTGTACATTGGGGTTAAACAAGACATAGGATCTGTCAAAGTGAATCAATTGACCAAACACAACACAATAATCTTTTAGAATCTTCTTGACTTGGTGGGCCCTGGTCAAAGAAAACTTTGCAAAAAAGGATGAGGTCATATGCAAACATCAGGTGATTGGTTTTTGGGGAGGACCTCCTTACTTTAAAGCCACTGATCTCCTCAGTGGCCCAGGTTTCATCAACATTCTAAAAAGTGTCTCGGCAAGAACAATGAACAGGAAAAGAGAAAGATGGTCCCCTTGTCTAATACCTCTACTAGGTTTAATGAAGGCATCCTATTTTCCATTAATAAGAACATTGGAAGCCACAAAAGAAAGGCAACAATGTATGAGACTGTACCATTCACTGGAGAAACCCAGGGCAGTGAAAACTTCTATAAGAAAGCCCCACTCATCCTATCATAAGCTTTGGCAATTTCCATTTTGATGTTGATCCAGCCATGTTTTCTCCTTTTATATTTTTTTTAAACTGGTGCATCACTTTCTGAACCACCCCTGTATTATCCCCAATCAAGAGATCTGGAATGAAAACCCCTTGAAAACGTGATATGATTTAGGGAGAAAGGGCTTTAAGTCGGTTGGGTAAGATTGTAGAGAAGATTTTGTAGCAGATGTAATAAAGACTAATGGGTCTGAATTGTGAAACTTGGGTAAGATTGGGACATTTGGGGATGAGGGCAATATATATGAAATTTCAAGCTGGGGGATATGTCTATTATGAAAAAGTATTGGATTGTATTGATGACATCATCTTTGACTATTTTCCAATATTTTTTAAAAAAATCACTTGGAAACCATCCGAGTCGGGTGCTTTGAGGTTTCCAAATGACTTGAGAGTGTTCCAAATCTCCTCCTCCCCCAGAGTTGAAGTAAGAGCATTGTTTTCTTCGCTACTAATGCAAGGTTTAAAGAGTTGGAGAATTTCATAGTTTAAGTCTGGTTCAGAAGAGGTGAAGATGTCTTGAGAATAATCTTTGGTGAGGGTTGTCATATCTTCTTTGTTAGAGACCCATTGACCCTCCCTGTTTTTATATTTGAAAATTGAATTTTTCTTACCCTCCAGAATGGCGAAATTGTGGAAGAACTTATTATTGTTATCAACAAGCGCAACAGAATTGTTTTTAGAGTGTTGTTTTCAAAAAGATTCCTCCCGAATCAAAAGTTCTTCGAGGAAATTATTGAGATTACCCAATTGAAGGATATCATGTTCGGTAATGGGAAGTGAAAGTAATTGGTCAATTTGGCTCTTCACCCCCTTCATGAGATGAAAAATGTTACCAAAATGTTCCTTATTCTATAAGGAAAGATTATGCTTGAACTTATGGAGTTTATTAAGGAGCCCAATGGGAGGGGCATGTTGAGGATATGGTTCAAAGGTATTATTTCATGTGTGATCAATCAAGTTTTGGCACATCCGATCTCTGGACCACATCTCGAGAACTCTTAAAGGCATGTTGCCCTTGCAGGGGTTATTATTAAGATTGAGAATGATAGCTTTATGGTCCGAGTAGTGAGCAAAAATAGATGATTGGTTAGCTATAGGAAACAGTTGGTTCCAATCACTACAAGACAAAGCTCTGTCAAATTTTTCTCTAACATGGTCCGGCCTTTCCTATTCTTTTATTGGTCCAAGTGAGCTTGATTCCTTGGAAAGAAGGTCAATGAAGCCAAAGGTGTCAATGAAGTTTTGGAGTTTCAATGATTGTTTCTTATTGATGTGTATGTCTCCTAGTTTCTCATTACTCATTAGAATACAACATAGCATTGAAATTCCCTAAGATCAGCCAGGGAGACATGACATAAGAGCCCAAACATTTCAGAAAGTCCTAAGCCTGGGGTTAGGATTACAGTACACAAAAGACACAGAAAAAGGAATAGAAAAATGATAGTCTATGAAGAAAATCTTGAGTCGAGTATTAATTTAATTGATAATGATCCCATCACAATCCATCAACAAAATGACTGGCTTAGATTAAAAAAAATCAACTATATGTAGGGGTGGGCAAGAATCCCGATCCTGACCCGTCCGACCCAGATCGGTTTACATAGTTTTTATCCAGGTTCCAATCGGTTCGGGGCCGGTTTTCACTAATTTTGTCCCGGACTGTTCCAATCCATCCCGATTTCATGAACCAAATCTCACACTCACAGAGAATATCTCATGAACCAAGAGAAGCTTCTCCACTCCTGTGTTTCCTATTCTTCCTCCTCCAGCCCATCCTCACCTCCTCACCTCCTCAACCCCAACCCCAGCCATTATAATAACCATTGAAGCTAGCACCAGTACAACCAGAACGAGCACTTGCAACAACAACAACAACCTCACAAAGCTTGGAGCACCAGCAATGGAGCTTCATCAACAACAACAACAACAAAGGGTAAATCTGTAACATCGGACAATTGGGAGATGGAAAACAAAGCAGGATTCGATCTTCATCACAGGGCACAAGGCATCTTCAGCCAATCCGACATGGATCCAGTCTTCATCGCAGATCATGGGTCGACTTCAATTACATCACAGGGCAACGAGATCAACACCACTGCGAGGGTTATTGCGTTGAAGTGGGGTGATGCGAGCGAGGGTTATTGCGTTGAAGTGGGGTGATGCGAGCGAGGGTTATTGTGTTGAAGTCTTAGAGCAAAGAAAGTTAAAAGGGGTTTTTTCATTTTGGATCCATTGTTAGCTAATCAATCTGGGTTTTTGAGATTTCATCTTGGGGTTTGTTAATTTGAATAAATGGGATGGTTGGCTCTGCAAATGTTTGATGTTATGTAGTGGTGATGATTGAGGTGTTTATGTTAGCAATAGCCTAAGCCTAAGCCTTATGGCACATACATTCACTGTATTTGTTCTCAAACAGGATGATGTCAACTACTGTTAACACTGATCATACAACCAATTCTTGCCTGGGGTGAAGAGGCAGTGGCTTCAACATCTTTGAGGTTTCCAACAAGGAGGAATTGAGAGGTGGGCTGGGGGGGGGGGGGGGGGGGTCCTTTACATTGTTAGGGTCATACAACAAAAATTTTTTAGTAGGAGTTTTTTGCCGCTGCGCATGGTACTCAATTCTTTGTGTTGGATGGCTAGAATGATGATGATCTCAAAGCTTTTAAGCCATTGATGATGTTTGTATCCTTCTTATCCAAGAGATATGACAATTGGAAACCCCATCTGAGCTTGGTTTATCGTTTTTAATGATAATCCATCTTCGTGTTTAGATCATCATTTCATAAAATAGGATTGGCATTATGATCTTCAATGCTTTTGAACTCTTGTCTCTAGAAATATCTTCAGTCAAGACTCGTTTCCTCATATCTTTTGTTGTTAAATAAGTTAGTTGTACCTATAAAATGGCATCAACTCAGATTGCTACAAATAACAAGTGTTTGTTATTGTATTCTTTAAACAAATTCTTTTGAAAGTTTCATGCTTCATAGTGCGGGTAGTAATAATATGGTTATTTCTTCTGATTTGGTTCATGTGTTCAGCTTGCGGGTTGGAGAATTGTTGCCAAATGGATATGTGGGTAGCTGCTGCTAGTGCTGGGTATTTAGCTAAGAATTGGCAGAAAATAAAGGAGAATGATGATGTAAAATCTTTGAATTACTCCACACATTGATTGGGTGTGTGAGAGTCTCTATTTATAGAGTTCGTATAACAAATTACAGCTCATGTACATCATACATCTTATCATTTTGTTACAAAGATTAGCATAACAGTCCTAGTTGAATACTGTTTAGTTGTTGGATTAGGATCAGTGTCCTTGTTGTGAAGAACTCTGTTAGGCTGTAACAGAGTTGTGTATATCCTTGACATGCCCCCTCAAACTAAGTGGCAACGAAGTGACGGTTAGTTTGTCTCTAAGGTAGGAATGTCATAATGAACTGAGTCCCTTGGTAAAGATATCAGCAAGCTGATCTTTGGTGGAAATGAATCGGACATCTAGTTGATGGCGAGCAACCCGTTCACGCACGAAATGGTAATCAATTTCGATGTGTTTAGTGCGGGAATGGAATACTGGATTCACAGTAAGATACGTAGCTCCCAAATTGTCACACCATAAGGTCGGAGATGTATGAGGATGAAAACCAAGTTCACGAAGTAGAGACTGAATCCAAAGTAGTTCAGCTGTGGCAATAGCTAACCCGCGATATTCAGCTTCAGTGCTGGATCTGGAAACTGTTTTTTGTGTCCTGACACTCCACGAAATGAGATTTCCTCCAAAAAATATGCAATACCCTCTTGTGGATCTACGATCATCAAGACACCCTGCCCAATCAGCGACAAAAAATGCATTCAGAGACAAAGAGGATGGTACGCTTAAAGACAATCCATAATCCACAGTTTGCTTGAGATAACGAAGGATTCGTTTGACAACAGCCCAATGTTCATCTTTGGGATCATGCATGTATTGGCAAACTTTGTTAACCGCAAAAGACACATCAGGTCTAGTGAAAGTGAGGTATTGGAGAGCACCAACAATGCTTCTATAAAGACTGGGATCACTGAACCGTGTCCCATTTTGAGATAGGCGTGTGTCACTTGCAAGAAGAGTGGAAACGGGCTTAACTCCATCCATTTTAGTTCGGTGCAATAAATCAGTAATGTGTGTCTTTTGAGAAAGAAACATACCAGTAGCAAATCGATCGGTCTCAATGCCCAAAAAATAGTGCAATGGTCCCAAGTCTTTAATGGCAAAAACAGAGTTTAGTTCCTTGATCAATGACTGAATGCAGTCTTCGCTGGAACCTGTGATAATTATGTCGTCAACATATACTAATAAAAATATAGTCTGAGTCGGTTGAAGCATAATAAAGAGAGACGCCTTTGAGCTTGAGAAACCAATTTCAGTAAGGAACGCACTTAGTCGGTGATACCAAGCACGAGGAGCCTGCTTCAAACCATAAATCGACTTGTGGAGGCGACATACATAGTTTGGATGGCATTGGTTGATATAACCAAGGGGTTGCTTCATGTACACTTCCTCCTCAAGGAATCCATGGAGGAATGCATTTTGAACGTCTAATTGGCGTAATGGCCATCCGCGGGCTAAGGCAATGGTCAAGATGGTACGTATAGTGCAAGGCTTGACCACAGGGCTAAATGTTTCACCATAATCAACACCTTCTTGTTGGTTAAAACCCTTTGCGACAAGCCGAGCCTTATATTTGTCCACTGTGCCATCAACTTTCCGCTTTAACCGAAAAACCCATTTGCAGCCAACAATATTTTGGTTTGGCTTGGAAGGAATAAGGGACCATGTGCCATTCTTCAAAAGAGCGTTCAATTCCGAATCCATTGCTTGTCTCCATTCAGGGGTCATTGCAGCTTGAGTGTAGCATGTAGGTTCAAGAAGATTATCACCATATAAAGGGTGTTTGGTAGTAGTCAACACTTTGGATCGATAAATCCCATTTTTGGCACGGGTTGTCATGGGGTGCTCAATATGAACTCGAGGAGCTTTAGGTGGTCTGGAAGATGGTGTAGGTGGTGGTGTGGGCTGAGCTTCTGACACTGTGATCTCATTAGAACTTGTAGTAGGGAAGCCTGCATTAAGAGACTCAAAAGGGGACTGTAAATCTGTAGTAGGAGCAGATTCATGAGAGATATCAATGGGAGAATGTGAAGTAGGAACTGAAGAAGCAATAACAGGTGAGATTTGTGGAGTAGCAATAATAGGGACAGATGCCAAACCTGACATTGGTGGTGGAGTATGCACATTGGCAGAGGATGGTTTAAAATCCATCGGCGCAGGGGTGATGGTTCGAGGACCTGCAAAAGGAAACATAGTTTCTACGAAAACAACGTGACATGATATATATAGGCGGTTTGTTGAAACATGTAAGCAAAGATAACCTTTGTGAGATGCGTTATAACCGATAAAAACACAGGCAAGGGAGCGTGAAGCTAGTTTATGTTGGCTATATGCCCGCAAGTGCGGGTAGCATAGACACCCAAAGACACGCAAAAACTCATAGTTGGGTTTTTGATTGAATAAGGTCTCGAAAGGAGATTTGTTCTGTAAAACTGGGGAAGGTAATCTATTTAGCAAATAACATGAGGTGTTAAAAGCCTCAACCCAAAAGTCAAAAGGCATCGATGCATTGTGGAGAAGAGACCGCCCGGTTTCAACAATGTGACGATGTCGTCTCTCCGCAAGCCCATTTTGCTCTGAGGTATGTGGGCAGGAGAATCTATGATAAACCCCTTGAGCATCAAGAAACGGTGTAAATTTTTTATATTCCCCACCATTATCAGATTGGAAAATCTTAATTTTTCTTGCCAAGTAGATTTTCTATTTTGGATTTGAACGAAATGAAGGTAGTTAATGCATCAGACTTACGAACAAGTGGGTAAATCCAAATATATCTACTGTAAACATCCATGAGTAGGAGATAAAATCGAAAACCATTTCTAGATGTAATTGTAGAAGGACCCCAAAGATCAGAAACAATAAGATGAAGAGGTTCATTATATGAGCTCGAACTATTTGGGAAAGGCAACTTTCTACTTTTATTGATCAAACAGGAATCACAAAATTCAATGTTGTTACTAACAACTGGTAAAGAAATTTCTTGAACGACACGCTTCACAGTACGCATCATGGAATGCCCTAAACGTTGATGCCAAAGATGGATGGAGGATCACTCACTTATTAATGTGGTGGGAGGAAAACTACCTTGACTCGGAGTGAACGAATACATGCCACCTTTATTCAGTCCTTGTAGAACCACCATCCCCGTGCGACGATCCTTCACAAAAAAGAAAGATGGGTGAAACTCAAAAAATACGTTATTGTCTTTGGAAAATTGAGAAACAGATATAAGATTTGCAGAAATTTTGGGCACATGGTAAAGGTTATTAAGATGAAAGGTTCGATTTGAATATGTGAAAGAAACCTTACCGACATGAGCAATGGGAAGAGAGTTGCCATTACCTACACGAATCTGGTCAGGACCATCATACTCAGTTTGAATCTGAAGATTTTGAAGATCGGATGTCACATGATTTGTAGCACCACTATCAGGATGCCATTGATGATCAGTGAAAGACCCTGATGCCGCAACATAAGCGGCTAGTGGAAATCGATTAGGCGGATCATATCTATTCCAGCAAATGGAGGCAGAGTGATTTTTCTTGCCACAAATCTGACATGGGCCTACAGAAGTAGATGGGGAGGATTCAGTCCATGATTCTGACTGCGATTCTGATTTCGACTGTGCTGATTGAATCTGGTGGAGGTGTTCTGTTGATGATTAGAGGAATAAGGTCCTGGTTTCTTAATAGAACTGGAACGTGTTTCCATGTACGCAAGGGGCTGCAAATTGAGTGTCACTTGTTGTGCTTCAACTCTGATATCAAATGCCAATAAGTGGGCATGGAAGTCATCCATAGGAATATCGGCTACCGTGGCCGTGAGAGTGGTGACAATAACATCATAGACTGAGTCGAGACCACTTAAGATGATCTGCTGCAAATTTGAGTCTGGTAGTGACTACCCTGAGGCTGCAAGACTATCTGCAAGGGACTTGGCATGGAGGAAGAATTCAGACATGGTTTTGTTCCCCTTGCGGATGGTTTGAAGTTCACGCCGTATCTGCATGATACGTGCTTTGGATTTGGAAGCATAATGCGTCTCCAATGCTGTCCATACAACACGAGATGAGTGGAGGCCGACAACTTGTGCCAAAACAGTCTCGGATAAAGATGAGAGCAACCAGCCAAGCAATACTTGATCTTGTTTCTGCCAGGCTGTATAAGCCGAATTGTGTGCATTCTCAGAGGTGAAATGACGAGGACAAACATTGGTCCCATCAACGAATCCCTCAAGATCATATCCTTTCAGTAAGGGCACGAACTGAGTGCGCCAAAGGACATAGTTGGTTGTGTCAAGTTTGACAGCTATCAAGTGATGAATGTGGGTAGTTTGTAAGGTTGTAGGGCTGGTAAGTGAAGAGGAGGAGGAATCAGATTGAGAAGATGAGGTCGCCATAGGATTGAGAAAGGGGAAAACGTTGGGTTTTTTTTTTTTTTTTGTATAGGATCGAGTTAGGCTGATACCATGTAAAATCTTTGAATTACTCCACACATTGATTGGGTGTGTGAGAGTCTCTATTTATCGAGTTCGTATAACAAATTATAGCTCATGTACATCATACATCTTATCATTTTGTTACAAATATTAGCATAACAGTCCTAGTTGAATACTGTTTAGTTGTTGGATTAGGATCAGTGTCCTTGTTGTGAAGAACTCTGTAGGCTATAACAGAGTTGTGTATATCCTTGACAGATGAATCATGTGGGAAATCTGATTTGAAGCCTTTACTGGAACAGCTCCTAGACGAGACTTGTTTCATATTTTGTATTAAAAAAAATCACAAACAAAAACTGGGTAGGCATGGTCCCGACCCGGACTGTCCTAGTTCCAAATAGTCTGGGTCCAATCGGGTCATCCCAAAAAAAATGGTTTTCCCGACCCGGACTATTCCTGGTTGACTGAACCAGGACTGGGACTGGGACCGGGATAGGCCTCAACCCGTACCGACCCGGACTGTGCCCACCCTTAACTGTATGACTCCTTCTAATCTAACAACACATCTTGGTAACATGTTTTTCAAGACAAGTTGAGGTGCAATACATTGATTTACGATATGCATCTCAATGCCCGTCAGCACCCCCAACATTTCATGAAAACATGTAATTAAAACACATTTACTCATAATATACGAATCAAAATGTCATAATCTTCAATACCTCAAAGGAAAACATGGCATACCTTGACAAACCAAACTATCACGAATTGTAAACAACTAGAATAATCATTATTGAGATTTTCAGAAATCCAAATTTGCTATTAGTTTCCCTTCAAAAGAAAGTAAAACAACAAGAAGAAATATGCAAACAAAACTTAGATGAAGGTGATATATTTAGTTATCCAGCAAACATAACACTCACTATATCCATATATAGGAAGATCCTTCAATAAAGACCACGCCCTCCGAAATCATAACCATAACCTTGAGGAGCAATGGAAGCACTGCTCGTACTTGGTTTTGACTCAAAAGGATGGGAGACTGCAATTGAATTCATCGAGTTGATTGAGTTCCTTTGATTAATGGACAAGTAAGAGGGCAGTGAATTAGTATTGATCAACAACTCATCAACGCGATTAGCAAGATTTTTCTTAAGTTCCTCTAATGATGCCCCCAATAGTTGAAGTTGATCAATGCTTTGATTTTGAATTGGTGCTTCCCACCAACATTGATTCTGAGTGGCCTTTCTCATCTCTAAAAGCTTCACTGCCCGTTTCTTCTCCGCCTCCAATAGGTTTTGGGCTTCGGTGTACTGCCTGTTAAGCTCACGAACACTAGCACCACGATGGGCATCAAGAAGTGATTGCCCACCATGATCCACACTCCGAGTGAGGTAACGATCAACAATTGTCTCCACACTCGGATGGCCAAAAGAAAATGCCTTCCCAAAAACAATAATAGTAATCTCGGCACCACATAGGATAGAAAGCTCACTTGCTTTTTTGAAAAGCCCGCCTCGGCGCTTTGAGAATGTTACTTGCCTTGGCTCATCCTCCTCAATGCGTTTGATCTCAATTTTTTGACGTCCCCTGCTTGGTTTCCTCACCATTTTCTCCGAAAATTTTAGATTGTATTGTGAAGAAAAATGAGAGGAGGTGTAGTGGTTTTAAAGGGAATGCAACATTGGCATGATAAATATGTCAAAGCTGTGAAGAGTTATGTTTTTGTTTCGAGATTTTCAAAATTTCCAACTCAAGACAATCTAAGTTACCTATCTTGCAAGTAGAAATTTAAACCTTACCATCCTAATACATGAAAGTAATTCATTACAATCTAAATATAAATAGGTTGGCATCTTAATAATCAAAATTTTCCATGTTATTTGTTGGATGAAATGCTGACATTCTTTTCCAGCTAAAGGTACCTATCTTGAAGTACAGATCTAAACCTTGTCATCCCTCCCTAAACATGAAGGTAGTTTATTGTAACCTAAATCGTATTAGGAATTAGGTTATTTGGATCAAAATGGTAATAGCTGTCATCTTAAAAATCTAATTTTTTTTCTTTTTCTTGGATGAATTACTGTCATGATCATTTGTCATTAAGATTTCAAGCACATATGCATGAATCTCTAGACAGCCCCACGGATCTCAGTGACATCCTCACACCTGATTAGGCAATTCTCTGGTTCTCTCCAAAACAGGGATAGTAAATTGTCTATAAAGGGAATTCATATCTTTACACGAGGAAACTTCATTATGAATTTTTCATTTCTACCATGGATGTAATTCAATAGATTTATAAGAAATTGTAGTCAATGATATGAAATATTCATTGATAAGAAAAATGGTGCTCAAAACATCCAGGATCGCCTCACTTGATGATTGAGTTCCATGATTTACACATTCAAAATTTTGGATAAAATCATCGCTTAGGTGGAGGACCGGCCGGAAATACATGAGCAAGCTAATTGGTGTGATAAAAGAGAGTTTTGATAAATACACCTATTGTAGAATATCTGAACCCTTCAAGAACTATTCCAAATGTGGAAATCCAATTTGTTAACAGGGTGTGGGTTGGATCCAGTTCAATTCAAGAACAACTTATTGATCTGGTTCTTAAGGGTTCAACTTTCCATACAACTAATAATCAAAGCATGGAATTGGGCTAGAGCCCCAATCCATAAATTTCATTTTTGGAAAAAAAAAAAAACTTTGTTCCAATTTAATTTTTGATTTTTTTTTTTTTTTTTTTACAGAAAATGACTTTTAAGGCCTAATTTTTCACAAAATAGACAATTTAGATAATGTAATTGATGTAATGACTAATTTGTATCTACTTTTATGACCAACAATGACTATTTCATTAACCCATTTTAACTCATAAACTTATATGACATATTTACCCTTCCTAAACAAATAGAAAGCATAATTTTATACTTTTGTAACCAACAAGGACTATTTTATTAATGATTCTAATTTTTATTTTTTTTGTTATTTTTACTTTTTTTTAACCCTTACCCCTCCCACCCCATTAATAATAATTATTTTTATGTTAATTTTTATTTTTATTTTATGTTATCTTGTTCTTTAATTGCAGTTTTAGCAATTATTTTATGACATTTGTTAGCTACAAATGACTACATTAATATTTTCATGTTAGCATTTTTTTTTTATTCTTGAATATTTTGTCACTCTGAATGTATTTGATTTGATTGGCTGTGAATGTATATATGAGTTTGAAAAGTAAATTTTTTTTTTGCTTCAATTCTCTGTCACTATTTAGTTTACATGAAATTATCTTATTTAATATGGATTATCATTTTACTTCTGAGGCTATGATCATGCTCTGTGATAGATAACTTGTGACTAAATAGTGACAGAGAATAAAATATATTACTTTATAGGTACCTATGCATTGAAGAATAGGAAATCAAATTTGTAATCATCATTAAGAAATGTAATGCACGGGTACCTGTAAACTTTTCTAATCAAATTTATGACAAGTTAATCAAAATAATTTTATTAAATAATTAAAGCCAAATTTCTAATTATCATTAAGTACATAATGAAAATTTTACCAAACTTTAACATAATAATTTGATTAACTTGTCAGTCAATGAAAACTTATAGTTAGTTGCTCATAATTAGAATCATTAATATCTATATCTACCAGCGGCATGGGGTAGGAGGGATTAAGGGTAAAAAAAAAATAAAAATTAGAATTATTAATAAAAGAGTCATTATTGGTCATAAAAGTATAAAATTGGGTTTTCTATTTGTTTAGGAAGAGTAAAGATGTCCTATAATTTTACGAGTTAACCTTGGTTAATAAAAGAGTTTTTGTTGGTCATAAAATGATAAAAGTAGGCACAAATTAGCAATTACATCAACTACGATATCTAAATGGTCTATTTTGTGAAGAAGTTGGCCTTAAAAATCATTTTCTGAAATTTTTATGCAAACTTAATTTTTATTTTAAAATGATTTAGAACAAATTATACACAAAACTTTGATTTAAACAAATTTTTTTTTAACCCCTATCGGCTTTGACTCCTTTCAAAAGTTTACATAACTCCATGTTTACACTTATTCAAATTTGGGAAATTTTGATTTAGGATTTTGTCCACCACCACCGGCCAACACCGCCATATAGCTTCCATATAAAATTGGGTCTAATCCAGCGGGCCACCACCTCTGTACATGCCGGAGCACCACCACCTCTGCCTACTGCAAACTCAAAATTGCAGACCACCAGCCATATCCACTCACTGCAATTTTAAAATGCAACCGTCACCCATCTCCACTCACTGCAATTTTGAAATTGCAGACCACCACCCATCACCCACTGCAATTTAGAAATTGCAACCACCACCCTCCTCCACCACTTATCTACATCCGATTAGACCACTTCCATCTCCTCAATCTCCAATCAGATCAGACAACATATCTAACAACCACTACCCATGACCTCATCTTCCACCCTCCTCCACCAACAAAATAAACCTCCACACCACCACCCATCACTCTCATCCACCATCAACTACTACCACCACCCTCCACCAACAAAAACAGACCACTGGAAAAAATAAAGAACAAAAATAGACCATCGGAGAGAAAAAAGGGGTCTAGTGAACCTCGTCGGATCTCAAACACCACCATGATTCACCGCTGCTTGCTATGTCGGATCTCAAGCACCACTATGACTTACTGCTACCTGCTCATCTCTTTGCTACACAAACATGTTAAAGAGGTTGTTGGCTTTTAAAAAGAGAGATTTGTTGGTTTGTTTATTAGAAAGATAGCTACAAGAGAAAAATAAAAACTTGAAAATATTAGCGCTTTTTCTAAATTTATATTGGTATGGGTTGAATTCAATTTTTCTTTCACTTTTTTTTACAAGGCCTTTTGAACCCGTTTTTCCTTAACAATTCTAGTTCCAATCGGGTAGTCCCAGTTCTTAAATGTTTTATTTGTTTTATCTATTTATTTATTTACTTATGAATCTTAAATAAATCATATTAAGAAAAGTCAAAATGTAATTTTTGTTTTATCTATATTTCATATTGAAAGGACACAATTTAGTTTTTTTTTTTTTTAAATAATTTCAAGGACTCTACTAGTGAAAACAAATAACAAACTGTAAACGAAGCTCCAATAGCAAACTACTTGGTCATGCGCCGAGGTTGAGCCATGAATTTAAATTACCCAAGCTAATAAATAAAAATTTAATGGGATCTAGAGATAAGACTTTACACACACATATAGGGATGAGATCGGGTGACAACTAGTTATTTGACAATTAGTGTGCCACCCCATCCCATATATTATACTCTAAAACAAAAATGATCTATATTGCAAGAATATGACAGGGTACCATAGCATTTAGTGCAAGTCACAGTAGCTCATAATACTATGAAAAACGCTATCCCAACATAGCATTTGTGAATGTCATGGTTGTATTATCTATCACATGTACATAAATGATATCAATTATTTGTTAGCATTTGTGAAATATCATGGTTGTATTATCTGTCATGTACATAAATGCTATCGATTGTTTGTTTGCATTTGTGGGTGTCATGATTGTATTATCCACTATATTAGTAGCAACACAATTGAACTGGATTCATCTAAAGACAAGAAACTAGCCTTTTCAATATTGAGAGTTTACAACCAAAGGGTCAGCTACAATATAAGAGGAAAATGTACTGCCAAAATTTTTAGTCATCATCATCATCATCATCAAAGCCCATTTTCGAGATTTTCGGGGTCGGCTACATGAATTTTGGTTCTCCAAGCAATGCGATCTTCCCACATTTCCTCACCTAATCCAAGCTCAATGATATCTTCATTCACCGTCTTCATCCAAGTTTTCAACGGTCGTCCCCTCCGTCTACACCCTCCATTAACTTGCCAATCTAAACATTTTCTAATTGGCGCCGTGCTTGGTCTCCTCCGCACATGACCAAACCAAGTTAAACGTCTTTCTCTAATTTTTTCCTCTATGGGCGCTACACCTAAATATCTCCTAATTCTTTCATTTCTAATTTTATCCTTACGAGTTTTACCACACATCCACCTTAACATACGCATTTCTGCTATTGCCATCCTATGCGTATGTTGTCCCGTAGTAGCCCAACATTCTGAACCGTATAGCATGGCTGGTCGAACAATTGTCTTATAGCATTTCCCTTTTAGCCTTGCAAGCATCCTTCTATCACACAATACTCCTGACGCCATTCGCCATTTCAACCAACCAGCTTTAACCCTATGGTCTACATCTGCTCCAATAGCCCCATTCTTTTGAATTATAGACCCTAGATATCGAAAAGCCTCACACTCCGGGACCTCGACACCTTCGATCTCAATTGCATTACTTCTCCCTCTTGGTTCACACCCAAAGTTGCACACTAGATGCTCCGTCTTCGAACGGCTAATTCTAAAACCTTTACTCTCTAAAGCCTCCTGCCACTTAACTAATTTCTGACCTAAACCTGCACTAGTCTCATCCATTAAGACAAATATAAGTATCTACTGCACAAGATCTTAACAATTGACATTCAAAGATTAAGGAAATAATTGTATTTTCTTGGCAGATGCATGTAGTGTGTGTTTGTATGTGCGACCTGGATATAGCTCACTGATAACCATCAAACAATGTTGTCGACTGTATTTGGTAGTTAAGAATTGCAGCATTGATCATCCTATCCCTGAGTTGTCTCTTCTAAAACAAAGGTTGTCGCCCAGTTCACATGCAGCAACATAGAACCTATTCCACCAGTTGACTACACGTGTTAGATAAGCAGATATGCACATTAACCAACTGGCAAACCCTGCATGGCTAATGCCCTTGGCATTTGCACAATCAACCAATATTATATCAAAAGAAGAAAAAGGTACATAAAAAAACAGAGCAGGTGAAATATACAAATAAATTTGAAATAGAAATTAGAATCGAAATGAGCTTGCTTAAAATAGCTTTTGTGATGTTAAGCAATTATAATAAACAAAACAGATCTAATATGTAAGACCAAGTTAGGCAGACGTGTATCCTATACCACCTGACCATAGAAAAGGAACTAGGATTGTATAAAGTTGTTTGCACAGAGTGATTTGTATTATTACTAACAAGCATTACTTGTCTTGAATTCTATAGGCAGATCTCATCAGTGAAAGATAAAAATACACACCTTACCCTACAAGCATTGAGGTCAAAGTTGCAAGATGCTCCAGCAAGGAACACCTTCTCAGAGTTTGCATATAAAGAAAGAGAGGATATTCAAATTTAAAAAAAAAATAAAAAAATCTCTATACTATTTTCAGGGTGGGTTGTGCTATGTACAAGTGTTATTTCAAGAAGTACTCAAGTCTTGGGCACTTATGAGTTTTTACAAAGTAACATTATGGAAGACACTTAAATGCGCTCACAAATTATATATAAGATACTACTCACTAAGAAGCTCGAGTTTGGCAGACGAGACCAAAATTGTTTGTCAATTGATGGAAATAACAAAGCAAAACTTGAATGTGATTGACCAAAAAAAATGAAAGCTTCACTTATATTAGTTGTAGGTTTTGAAGTTACCTGACATATGTTGGGTCTTATAAATTAGATCAAGTTTGGTTTACAGATTGCAATATTGTGATAACACAATACACATTACGAGCTCATTATGTAAGAAATACCGACAATATAAGGAACACATACTACACCAAAGAAGAGAGGGATGGAAAATTTGAATTTGCTTTTAAAAATATTGAAAAATATTTAAGACGTGTATTACATTATACGTTTTTTTAATTATGAAATCTATATTTTTAATATTTTGGTCATTGTATTGATCATTGATTTTGTTTGAAAGATCTTCAAAAATGCATTCCAACGATACTAAGTTTATCAAAATTCGACAACGATGTAGATAGTTATGATAATTTTCAATTTGCTACAAGAAAAACGCAATATTTTCTCTCTTTGCCGTATGTACAATCCACTAACTTTTTTAAAAAGTTTTTTCATTATTTTTTGCCATCTACATGTTTTATATTTGAGTAATTCTTGTTGGCCTGGGCCCAGCTGCCTGATTGCTGGGCTGGGGGGCGAAAATACACTTTTGCCCCCCCTCTTTAAACCTCTTCTTTCAAAAAGTGGTTAAAAAGGTGGGGCAAAAGTGTACATTTGCCCCACCCAGGTAGCAAACCTCGTCCCTTTCCCAGGCCAGTTAGAATTGGGGTTTATATTTACAAATATATCATCATAGGAAATGAATTTCAACCTTCAAATTCAATACAATTCCCAATTTTTAATCTCAATCATCTTTTATTTCTAATCCTTTCGATTTGACTTTGTCTCAGTCAGCAATGAATAGCAATACATAGCAATGAATTGGGGCATGGATATTCGCCGCACACCAAATGGGGTGGATTTGAGTTTGCCTTAACGGATTCAGGGTAGATATGGATCCTACTCTCCCGTTCACTCTCATCTCTTTTGCATCACGCAAAAATGTCGTCTCCTTCGCTCCACGCCTCCACCAGGATCAGCTTCTACGCACATTTTTTTCTTCAGAAAGAGTCTATGTTCATCTTTGTGTAGCGTGTTGTACTTATTCTTTTGAAATCTTGTTAATTGAATAAATCACACCGAAAATATGCAAGCAGAACAGATACAAAGTGAGCATAAATGAATTGAAGTTTAAATCTCGAAGAAAACCGTAGCAAGGATGCGACCAGAGAGAAAGTCAATTCAATTACTGAATGGAATGAGGAGAGACAGTGAAAGGCGTGAAACTGGAGGAAAAAACTTGCAAGAAAGAGAGATTAGAGGCAATGAAGAGTGAAAGCGAGAGAGAGGCGAAATCAAAACACTAGAGAGAAGAAAAAAGGAGACCAAGGAAAAAGTGTTTGAAAGAGAGATTGTTAGATGTCTCTCTAGGGTAATTTTCAAAGCTACTAATGGAAGAACCCAAGAAACAACTCTTAATCGAGCAATTAGGTGAGCAGAAACATCAACCAAAACGTATTCAATTGTCTTAAAGATTGGCTTCTTGTTTCACAACTCCTTGGTAGTTCTATCAACTAAATTTCCCACATGCAGGTTTTGGACTTGAATCATTTTATTTGTATGTTTTGTGATGTGTTGGCTTTGAGTTGGAGGAAATATATTATTTAAAGAGAGGATGGTGAATGAAGGGAAAAAAAGGGATCTGAACAACCATTATTGTGTTTTTCTTTGCTATTCCAATGTTCAACAATTAAAAGACGAGGTAGATATCCGCCAATCTGTGCGGAGTAGAGATGCTTAAAAAAATAAAAATAAACGATTATTCGGGGTGGATTTGGAGATCTGTGATCCCAGTGGGGTGGGGGCGGACTAGCCCTAATCCGCCCCGTTGTCATCCATACTTGGGCAATAGCCCGAGCGGTTCTCAGCCCACTCAACTTCAACCCACTAGGCAGTCCCGGACTCTCACCGCATGCTAGGCCCACATGTCTCACAGCTATCCTAGATACCCGTAAGCCCTTTTTAGGCAAGTATCTTGAGGATCTGTTTCGGATGGGCAACCAAAGTTGCTATTTGCTTCCAACTAGGAAGCAAACACCAGAGTATCTTCCACACAATGAAACTCCCTTCCACGGAATGCTCTCGAATTGGAAACTATCTCCCACGTATCTAAGAGCACGGAGCTAATAGAGAACTTTCCTCCTACAACACGACTCCTAATTAGAAATAGATCTCCACGAAGATCTCCTCCCTAATCTACGCCTATGATGGCCTGATCAACCCAGGACTCCTTGCACTATAAATAAGACATGGGATTAGTAAGCTAAGGTACACCACAAATTCCCTGTTACAACATTACACATTCCTTAGATCATTGTCTCACTTTAGCATCGGAGTGTCATCGGCCACCCCACGGTGGTCTATGGCTCATGTGTGATACTTGTGCAGGTCAAACAGGTCAATGGGACTAAGTCAGAGCAGGAAGCAAAAACGACTGCATCAGTTTAGTGTCGTTCATGGAGACGACGTAGTTATTAACTTTACACTAAGCGTCGTCTCCTACCAAATCCCAGAGAGAACGTGACCACTAGGTCACGCAACAACGAACCAGGGGACACGTCCAACACTCCGACTGTCCCTATACCAGTTCCTGCCATGCACAAGCAGCCTACTCACGCCCCTGCACCAACAGCAGACCCCAAAATCAAGATGCAGGCATCCCAATTACAGCAGGTTATCAAGGCGGTGGAGACACTCACAAGGCAAAATCCACCCGCTGCTGATGGAGACCAAGAACAACACGAACCTCCACCTCCAGGGGACGATAGGGAGCAAGCACAGGAGAGCCAGGCCCCTGCCAATTCTTATTGAACTAAGGGAGGTTGTGCGGCTAACGCTGATCCGGTCGCTAGGACAAAGAGGCTCGGCCTCGAGAATCCCCTCCGTAGAGGAGTACATGATCCTGACGTCCTATATCGCCTCTCTGTCCCGACATTCGTAGATCGGATAATGAATGAGGCCTTCCCAAGGAAATTCACTCCCTCGAAGCTAGATTCCTATGATGGGACCACCAATCATTTCGATCATCTACGCCACTACCAGCACGTGATGGCTCTCAATGAAGGATCCGACTCCGTTATGTGCAGAACATTTCCTACCAGTCTCAAAGGCCCCGCATTGACGTGGTTCCACAGCCTTCCGCCGAAGTCAATTGATTCTTTCAAAACATTGACGAAGGAATTCCTGACCCGCTTCGTCGGAAGCCAACATTTTAGAAAATGCCCGCACTAATACTCTCTAAGGCAGAGGTCTAGCGAGACGCTCCGAGAGTATATCATGCGCTTCAACAACGAGCTGGCCCTCATCGACAAGTGCAGTAACGATACACCCGTGACATCCTTCACCGCAGGCCTTAAAGAAGGAAAGCTCTTCGAGGACCTCACTCTGGACATGGCGGAGCTTCTCAAGAGCGTTCAAAGACACATCACCCTGGAGGAATCAAGGACAACTAAGAGGAAAATTGAAGGTGATAGAAAGCTCTCTGCTTCGAGGGATAATAAAGAAGGAAAGAAACGCGAGGAAGAGGAGCAGTGATAAAGGAAGTGCACTTACAACAGGCTGAATCCTGATCGTCCAAGCCAGATAAGTCATCCAACTACGTTGGATCCAAAGCCGTGACACCCCTGAATGCTAGTCTATCGAATGTACTCAACTCCATGAAAAATTGGGAGGAATTGAAGTGGCCCCTGTAGACACGCGGAGACCCTGCCAGGAGGGATAACGACAAGTACTGTGCGTACCACAAAGAATGCGGACACAACACCAATGACTGCAAGAGTCTGAGGTATGAAGTAGAGTACTAGATCCGTAAGGGCAAATTGAAAAACTTTCTGAAGTCTGAGAAGCAGCCAGAATAAACCAAGGACAAAGGGAATCAGTCAAAGAGGTAGAAAATGAGACTCTTGGGATAATATATGTCATTTATGGAGTCGGACCGAATGAAAACCAGTCGCACAGATCTCGCTAGCGGACTCTATTGAATATGCAGACACAACCCGCGAACGATGATAGACGCGTTTGCTATTTAAGAATTCAAAAGACATGCGAGAAGACATGCTCCAAGGTGTACACTTTCTCACAAGTCGCCTTGACTTTCGTTTCAAAACCGGTCGCGTGGCTCATATGAGACATGCATACCCAACACAAGGTACTTCAAACCCTTATCCATACACCCTTCAAGCAAATCTTCTCGGGTTTCGGAGCGTGGTCCATCAGCCGGCTGTGGCGCCTGCTTATATGCTTTCTTGAAGCATACTTTATATCCACCTCTCGGTGCTAGACCTGCGAGCTCATCTTCACCAAGTCCGATGCCAACAGGCTTATCCGTGCATCAGGATGAAGCGTCCCCTGATTTGGAACTACACCAACGTCCCTTCACGGCACCGCCGTCCTTAGACTTTCTTCCGTGGCTTTTCCTTTATCAAGAGCAGCCGATCCTTTACTGCGAGATGACTCAACAGGATCCGGAGGCAGATGAGGAAGCGAAGTATCCAAAGGGCCCTCCAACACTTCTAACCACGGCCTTCGACGAGACGGTGAACCATGCGAACTACAGGAAACACGACCGGTACCACGGCCACTCTCAGGCAAATCATCAGTGGGGCGATCAGATTCCACTACCTCGAGCAAATCTTGAAAATGACCTTATATCAGAACGACCCCACACGAATCTGCACTAGCTGAAGCCACCATTGCAACCCACACCAGACGATCATTCAGAGTCTTGACCTGCGCGTCACTAAGTTTCGACCCATCTGTGACTCGCACCAACCGCAGATAATCTTCCTCCAAGCCGAGAACGTTAGACTCTGCCTCAACAGGCCTAGTAGACTTGCTATCCTTTCTCGGTGGAGCGGGTCATGCCGAAGACGTACCAATTCTTACATCGGGTTTCTTCTTCATAAAGGAAGCAAGAGTCTCAGACGGCTCCTCCACATCAGACAGGATAGGAGCATTGGCCCTAACAGCCTTTCCTTTTCTGAAAGGGGCCCCATTTTTCGACTTGATGCGTGCTTCTCGGTACAACGTGGGAGCTACATGCCAATTGTCCCACAACCCATTGCTAATGAAGTTGGAAACTCTGATTACATCAGTCACCTCCCTTTGAGGCAAGCACAAAATTTCTCCATGGTGGTTCGCTCCTCAAAAGCAATAGGAGTAGTGATCAGGTACCTCCCTGGAAAAGAAAATTAACAATGGTTAGTCAATCCATCGTTAAACACATAAAAGTTGCAAGAAAAGAGTCGAACTTAATAAACGATCTGAACTGTCGTTCAAGCGGACAACCCTTGCATCGGAAATACTTTGAATCTGCAGGGGCCAAGAAACAAAACTTTTGCCAGAACTTGAAGTCATCAGGCAGTCTACCGAAACACTTCGGCATCCTCAACTTACAGACAATATTGCTCTGAAGTCGAGGAGCGGTAAACAACTGGATCACCCGTGGTGTCACACTAACACCGGCCTCCTTAGCACGAAGCAGAATCATGAGGATATCCCTGTATCCGTTGGGTCCCAATTGAGCCAGGAGAATCCTTAGTAGATTCAAGAATTCTCAGATCATGTCTAGAATCAGAAAATGCTCTCGAGTTTGAAGCATCCCCCGGTGTAAATAGATAAGACCATCCGGAGGTGACATTGGTGTCTGGTCACCCGTTAGAAGGTACAACGGCAAATCCTCTAAGACTCCAAACCTAGTACAGATTTCAGCAAGACTAGGTTCAGACAACAACCTGTATTAAAAAAACTCTAGGCCATCGGCCAAGACAGCATCATCAAGAAGATCTTCTCGGGCCATGGGGAAGGCGAACAAACTCGTCTAATCGGAATGATATCTTCGAAAGCAAGAAATGTAGAAGAATCAAACCCTGCACTGCGGATGACCTATTTAAGCGATGGGTTCCCACCTCTTTTCCATCGAACCAACGCACGTTCAATTAATGCAGCACGCGACTTAAGCAACGATTCAGATTCAATCATCATGAGCGACACATCCTTTCCAGATACGACTTAGCAAACTGATGTGACGGCCCACTAACTCAGGGGAGTAACTGATAATACATAAAACGGTCAAACCCTTGAGCCGTACACGTGTCATGATGATCTCGAGGAACCACGGGTTCAAGAAACAACTCAATACGGATCCAGCCCGAGCGGTTATCAGCCCGCTCAACTTCAGCCCACAAGGCGGTCCCGGACTCTTAATGCATGCTAGGCCCACAAGTCTCACAACTATTCTCGATACCCGTAAGCCCTTTTCAGGCAAGTATCTCGAGGATTTGCTTTGGAAGAGCAACCACAGCTGCTCTTTGCTTCCAACTAGGAAGCAAACACCAGAGTATCTTCCACATAGGGAAACTCCCTTCCACGGCATGCTCTCGGATTGGAAACTATCTCCCTCGTATCTTGAAACACGGAGCTAACATGGAACTTTCCTCCTACAACATGATAATCACATAATAATAACATTATTACCTCTTATTATATTTTTGTTAATCCTTGTTTTTATCTTATTTGAGATTAATTATTAAATTTTTGTGTTTTTGTAGAATGTGGAGCTGTAATGAAGAAATCAGAGAAAAATGCAATGAACAATCCCAGATGGTGACTTCAGAGGAAGTGGAAGTGAAAATAGCCTAAGCCCATAACCTAAACTCAAAACCAAGCCTATAAACTCAAACCCAAAGAATATTCTCCCATTTATCCCATATTCAGATTTGATTTTACCTTGATTCACTCCATGAATCATCCATTTATCTCATCTCTATTCATTTTGTTCATTATCTATAAATACAATAGAAAATATATGTGAAAGGGAAGGAGGAGAAGGGAATCAAGCCTCAATAGCCAAAAGCAAATCCTTTTTCCTTCACAAAGTGATTCTCATCACCATCCCAACCCCACTGAAACAAGGGCGTGACAACCATGTTTCACTTCACCTTGCCACCGTCCAACAACCACAGCCGCCGCCACCATCAGACACCACCTCCTCACCCTGTTTCGCACACCCAAAGCCGCCACCATCTCCCTGTTCCTCTCCTCATCCCCTGTTCTCACCGTCACAAGCCGCGCAACACAACCAACGCTACCACCACTCTGTTCCACCTCGCGACAGAGCCATCACCGCCATCTCTCGATAGAGCCAGATAGAGCCATCACCGCCATATCTCGGCCCTCCTTCCTATCTCCCTTTCTCACGACTACCGTTTCAAGCGGCGCATCAGCTCGCACGCCACCACTGCTACAAGAGCAGAAACAAGGAGCACCGCCCCTGCTTCTCTCCCTTTTTTTTCGTTCTCTTTCGCGTCTCTCTCTGTTCTTCCATCCCTCTCTCTCTTTTGCAGGTACCGGAGCCGTTTGGAGGTCGAAGGAGTTCGCGAGGAGCAGAAACGAGGCAGCGCGAGCGGCGGTGCTCGCTGGAGACGAAGGTGCAGGATTTTCGGGCGGGAAACAACTGATTTTCGAATCAGTTGGTTATTGGCACCCTGAGATTCTGTAAGAGCAGCCATAGAGCGTTTGTAACCTTTTCTCGGGATTCGTGTTTGTGCAGAGATGAATTCCACCTCCATTGATGCTGTGACAACCACCACCATGATCTGCTGAATGCCACCGCACCGAAAGGGTTATATAATTTATTTTAATTTATTTTACTGACTTAAATGCTTAATTGTTAATTACAATTTTATTTTAGAAATTTGATAAATTGCTTTCACCTTTCATGTTCGATTAAAACTTGATATGTTTGGTAGTTAAATTCACATTTTATCAATATTCAAAGCATGTGTTAAAAATTATTAAGCTTAGACTTTGATTAAGTGTGCCTTAAAAAGACACTTAATGTTTGGTAAGAGTTTATTTGCTTGAGATAAATTGTTAATGTTTGACAAAAACTTGATATGATTGGAATTAGATTTTAATGATCACATCTTCGGTGCAAGCAAGGGATCCTCATCCCTAAAGCTTCTCGTATATAATTTAAGTAATTTAGATTTAAATATATTTGTTAACTCATCGGTGAGTCCAAACCCCACAAAATCCATCTCATCCATCTTTTCATTTTATTTTATTTTTCTTATTTTTAATTTAATTTTAGTTTAGTTTTAAAAACACTGTAACCCCATTTTTCTGTAAATTAGTTTAGATAATTTCTAAAATTCAATTGCATCCACTTTCCTCGTGGGATCAACCTGTACTTGCCATTGTCTACCAGTTAGACATCGTGCACTTGCGATTATTACAAGTAGGTCAAATTAGCCTGTTTATTTAGGCCTGTTAAACCCGCAACAAGTTTTTAGCGCCGTTGCCGGGGAAGGTAGCGGTGTAATTGAATTTAAGATTTATTTTCACTAATTTAAAAAAAATAAAAATTTTCAAAAAAAAAACAAACAAAATTTTATTTTTATTTTGTTAAGTTCTTTGTACACTCATTTCGTGTTATTTGTTTGATTTTGCAGAATACACGCTTCTCGAGGAAATTGGACGATCCTACAAACATCAAACAAATTTAATTTTAATTTTAAATATTTTTTTTTGTGAGGGGAGTTTTAATTTTATTTTCACCTCGTTTTACGAGTGTGTGGTGTAATAATTTTTGTAAACTCTATTGTTTTCCATTTTAATCACCTAAAAAAAATAAAAAAAATCCCTAAATTCTCTAAGTCAAAAGAAAATATAGGGAAACAATTTTAATTGTTACCCAATAATTTCTTGTGATTTAGAAATCCGACTTCTAAGACCAAGACCAGTAAATTTATTTGCATGTGCTTGTGTGTTGAGTAAACGGATAAAAAGAAGTCGGACATTTTTTTGACTTGTGCTAACTTTTTGTGCAAAACGGAATACACACACTGTAAGTACTTCTATCACACGCAATGTATTAGCGACCCGGGTGCTTTTCTGTAATTGTTTGAAATTGTGTGATTGGTTGTTTAATTTATGTAATTGTAGATGCTAAACTTTAGTAATTCATAATTAGCAGACCCAGCTTCTAAATAGAAACTGGTGGAACTTGATATCCCCACCTCATCACTCCAGCTGTGTGCAACCAATAGCCAAACATAATTAAAATCAGTTAGCAAGTTAGATAGAGCCATCTTTTAGGAACGGTGTTCATAGGACAACCAAGACCAAGGTGAATCCAATAATTTTTGTGTTGACCAAAGCTAAAAACGACGATGGGTTTAATCATTCAATGAACTCCGAGAGGCCACTGCCACAAGGGTAATTTACCCGATACGCCGAGTCATAAGTAAGCTACGATCCACAAGAAGAATTGGTGTAACTAACAGTTTTGGGTTAGGAACACAAGCCTCAAGTGTACATTTAACGTCACATCGTTATCAAATCTATTGGCTTACAGAGCGGTAGCACAAAGAAGTACTTAATTGGACCATTGTGACCTCCTTCCCTTGTGTGATGATCCGGTTTCTTTGAAACAAAACTCTAGCCTACTGATTTTGAACTTTGCAGTGTAAAGTGTACACTCTTAGGATCAACTTGTAGCACTCATTGCTCTGTCATAAAGATTACATAAGAAATAATTGTCCCCCAAAGATAAAAAGATAATTGATTTCAAAAACGTTGATTGCTTAGGGAAGCATGTTTCTTGTGCATTTATTGGTTGCTGATTGCGTGTGAGTCTGTGTATATTTTTAGAGTTAGTGATTTAATGACATGCGACGATCTGATTATGATCCATATTTAGATTATTACAACCTAGGTTTAGCCTATCATCCTGACTTCTCATGGGCTCATGGTCAGTACCATGAAGGCCCTCTAGACACTCCTCAGATTCCTCAAGCTTTCATTCCTGATAATGAGTCTCAATTTCATCAAGTTGTTCCTCCATCCAACACATCAAGGTTAAAAGATATTTTGAACCTTTTTATAGAGCGAACAGGAGAAATGCTTGAGCAAAATTTTTAGGATATTACAGAATTGACAATTATTTCTCAACAAAACTCCAAAGCTATCCGAAAACTTGAGATGATTGTGAGTCAGATAGCTGAGTCACTTCCTGAGATAGAGTCAGAAAAATTCCCTAATCAACCTATTTTTAATCAAAAGGGTCAAATCGAAATTAGTGGCACATCTGAGCCAGTTGATGAAGATGTCCAATGCATTACTACCCTTAACAATGAAAAACTGGTTGAAAATCAAGTAGAAATGCCTGATATGGGTGTCATTGAATTGTCTAGACCAATATCTCTATGTGATTCATGTGACGAGCCTATACCACCTGATATATCCATCGTCTCATCTACTTGCATCACATTCCCATTTACTGAGGCTATTTTCACCGATCCCTTATTCTGTAGTGAGGATTTCAGTTTTCACCATCCTGTTGTAAAAATTATTCAATCTTCTGATTTGGAACCAGAGCTAGGATGTTTCCATTTTGGAGCACGCAAGAATCCTCTGTTGTGTATGACTACTGGTCACTTTTGGGATGTCCTAGTGTATTTGGTGCCCCATGTGCTTGCTATCTTTGGGTGGACCGATCCTCAACTGTTCAGGTTGTTGATATACGACCATGGACTAAGTGTTTGTCATGTTCTTCCTCTCCACTTTTCGATACACCATTTTTTAAGAAAAATATTTGTCGGGCTGATGACGTTAAACCAAGCACTACTGGGAGGCAACCCAACTTTTGTTGTAAAGGTGCATGTTGAGTGTGTATTTTATCTATCTCTATTAACTAATCCACGATCCTTTTGTCTCTGAGCTCTCATCGGTGGATTACTTGTGAGAATTGGTAAAATCTTTACCGCGGTAATACTGTTCTAACCTCCTCTCATGTACTTATTTCATTCATTTGTCAAAATTATTTTGTTAAACATTGAGGACAATGTTTGGATTAGGTTTGGGGGTAGGGTTCATGAGTCGGTGAATTTTTCGTAGTGTTTTCTTTTCTTATTCTTAGAAAAAAAAATTGCTTTTCTGTCAAGAAAACTTGGTCTTTTGCGATTATGAAAATGGATTTTAAATGTTTTATGCTCAAGAAAATGCAAGCCAACTTGATATATTGGTATATTGATAAAAACTGAAAGTTTAGTATGATCATCATGTTAATTGGAATAAAGTGTCTACCGGGGAAAAAAATGCATGAAAATTAAGAACCTGCTTATCATGAATGAAGTGCTTTTGGGGAAATGTTTATGGAGGTTCGGTAATGAAGTACAAACCCTTAGGGTGTGTTTGATAGCGCAGTTTGGATTATGAGGAAAATCTTCCTTTTCCTTGAGAATCCATTCCAGAGAAAAGCACAAGAATGGATATCACGGTATGTCGTTTGATTGGAATATGGAAAATTATCTTGGAAATGTTAACGTTGTTAGAATAGCCATTAGTTTTCTATGGAAAATTGAGTGTATATATATAACAAAACAAATGCTCATAAGGGAATTTTTCTTTATTACACTTGCATCGTGTTTATTTCATCAAATAGTTGATATCATGATTTTTCATTTGTTTTCTAATTTATCTCCATATTTTTAGTATTTTAGCAATAGTATTTGAACAAAAATGCAAAGGTTTATGCCTCAATATTGCTCTACATGCTCCAAAACACAATCATAGATCAAAATGCTAAGGTGCGCATTGACCTATCACATATCATTATCTAATCATATATCTACATGCTTCAAAATAGAGTCATGGATACAAAACATGCGTATCGAGGAATATTAACTTTGAAGGGAAAATTTACCAAAATTACAAAATAACAATTTTATTTAATAGATCTCGATGCGAGGATTCCAATGGTGAAAATCATTCATAGTCAGAGTTATGGTTTGCACTTTAGACTTGGTCAAAGCTTGATCAAAATAAATACAAGCTCAGTCATGGTTTGGTCAACTATCAACTCTGGTAAAAAATAAGGTTGACCTATGTTGACTAAAGTCAACAATCAATATTGACTATGGTCAACTTTGATTAGCAGTCAAGCCTGGTCAACAGTCAAGGTCAGGAGGGTTTATTTTCCTTGGTTTCTATTCTTTCATAGGAATGGAGAAAAAGGAAAATAGCCTAAATTAAGGGGTTTTATTCATTAAGAGAAAGTTAGCCATGTAAAATATTGGGCCATCAAACAACGTTAACACACATTCGAGACAAAACAAATTCCTTTTCCATGGAAAATATGCATATCAAACATACCCTTACGAAAACTACCCCCCACTAATGTCTGATGCATATCCAACACCGACTTTCACCCACCACTCTTCGGACCCTTGGTCAATGTGTCGATAGGTGTCAGACACATGGTCAATTTGGTATATGCGTTCAATACACCCGGAACTCGATCAAGACTTGGCAACTAGCCTAAGTTTATTTTTCACTGGTGTGTACAAATAATCACGTAATAAAGTGAAGAACTATTTTAATTTTAATTCAAAATAGAAGCATACGTATACTTCTCTCCTCTACTTTATTTTTTCTTGTAACGAAGTGTCATCATCTTCTCTTTTGTACTTTTTTTTTCATGACTATTTGAGGAATTTGGATGACCCTCCGTAATTTGTTGCATGTAATGATTATTGCATTTGAACAGGTAGAAAAAACAGGCAGATTCTTGGGGAAGTTTTCTAATCACGACCTTCTCTAATATTACCATAGCATAGCTTCCCCTATTTTCATCCTTTGTTATTTGATTTCAAATTCAAATGTGTGGGTTCTCAGCAACTCAACAACAGTAACTTGTTTGTGTGTGTGATGTGGTCGTTTGACCCTTCATACGATTTTTACCAAGACAGCTTTAGAAAGAGAATGGGAATTATTGTGAATGCATGCCCTTTAGGCTCGTCTGATCAGAATTTGTTTACGACCTACTTGATTATTGTCCCTTCACTTATGTGTCTGCATTCTTCTCTCTTACCTGGGGGTGCAACGGGTGACAACATGGAAGGTGAGGGAGTTTATGTCCTAGCTTTTTAGTCTTATCTCTTTTAAATTGAGGTATTTGGTTAGAGCATAATGGGAATCTTGTTGGTACTTGGCATGAGGTAGATCGAGTTGTCTTCTATACTAAGAGCTTCCTCTGTTGTTGGTGTAGGGTCTTTTTTGGAATTTAGAATTGGTCAATTCGAGGATTACAAGTCAATTGCTTAGTATATTTTCTTTGAAGTTTTTGTTTTGTTTTTCCTTGTAGGCTTTTTTGTGTGTGTGTGGGTAGCATTTCTTTCACGAGTATGATGGCACAAGTATGACTTGGTTAAAGAACACCCAGATACCCATGGATGAACACTACTGTAAATGAATGAAACCTGAAAAAGGTTTATTGGAATTTATATATCACTCAAATCTCGACTGTCTGAAATTTGAAAGACTTTTGTGGTTATATTAGATACATTTTTAACAAAGAGAGTTATAGGAAACTCATGATTAGGGGTGGGCACGGTCCGGATCGGTTCCAAATTTGAAGGAACCTAACTCGAACCGTTTACATTTTAACGGATCGGTCCGGTCCGGATCCCTTCATTTTGATAATAGGAACCGAACCTAACTCGAACCGTTTAGAACGGTTCGGTTCCACGGTTCCAAACGGTTCCAAACTTTCAGAAATCGATCATATTCATACAATAAACAGAAAATCGATCATATTCCAGAAATCGATCATATTCATACAAATATACAATAAGAGATCCAAGAACAGAAAAAATTTGCATTCAAAAAAAAAAATACAGAAAAATAAATTTGGTTCGATCCATCATATTCATACAAAATCGATCAACATCCAGAAATCATCCATCAACAGAAGATCCAGAAATCATCGATCCAGAAATCATCGATCTCTCCACTCCTTCCTCGCTGATCTCGCTGATCTGCTTCTTCAGCGAGTGTTGATCTCGCTGATCTCTTCTGCTTCTTCTGTTGATCTCTGATCTCTTCTGCTTCTTCTCGCTGATCTCTGCTGCTTCTTCGACAGAGAAAGGAGTGGAAAGGAGAGGGAAATCTCCTTCTCGAGACAAAGACAGAGAGAGGAGAGGGAGATCTCCTTCCCCTTCTCGAGACAGAGACAAAGACAGAGAGAGGAGAGGGAGATCTCCCAGCGTCTCTTCCTTTTCTTCTGCTCCTCCTCTTCTTCGGCTCCCAGCATCTCGCTACTGCTTCTTCTCCTCTTCTTTGTTGCTTCTTCTTACAGAGAGAGAGAGAGAGAGAGAGGGGTCTTTGATTTGTTGCTTCTTCTTTGTTGCTTCTTTGTTGCTTCTTCTTTGGTTTATATCGAGACAGAGAGACAGAGGAGTCTCCTTCACGTCTCCTCTTCCTTTTCTTCTTTGGTTTATGTCGAGTCAGAGAGTCAGAGAGAGAGAGAGGGGTTTTGGTTTTAGTAAATGTAAAGAAAAAAAAAAAAAAATGTAATTTGAAACGGGTCCAACCCGGACCGTTTCATTTTAAAAAATTGGAACCGGGACCGGACCGTTTTATAACGGATCCGGACCGATCCGAACCGTACCAAAAAATTCATATATAAAATCCGGACCGTTTAGAGCAAAACGGTCCGGTTCGGTTTGAACCCGCGGATCCTCGACCCGTTTGCCCACCCCTACTCATGATAGATCAAGGTTTCTATAAATCCGCATGTTTCTGTTGGTTGTAAACATATTTATTAGTGTTGAGCTGCTGTCACTTCATATTATTCAAGCCTTACACAATGCATTTTTTTCGGCATTATTTGACAAACGAATTGAGAAAATTGACTGCAATAATGTTTAATGGACAGATTACAAACAGATTTTTGAAGGGGCACAGAAATCCCTTTGTGCAAATCATAGGATTGAAGATGACTCCACTATTGCAGCATGTCAAAGTAATGATTGTCAGAGAGGGCCATTGCGCTATTAATCAGAATCCTGAAATTGGCAGTGGCCTTTAAATGGTTTGCATGTTCTTACATGAAGATATTATATGTGATGTATACAAATCATAACTGGAATACATCTGAAGATGCGAACCAATAGTGTTGGCTTCTCTGTTTAGCCTTTTTTTTTTGTAGTACCTGTTGTTTTGGTAACAAATATATATGTTTTATGACTTGCCATCGAAATATTCTTTTGCAATTTCTGTGAATGCCATGATTTGGAACCCTCATCACTCAAATGATGTTTATCATCATTCTCTATAAAAACAAATTATGTTTTCACTGAACTTAGTGTGATAATTTGGTTGAGCACCAAAACTGGTCTGTGACAAATCAAGTCACACCGAGATTAGTGGAAGCTGAGATTATGAAATGTTCAGGAACAGTTTATAAGTGAAAACAAGCAGATCTACCCACACCCCAAACATATTTTGCTCCTACCTTGGGTACATGAAAACAGTATTAGAATACAGTTGACGTGAATTTCAGCCTAGTTGTACGCCTAGTTTCTTTAACTCTTCCTTTAGATTCCATTCAGTCTTCCCAACTTATTGAACCCTTGAATTTCAGAACCAACACCAGCATGACAAGTAGGATAGTTATACCACACGAAGAACCTCCTGCCCTGTGTATCCAGTAGGGATCGAACTTTGTAAATCTTTGGTCTAAAATACGAGATATGTAGATGGAAACAATCAAGACCATGATTAGCAGAGGTAACAACCAAGTAAGATTGAAGAACTCGAAACTTTCTTCTTCCTCGGTTGATGGCCTGTGGTCGATGTACAATGGTGAAACCACTGCAAGAAGTGCCAAACCTATGCCTACCAGTTTCTCATTGTAAGAAGGCCTGCTACCCATACATATAGCTTCTTTAGAGGACTGCATCCCATGTATAGCCCCTGCTTACGCACATGTATGCTCTTAGAGTAGATGGTTGGTTTAAGTAGTGGGTGCACGGGTGGGCTTTACAAGTTCCTGAATTAGGATTAGAGGTACTGTAGATTGCTAGAAAGTTCATGTTTTTTTTTTGGCGAGTTGAAAAGATAGTGTTACTCTGTGCAAGTATCTCAAATGTGTAGCAGGATCTTTATTTGTTCTACCAGCATCCACCATCCATCGTCCAGAGTCGCTATATGTGATAAAAGTGCAAGTTATGCATGTTTTCTCTTTTGGAAATGCACTAGCTGAGGTAAGAGAGCGTTGCATACTCCGGATGCATCTCATAACCTTAACGAACATATTTTTCATTATCAGGTTGCCTTCCAGAAGGTGATATATTATATTCTTGATAAGATATAAGGTTGAGCTTGTGCATGAAGTTTGGTATACTTGAAAGGGATGGATATCTGAGAAGAGAATGGATTCTGCTCCATTATCTCTTATCGCTGGAATCTGATGCCCTTTTTTTTTTGGAAATCTCTTTTTCTTTTTATTGAGTAACCTTCAATGTTCCAAAGCTAGAGGAGTGCATAGATCCAGACCCACCGTTTTTCCAAGATACAATGAAAACCCCCCATACTGGTCCAATAGTCCTCAATGATTAGAAAAATAGAATATAGGAAAGGCTAACCTCAAGTTAAATCACTCAATGGTATCTCAGGTCTAGTCAACTTCACCTACTACGATATATTGTGGAAGTCCTCCTTGAATGCTTTACAATTGAGGCTTTGACTGTTAACTACAAATAATATGATCAATCTGAAAATCGTGATGTAGATTTCGATAATTTTTTGGCATGAAAATCGTTGGTCATAATGTGGTGTATTTGGTTCCATGAAATTCTATTCGTGAATTTTTATTTTTAAAAAAACTGGGGGCCATAGGCAGGCACTAGTTCACCTAGCCTGAGTCCCCAAGTCCTCAAACTTGGCCCGATGCCTACAACCTATCACCGATACTTAATATGGTGATCCATCCTTTTGACTAATAAATGCCTTCAATTTCATTAATTTTTTCGTTGTGAGGAAATGCATTATAGTGTTGATTTTGATATTCAATGATATATTAGGTAGAGGTGTCAATGGGCCGATTTTATTCGAAATTCGATCCAAGAAAATCAGACTTGAATTTTTCAGATTCTGATCCGCCATATAGAAACTAAATTCAAATTGCTTATTGGATTCGGATTTTGTTAAATCCAATCTGATATGAATCCGAATTATTATTTTTACAATTTATTAAGTTGTGAATATTTAATAAATGATAAAGGTGTTTTTGGTCATTTGAGCACTACCTATAAACAAATCTTAAGATATATAATATGTTTACATAATTTTATTTTATTTTAAGAAAATTACAATTTTAATTGATTTCAGGTCGGATTAGGATTAAAGCACAACTTACTAGATTCGGAATAACACAAAAGAGTTAATAAATTTGTTTTCACGCGAGTGGGGAACCCACCATCGCACAGGCCGTCGCGAGGGCGAGGAAAAAAAACAAAAAGGAAGAGGGGAAGGAAAAGAAGAAGAGGGAGAGGGGTGACAGCGAAAACAACAGAAGAAGAAGGAGGAGGACAGGGTGAGAAAACTATTGAGAGTGGGGAAGAGATCGAGTGACGGTTGTGAGCGAAGGTTAAGAGAAGAATAAGGTGAGAATTGTTGAGAGAGTAGGGGAGAGAGTGACGATTGTGTGAGGGAAGATAGGAGATTGAGTCAAGTGGGAGGGAAGAAGATGAATTGAATTTGAGAGGGGAGAACTTTCAGAATAGGGGAGAAGGGAATGTGAGAGATAAAGAAGATGAATAGTGGTTTAAATGGCTTGTGTGAGTTGCAAAGGTGTATCAGCTGAGTAGGTAGAGGTGTGATGAATGGAATCACACGTCACGGATTTGAACCCGATCGGCGACATGGAGTGGAAAGTGTTCAGGGTTAAAAAAAAAAGGCTTGTGTGGGACAGTGAAATTTGTGATGTTAAACCTAAAACTAGTTGGTCAAATGAAAGTAAAAGAAAGATAATACATTACAACATAGACTTGAACATCTTGGAAAAATTAAAATAGCTTAACCAATGGCACGTGTCTATGAATCAACTTAATTTATTAGTATCCATAATATTTAGGGTGTGTTTGATTTTGGGGTATTTGAGAAAAAAAGAAAACTATTTTTTTTTTTTTGGGTTAGGGAAAGAAACTCGCTATGAAAACTTTACTTAGGGTTCTGTGAAACTTGTTCATCGCCTCTCTACACTTGACCTGAACTTACAACTCATTTTCTCTTCATATCTCATGTTGCCTCTCTCTCATATCGGGTTGAGCACAGAGGAAGGCTTCAAGTGACCTTATCACGCATGATCACAGACTGCATCACTTCCCCATACTGCCGAAAATGCTCATTAAGCTTCTCCTCTGATGTCTCCCACGAAATCCCCTCAATGAAGAACTTCCCCTTATCTGAATCCATCTCTTTCCAATGTCTGTAAATCCCAAAGTTTTTCTTATCGCTCTTTGTCAATCCAATTCTATTCTCTCCCAATAGTGGAAGAAAAGAGGAATTTTTGCCTTTGGGGCCAAAGTCGCCGACTTGAGCTTGGAGAGGAAGAGAAATATCGTTCAACTGTTAAAAGAGAAAGGATCTAATTTTTTAGGGGTGAGATTTGAGGAATTGTATGATTAGATGGTGAGATTGGGATTTTTATCTTTTTTTTTAAAAGGCGAGCGTGCCGCCAGTGAATATCCAACCCAATTAGGTAAAGATGATGCTCCACGCCAATTTGGGGTTGCCTCTCCCCACTATCCTTTTTTGTTGTTTTTCTATGTTCAAACTCCTTAATTGTGTTCACTGGCCCATTCTATGTGCAATTTCGTAATATCTAAGGCACCCCAATTCGAGTGACGTGTTTCATATCTTCCATCTGTAACAATTCTAATTAAGTAATTGATTTTGCATTCCTTGGCAGCTCCAGCTTTTGAGATGTATTGATTGATTATTAACAATTGGTATCAAGTCAGATCCCTAAATTTTCACGAGGGATGACCTATTAAGAAAACTTTGTAGCATGTATGAAAATAATGCTAAATTGTTGAATACTGATAATTAAGTGAACTACCAAAATAAGATATAGATACCAACGGGTCATCGTCACTATGGTAGACCGACGAGCAAGGGCGGACCCAGGATTTTAGTCGAGGGGGGGCGAAATGGAAAATACTTATTAGTTGATAATAGTAGTTATCAATGGTAAAGCCAAATTTTTTTTTTACCGAAGCTAGTAACTAATAAAAAAAAATCAACTATAAAAAATACAATGCATATATCAAATTGGATCCAAGTGTAGTCAATTTTAAGCCAAAATAAGGTCACTATTGATAACCTTAGCAAAGAGCAAACAAACATAATAACTAGAATATATAACTAATATCACAAAAGAGTTTGTCTAGGCAGCCAGACTTTAAAGCCATTTTTTGGCCAGGCTAGAGCATTTTTACACATTTACCCATTCTCTTTAAAATACAATCACAAACATTATCTATAGAAGGGATAGAAATGTAAAAAACTTAAAACCTGACCAAAAAGTGGCTATAAAGCCTGGTTGTCTAGAATTGAGAATCCAAAAATAATTAGGATAAGTTCTAGGTGAAGCTAAAAGAAAAATTGAAATTTGCGAATCTAATATGATCATAATACAATTTCAAAGAAAAACTAGATTATATGAGGCTCAAATTTTATACGAGTTGGCTAATGGTATATATTTTCATTGAATTCTATCGTTATTATTTTATATATTAATTTTAAATATTTTTTGTTAGGGGTTTAATATTACTTGTGAAAAACAATTCATTTATTTAATGTTAATAAATTTTTATTAAACTAAACATTTTTTAATGTTTGCAATTACTAATAAAATTGCATTGAAAATAAAATAAAAAATGCACTCGAAGAGTATCGAACTCAGGTCTTTTACTAAAAGTTTGAAATTTGCGAATCTAATATGATCATAATACAATTTCAAAGAAAAAATAGGATAAAGCCTGGTTGTCTAGAATTGAGAATCACAAAATAATTAGGATAAGTTCTAGGTGAAGCTAAAAAAAATTTGAAATTTGCGAATCTAATATGATCATAATACAATTTCAACGAAAAAATAGTTTATATGAGGCTCAAATTTTATACGAGTTGGCTAATGGTATATATTTCCATTGAATTCTATCGTTATTATTTTAGATA
Source organism: Berberis vulgaris (assembly GCA_963556465.1). Lineage (NCBI taxonomy): Eukaryota > Viridiplantae > Streptophyta > Magnoliopsida > Ranunculales > Berberidaceae > Berberis > Berberis vulgaris. Next base: position 69,673,801 of record OY747134.1, on the reverse strand, counting down.
TTAATTTTAAATATTTTTTTGTTAGGGGTTTACTATTACTTGTGAAAAACAATTCATTTAATTAATGTTAATAAATTTTTATTAAACTAAACATTTTTTAATGTTTGCAATTGCTAATAAAATTGCATTGAAAATAAAATAAAAAATGCACTCGAAGAGTATTGAACTCAGGTCTTTTACAAAAAGTAATAAACCTTCAACCACTACACCAACAAAGACATGTTTCAATATTTTCATAAACAATTGTCATATTGTATTCTACATTATATAATCGATTTTTTAAGACTAAAATATATATACTAAAAATATTTTAAAAGTTGAGGAGGGGCAGCTGCCCCCCCTCGCCCCTTAGTAGGTCCGCCCATGCCGACGAGGATGTCGATTTTGAAAGCATGGTAGAATGTAACTATATTTATGTCTCTACTATGTTTATATTATTAATGTGTAATATAGTTTTTGTCTATACTATGTTTTTATGGTGCATGTTCAATTTATTTGATATAATAACTTAGGCCTGAAACAAATTTATCATTGAAAAAATCCGAAAATCAAATGCAGAGTTTTTTTCAATGAAAAATTTGTTTTCCACGAAAAGTTGCCTCTTCTTTCTTAAACAAGTGTAATTAAAAATTATAAAAAACAATTGTGGAACTATGGACAACTGTTTCTCCGACTTGGTATAAAAATTCGTTACTTCTAACTTTCTAGTATTCCTTTATTCAACAGATTGCTGAACTGATAGTACAGAAACTAGACGCCCCTCTCCCAACTGTTAATTTCAGACAGTATATTATACTATAAATTAAATTTCAGACAGCATACCACCACACCACAAGCAGTGCAGCACCAGGTAAATCAATGGCCGACGATGAATGTGGGAAGCAATGACTGCTGGGAGTGACAGGCAATTTCAGTATTATATAAAACAGGAAAACGATGTCAAAGAGGGGAGAAAGCATAAATGACCTAGTCTTTTTCTCTGTTGAGGATGGACTGAAATGGCTCTTCTTCTTATGACACTGGTCTGCTCAACCAACAAAATGAATATTCGTCCAACATGGAATGAAGTTACTGAAAACATATACGTCACCAAATAATCATGCTGTGTCATTATTCATTGAATTGGCAGGAGTACTATGATCATCTGACGTTCCTTTGCCATTTCTCTTTCCTGAAGACAACATAATTATCTTTGAAGTTATCATGAACGAACACGCGGAGTCATGCACATACACTTTAGATTCAGACAAAAAATCCATCGGTGTAAATTCACATCAGATTTATTTGGATTTCATGATTGTATTAATATTTCCAAATACCAGACAATCAAACAAGACAGCATAACTTACCTGACTTCTCCTGTTTTTTAAGTGGGGCCTTCATAGCTTTCTTTGAACGTCCCCTCCATGTCTCAGTAAATGTAGTCTTGTACTTCTCCAGCAGCCTTTCCTTTTCCTGAAGTAATCCCAGCAACTCGTAAGCATCAGCAACTTTTTGCACTATTGATTTCTCCGGTGGTTTGCGATCATATGCTTCAAGGTTCTTAAAGAGCTTCAAAAGCAAAACGATGATGAAAAAATTGTTAAATGGGGGTGAAAGAAGAAATTATGACCATTTTTTTAAAAAGTTCATATTCATTGATAACCAATTACTTTTGTCCATGACTCAAAAGTCAAAAGTCTCTTAAATCGATGTCGTATTGGAAAGAGAAGGGTCCTCGACTTAAAAGCTCTAGAGTTGTGAAAACTAAGGGGGCGTTTGTTGATTCAGACATAAATCTCTGAAATTTGAAAATATGGTGGTTAATGTCTACAGATATGTTTGGTAAAAAGTCTGATTCAGACATTGCCTCTGATTTTCATCAAACCTCTGAACAACTTATGAACCAATGATTTTCATGAGTTAGAGGTTGTAACGAGAGCTATACAAACATTCACATCCCCTCTTATTAAAACATTTACCTCTAGTTAGAGATTCCTTCTTAATCATAGGTTAGACGTCTAACTCAAACAAACAGCCCCCAAGTCGAACTAGCAAAACCTTTTGGCTATGGTGATTTCATCACATAGCTCGTAGAATCTTAGAAGATACTCGCTTCTATTAACTTCACTATTTCTGTAGCTTTTTCTACATTGGCATCACTTACATTGAACATACAAGGAAAAGTTGTGGAATAAGGTTGCTTCTCCAATAAGGTGTGGGCTCTGTTGACTCAAAATGCTAGGTGGAGAGGTAGGCAATGGGTGTGGTGCCACCTCATTGCACGCAATGGTGGGTAACCACCTCATGTTTCTAATGCATGTAGGCGGTGCACATTGTTAAGATGGCAGCTATAAAAGCAATTGCCACATGTCCTAATGTAGAAAGTCATCTATACACAAGATTTCTTTATACATTAATTTTTACCAATTACTTGAGACACTAGAGACTGAAACATTTGAACAATACCCCAAGCGATACCCCATTACCGCACCGCCAACTTGGAGTAATCCGGGCATTTCTGATAGAAGATCTTATTATTTCGTCATCTCCAATTAACCCAAACTACAGGGAAAAGGGTACGACCGCACAACCATTTACCTTGGGAAGAATAGCAAAAGTATACCATTGGCTGACTCACTGACTAAAATGATTTTCCGCAAAATAGTATTAGATTGTATTCGATCATTTATTAGAGCACAAAGAAGGATCCATAAGGTCGATCTCATATCAAACAATAAGAAGAGTGTCATCTCTCTCTCTCTCTCTTTTTAATCAGATAATCGAGTGTAAAAAAGGATATATATAAAATAAATAAATAAAAAGGGTATCATCTCTTTGTTGCAAAAGATGTACAAGTCACAAATATATTACAAACATGACACAAAATAAACAGAGAACAGAGAATACCTTTACAAGCCTTTCCAGCTTATTGTTTCGGTAGTAGATAGACATCATACACTTACATAACTCCCAAGGCACCGAATGCAGATCATTTCCAATTTTCTTTACCCAAAACCTATGTGCTTCTTCTGCCCTGTGATCCATATCAAGAGCATGGATCAACTGTTTATATGTTCCCATTGTAGTACCTTGCCCCTTACTTAGCATCCACTTTATGACCTGAATGAATTAAGGAAGGTAAAGTTAATGATAGCATAGAAGCCATAATACAGTTAATAACTGTCAACAAAAAAGTTAAAACAAAAGAATACAAGATGACTAAACTTAGTAGTGATCAATGTGTCGAGTCTTTCTCAAATCACCAGAATCAATAAGACAGAAAACATTGCCCCCTTCAGACCTAGAAATTTCTAGAACTTAATAGTTTGAATTGATTCAAAGGAAAAATTGGATTGATCATCCAAGAGACTTTAAAGTGACTGCTTGCATGCTGGTTATGATCTTTTATTAGGAAAAAAAAAAAAAAAAGGTCAATATTACAAGAGAAGCACTTATCATGCCTGAACAACTCTGTGATGTTGTTGCTTCTCCTCAAGAACTCTCAGGACCAACTTCAGAGAAGATATAGGAAAATTCTGCTCCCATGCAACCCAGGCATCTAGAGCACCATAGACATCATCCTTAGAATCCTTGAGGTCCAAAAGCTGCAGAAATTTATGAAGTCAGATTACTAACGTTGTCCCAAATATTAGTTTTACTAAATGCAGGTTTCTTGAAATAAAATGTATTCAAATTTCAGTACGACAGGAAAGAGAATCCTATAATAAAATAACCAAATGATTCAATCAAAATATTTTGTGGCATATGTATGGCTTCTTAACATTTTAAAGGACAAAATTTGTTGCTCTGTGAAATACCATTGTTTATTACAATACTTCCACATCAAGCCATTAGTTCAGGGCCAAAGCTTATTAAATAACATTCAATAGAAAAATTACAACCGTGGTCTTAACCAACACATATGTTTACGACAAATGGTCTTAACTATTAACCCACACTTACTTTTTCAATTAAATAATAAACATAAGCATTTCATATCGTAAAGACACCACAATCCACTTTTTCATAGTCGCTAAACATAACCAACTTTTTCTTGAGCAAAATAATAAAAATGCGACAAACTGGAATGTTGTAATTACCGTGTTCACGAGAAATTTGATTTTGTCCTTTTTTGAGACATTCTCTCCAATCCGGTGTTCGGTTACACCTTCGGTACCATTCCTTGACTTTGTATCTTGATTGTCACATTGGAACTGGATATCATTTGAATTAAGACAATGTTATGAGCATAGCAGCTATTTCTGGATAAACATATATTCTTCGACAATCAAAGGTGAAAATACCAAATGATTTAATTGCATTTAAAAGTATTGAGGAGCCATAAAAGTTATTGAGAATGAACAGTAAGCTTTTGAGTCGACAAACCTCTGATGATGCCATTGCTCTTGGACTGTACTCGATCGAGTTCTGATTATGTGACAATGTACCGAAACTGCAATTTCCATATTGAATTTCAGTAGATCTGATAAAACTGTAGCAAAACTGGCCACAAGTAACCTGTATATGTTAAATGGAACTGTCAATCCATGGAATTCCCAAAGAAGGGGTTATGTACTATAGTTATTTGGAAAAGAAATGGTTTAACCTTTAACAATGAAACAAACCTAGTTATAGAAAGAGAAAATATCCTATCGAGATTTATTTTTTTTATCAATCAAATCATAGAAAAAATATTATTAGGGGATAAACCAAGTAACTGAAAAACTCACAAAAGAAAGGATACAAGATGACTCAGGCACAATTATAGGAAAAGTAATCTATCCCATACAAAGATACACATGAAACTCTATAATGGAGATAATTCCCCAGATGCTGCCCCAATGCTAGACTAGACCTAGACCCTTGACCTCATTACAAACAGCTTGGCAATCCTTTTTTAACTTTTGATGACTTTATTGTTGTTTCTTCCCTTCCAAAGTACCTACATGTATGCCAGAACACTCCACAAACAAACACCTTTCAAAAAGCAACCTTGTTGGAAGTGTAGTTGAAGCTTCACCACAGATGATACGCCAAACTAGCTTAGAGTAACAATAGATGAAGCATAAATGATCTATTGGCCGTGTCTAACACCTCATATTCGTGTTACATACCGATACCAGTTCCATGTTGTCACATGGGGGCAGGCAAGTCTCTTCGAAGTAATTTATAAATTTTTAGGATCTTACCATGCCCAATAGTCCAACTGAGAATACTGATTATTGGAGATATTTCTTTTAGCCAAAAGGAAAGGGGATGATAGCTTGATTCATATGGTTACTCCAGTCATCTTTCTAATCATTTGCGATTTTCAACCGCGAAAGCTCAATCATATGAAGCAGAAATGGTACCTCGTGATCTCAGTTTGCTCTTCAAGTCCCCATGTTCCATGTGGCTGTGTTTCCTTCAACTCCCATAATAAATATCTCTGCAACATACCTGTTTTTGAAGAGATAAGAGTGGAGCTGTCAGTCCACACATCATTTCAGAAATCTATTCTTAACCATTTCCAAGCACAAAAGATATTGGCTTAAGATTCATTATTGCTCCACACCAAGCACGCCCATATGGAGTTGTGGCAAAGTTTAGTGTACCATCATCCCTTCCTCTTAAACAAATCTCCACAACACGTCAGTAACAATGCTAGGTTAAAGTGTTTTGAGTATTATTATGCCTAGCTCGAAGGTCATAGCTTTTGCTGACCCATAGTCCCCCAAAGACAAACCCAAATACTTAGTTGGGAGTTTTCTTTCTCTGTAATGTAACAAGTCAACAAACTTCTCCAATTTAGGAACATTGCCAACAGCAAAGTGAGTTGCCTTAAGATTGTATCCTTGCAGATTGAAGAATAAGGACAGGGGTGCCCTCTTTCATAACTTTGATGCCATGATTGAGATTGTAGCGCTCAGCTCTGAGCACTAAGGAAATTTTGGGCGAGAGCTTTATCCACCAAAGAGAAAATGGGAGGAGATAGAAGATTTCCTTGATTGAACCCTCTTGAGACTTTGTTGAGTCATTTTGGACTACCATTGTTCATAACAGAGAAATTTGCAATCTTGAACATGGCATCATTCCATTTTCTCCATTTAGATCGATTCTCATAATCATGAAATTTATGAACTAAGTTATGGTATCAAAAGCTTTTGAGAAGTCGAGTTTACACACAATATAAGGCAACTCTAATCTTGATTAAGTGAGTTCATTTGCTATGAGAGAACCATCAATGAGTTGTCTCCCTTCCACATGGTAGGAAGTTGATGATGATCACAGTTGAATGCTTTTCAATGACTATGGACCCGTCGATAGCTTATTTAAAGATCAAAATTTGGAAATAAATTTGAAGTATTACAATTTTATGGGGAGGCCCTTGGCTGCTTGGAGGTGATTCTAATGCAATCAAATCTCTACATGATAGAAATGGGGGTTTTAGAAACAATTTGCATGTCAAGGGATCTAAAATTATTTCTCCACACAGAGAGAATTCCTCCAGCTGAAATTCCCACCAAGGATCCCACCTGAAGGTGAGATACTGCTTGGTTTTTTTGCCTTCCACCAATTGAGCTCCAACAGAGAAGATCTCCCATCTAAGTGACGAGTTTGGAGTTGTGGGTCATGGGTTTGGGAATGAGTTGTTTTCTGGATGCTAAGAAGATTCAGCTCAAAGAGGTGGGGTTGTCTGCTAGATCTTAGAAGAATCTTGAAGTTTGGAACTTTGTTGACCGTAGATTTAAATCCCCGTGCCAGTTGCACCTCAGATTTTCAAGATTGGGTCAGAAGTCTTTTTGTTAGCATTCTGCTCAGGGGGCACAGTGCTTTGGGATTTGGGGTTGCGTAGTTAGAAACGGAATTGAAATTTTAGTTTGAGTGGGTTCTGCTCCAACTCTCTTTCGAATTGATACTGGTATAGGATCTGAAGTGGCAGTCCTGATACCCTTGTTCCCTTTAGTATATGCTCATCCCATCCCGTCCCAAACCTGTTTGGGATGGGACGAGGTCGGGATGAGGTCTATCTCGTCCTGATCCCGAACAAACGAGATGAGATAGGGATGAAGTCCATCCCGTCCCGTGCCCACCCCTAATCAGAGGTGTATCAGCTGGGGGGGTGACAAATTTGGATAGAACTGGATATTTTTTTTCTATTTTGGTAGGTATTGACTTTAGTTCTTTGTTGTTTTTATATGGAGTTTTTTTTTTGTGAAAATGGCAATGGTGTTATATATGGAAAAAGAATGTTCTCCAATATCTGCTATCAAATCTCCCATCACTCAAAACAAAAAATCTAAAACCAGTAATGTAAGCAACTAAACAAGAAACAAATCAAACCAAATACACAAGTAAACCTGCCTCGAATCCACCCCAACGTATCTCTTTCTAAGTCGTTGAATAGATCAGTCACCGGTATGGATGAACTGAAGCTTGAAACTCTGCAAATCGTTGAACTCTAGTGCAAGATAGCAAAAGATATTGAAACGTCGATTTGATAATTAAGTTCACAAAACCTAAACCAAGTGGCTTGGATTTGTCAGTTAGGTTTTTTCCGAACTATTTTCACGTTAAATGATTGCATATATATATATACTAGTATACAATATTTTGAAAATTTTCATGAATTCCTCCAATCCTACAGGAATTCCACACTATAAAATATGAACATGCGGGTATTTCACATGGGAAAAGTTAAATTCCCTCCCACATAAAATGAATCACATTCACGAGAAAAGTGCGACTTTCCAAATGGGATAAAGGGTTTCCTTTTTATTGATTGAACCTTTTGGAATATTAACCATCTTCTCCTCCAATGGCCTCGCTTTACCCCTGAATTGGAAGACTTCTTTACGTAGGCATCTAGAAACTCGATCCTTGGTTTGAATTGGTTTGACACTACCCAAAACGTCTATGTTAATCCTATTTTCTAAATTGTGAGGTGTTTTGTTGGTGAGGACACTACATAATTTAGCATAAGGAAGAAAAAATTCATGTTTGTGTAGGAAATATTTTGCTAAACATTATACTCCAGATTATTGGAAGTAACTGGTTCATGCTGTGCGCTTATCATTGGTTTATCTCGCTCTTTTAGTTTGATGCACCTACTAATAAGCAATTTATAAATATTTCACCATTTTATATACTGAGGCTGAAGATCTTGTTGAGCCAAAATGAAAAAACCGAGATTATGGACTTCATACAGGCAAAGATGTGGTTTAGACATGATGGTTTGTTATATTTTGTCCATAGCGAATGTTCATGATTTATGATGCGTGGGCTAGGAAGCTTGAACTCCTAGAAAACTTGTCGCACCCCTGTTTGACATGTATCCAACACCGACACTTGTCCAACACGCATTCAACATGCGTCGGAGACAAGGTCAATGTGTCGGAAAGTGTCACACATGATTAATGGAGTCACCCTGTCGAACAGGCTTCCGAGACTCACACAATTCAGATAAGACAATCAAGACTTGACAACCAATTTTTTTTTTTTATTTAATTTTTTTTTTTTTACTTTTAGGTGTGTGCAAACAACCAACTAATTTGTAATTATGAATCCATTTAAAGCGAAAAGACTCAAGGGCAAGGGAAAAGCCATTCAAGCATAGAGCACTTTATGCTTCTTCTTAATCTTTGCTTCATCTTCTTCTCTCTTTTGCTTCTTATCTTATCTACTTCTCTATTATATTTTTTCTCTACTTTATTTTTCCTTGCAACAAATTCTTCACCACTTTTATAACTTTTCTTCTATACTTTTTTCCTTCTTCATTTTTTTTCTACTTGCAACAATGGCTAAGGCATTGTTTGTGCTTCATTTTCATCTACATACTTCTTACTCCTTTCTATTTAAATTCTTTTTTATTGGATTATTGTCCATGTTCCTATGACTTATTATAATTAAAAAAAAGGGATGACATGTCGTTGAGTCCTACATTTTTGGACATCGTCGTGTTCGTGTCCATGCATCCTTGACCTTGTGCATAAGGTTTATGGATAGCAACTGACGTTCTGTAAGTTTTATAGCTTACAGGCAACCATAGTTGTATCGATTTTATTTGGCAATCATTCATGTATATGATTAATTAATGCCTTCATTCAATTGTGATAGCCTGAATATTCAGAGAAGACTCATCATCATCATCATCAAAGCCCATTCCCGATATTTTCGGGGTCGGCTACATGGATTTTGGTTCTCCAAGCAATGCAGTCTTCCCACATATCCTCGCCTAATCCAAGCTCAATGATATCTTCATTCAGTGCCTTCATCCAAGTTTTCAACGGTCGTCCCCTCCGTCTACACCCTCCATTAACTTTCAATGACCAAACCAAGTTAAATGTTTTTCTCTAATTTTGTGCTCTATGGGCGCTATACCTAAGTATCTCCTAATCTTTCATTTCTAATTTTATCCTTACGAGTTTTACCACACATCCACCTTAACATACGCATTTCTGCTACTGCCATCCTATGCGTATGTTGTCCTGTAGTAGCCCAACATTCTGAACCGTATAGCATGATTGGTCGAACAATTGTCTTATAGCATTTCCCTTTTAGCCTTGCAGGCATCCTTCTATCGCATAATACTCCTGACGTCATTCTCTATTTCAACCAACCAGTTTTAATCCTATGGTCTACATCTTCTCCAATAGCCCAATTCTTTTGAATTATAGATCCTAGATATCGAAAAACCTCACACTCTGGGATCTCTACACCTTCGATCTCAATTGCATTACTTCTCCCTCGTGGTTCACAACCAAAGTTGCACACTAGATACTCCGTCTTCGAACGGCTAATTCTAAAACCTTTACTCTCTAAAGTTGCCAGCCACCTATTTAATTTCTGACCTAAACCTGCACTAGTCTTATCAATTAAGACAATATCATCTGCAAATAACATGCACCAAGGTACATCTTCTTGCAGATGTCTCGTCAACTCATCCATGACCAAAGCAAAGAGATATGGACTTAATGCCAACCCTTGATGTAGTCCTACTGACACTGGAAATTCAATGGACATCCCACCTACTGCGCGAACACTTGTTAAAGTCCCTTCATACATATCTTTAATGATATCGACATAACATTGAAACATTTTATTCCTTTCAAGCACCCACCAAATTAACTCCCTGGGGACCCTATCATATGCTTTCTCCAGATCAATAAAAACCATATGCAAACTCTTACGTGCCTCTCGGTATTTTTTTATAGTTTGCCTAAGCAGGAAGATGACCTCCGTAGTAGACCAAACTGTGGTTAAACTCCTAAGTCTTCGTTCTATAACCCTCTCCCAAAGTTTCATCGTATGACTCATAAGTTTATCCCTTTATAGTTCGAGCAATTCTGGATATCCCCTTTGTTCTTATAAATTGGTACCACAATGCTATGCCTCCATGAATCAGGCATTTTTCTAGTTTCCAAAATCCTATTAAAGAGCTTAGTTAGCCATTGAATCCCAACTTCTCCCAGACATTTTCATGTTTCAATTGGTATATCATCCGGTCCAACGGCCTTCCCTGTCTTCATTCTTTTTAAAGCTTCTCTCACTTTTGTGGCACTAACTCTGCGATGGAACACGCGATCTCTCCCTTCCTGTGAAGCATACCCCTCCAAGTTTAACTCCCCTACATGTGTTCCATTGAGTAGGTTCCAAAAGTAATTATTTCATCTATCTAAAATAGTTTTATCCTGCATTAAAACTTTTTCATCCTCATGCTTAACACACTTAACATGACTCAAGTCCCTAGTTTTTCTTTCTCTAGCTTTAGCTATCTTGAAAATATCATTATCCCCTTCCTTTGTACCTAGCCTATTATAAAGATCATCATATGCTCTCTTCTTAGCTTCCCCTACTGCTTTACTACTCAATTTCTTAGCTTGCTTATAAAGCTCATAAGACTCTGGGCACCTATCTTTTTGCCACTCCTTAAAGCATTTTTTCTTTTCCACAATGGTTTGTTGCACATCAGCGTTCCACCACCATGCCTCCTTACCATATAAACCTCTTCTTCTGGCCTCTCCTAACTCTTCCTTCGCACATCTTCTTATTCGATTTGCCAAATGTTCAAAAAGATTCGTGCTACTAGTCCTATCCTTTGGTTCGAGATTCTCCCAACCCTTTGAAACTGGCTAGCCACCCAAAATTTTCTTTCTAAATTTTTGGCACACATCTCCCTGTAAGGTCCACCACTTAGTTATCGGTCTAACCTGTTCTATAGCAATACGACCCCTACTCTTAAGACAAAAATTGAGAACTAACAGCCTATGTTGATTTGTCAGACACTCCCCTGGTATAACCTTACAATTTTTACACCTACCTAAATCGTGTCTCCTAACAATAAAATAATCAATGACTTCTATTGCGCCCACTCGCAAAGGTCACCAAGTGATCTTCCCTCTTCTTATAAAAAGTATTTACGGTCTCAAAATCCTGAGCTAAAGCAAAATTTATAATAGAAATCCCCGTAGTGTTTTGATCCCCAAATCCTTGACCTCCATGTACCCTCTCATACCCAACTCTATCCTTACCGACATGGCCATTCAAATCCCCGCCTAGGAAAACCCTATCGGAAGAGGGAATTCCAAGAACTAACTCCTCTAAGAGTCCCAAAAATCCTTCTTAGTCTCCTCGTCCAAACCCACTTGGGGTGCATACGCACTAATAACATGCACTATCTCTAGTTCTAAAGCTAATTTAATACTTATGATTCTATCCCCAAACCTCCTAACATCAACTACTGCATCCTTAAAAATTGTCTACCACTATTCCCACCCCGTTCCTAGTTCCATCTTTACCAGAATAGAAGAGTTTGAACCCTCCTAAATCTTTAGCCTTGTTCCCCTTCCATTTTGTCTCTTGAAGGCAAACTATGTTTCCTTTCCTTAGGGATGGCAGTGGGGCGGATTTTTACGGATATCCGCCCCACTCGCTCCGTTTGAGGCGGATTTGGTAAAGGGATCCTGGTTATTGGGGCGGATACGGATTTCCATTCTGCATCCGTTTAATCCGTATCCGCCCCACGGATATCCGTTTAACCTGTGAAATTACGAAAATACCCTTCGAGTATATAAAGGGATTAACCCTTTCACAATTTCACTCACACACACACTGGCGGAATCGCTCCCTTCCCCTCCCGCCTCTCACAGAGATATCACCCTCCCTCCCCTCACACCGCCTTCCTACCTCACACCGCCCCTCTCTCACAGATCTCCCTCCCTCACACCGCCTCTCCCTCTGCCCTCCCTTCTCACAGAGAGAATGAGAGATCTCCCTCCCTCACACCAGAGAGTTTCGCCTCTAACAGAGAGAGTGAGGGTCGAAGCCTCTCACAAGTCAGACTCATTTTCGCTTCTCACGGCCAAGATCAGATTCTCAGTCGATCGAAATCGAAGCTTCCCACCTTCATCTCCCCATCAGAGATCAGATCAGATCTGAGATCAGATATCTCTGTGATCAAATCTGAACTTGAGTACAAAGATTGATATGAGATCTGATATTTAATCGAATTTATATTTTTTTGTAATTTTTTGTATAATCTAAAATCTGAATTTTTATTTTTATTTTTATTTTTTTGTATGTTTAAATCTGAAAAAAAAAATTGTAATTTTTTGTATGTTTGATCGAAAAAAAAATTTGTAATTTTTTGTATGTTGATCGAAATTTTTTTTGTAATTTTTTGTATCTGTGATCTGTTATAATTTCTATGTGATTCTTACCGGTGTATATTTTTGTATGAATGAAGTAATTTTTAGGATTGATATGCTATTAGAGAAAAATTTTTAATAGAAATTTGCGCGGGGCGGAGGTGGTTTTTAAGTAAATGTATAAACGGATTGGCGGGGCGGATTTGGGGATCCGTTAATCCTGACGAGGCGGGGATGGATTTGTTCAAATCAGCCCCGTTGCCATCCCTAACTTTCCTCCTACGCAGGGCATCCACTAATTCTATTGTCTTACCCGTCAAGGTTCCTATGTTTCAAGAGGCTAATCTAATCATTCTATCTCTAGCTCTAACCTGAACTAGCTTCTTTACTCGCCCCGTCCAGAATGGTGCGAGAACCCTTGCCTATTTAACACTACAGCCGGGCGCTGCTGCAGCACGCCTTGCTCATTTGTCACTACACCCGAGCGTAGGTGCAGCACGTCGCTTATAGCGGGGGACGCCCTATCCTTCTGCATTAATCTTTTTGAACCAAATTCCATGAAAAGGGATGTGATGGGTTTTTTACGGTTGGCTATCACAAGCGTAACACCAACCTTCCTCCTTTATCAGAGAAGACTAAAAAACTAAATTAAAAAGTAACTTAAATAGTTCATTCAGGTAACAGTTTGTTGCATAACATGGCTGGAACTCAAAGTAATAAGCCTCTTAGAGTGGTGCTCCATTTCAGCGTTTGCGCTCCTATAAGGACAGAGGTTGTTGAACTTTGGTTTGTACATGGGCAACAACTGTGTAGAGTTTGTGTCATAGAAGAGTAAATGATTGTGTCGTAACACAACTCACTCGGCTAATGAGTATTCTTGGTGTTAAAAAGGCACTGATGAATGGTAGATGAGGGAAGTGTTCTTGGTAGGATTATCATTGTGGGAAACCTAAGGAGCAATAAAGCCAAGGGCACTGGGAAACCACGGCATTGGGTATATCTATCTCTCTCCTGTATTCATAGGTATATTTCAGATATGTATGTTTAAATTTAAACATAACAGGCCACTGGGTGCTACCAGCTTAAACAAGTATTGACAAGAAACAAGAAAAAAATGGCACACCAATTGGATATAATTATTACATTTTTTTTTGCCTAAAGAGGAATTAAATCAAACACCTAACATACATACAGAGAGTACATGCACACAGATACAGAGATGATGGAATTGAGTGAGTATTACCTGTTTATCCTTGCACCCCAACAACAAGTTTGTGTTGTAAAGACAGCTGCTCAATTTATGGGTGATTGAAGGGAGTTGGCGGTAATCCAAAAACCTCAGTCTCTGCAAGAATCTCATCTCTGCGAAGGACGCGTAGTTAGTTATCTCTTCTCGTCTTTCTTACTTTACTCCATATATGGTGTGTCTGCTCCAAAGCTTTCTCGAAGTGAAGATGGTTGATTTTCTACACACTCAAACTCTAAATCTAAAGGCAGCCAAACAAACACTCAAACCTGAAATTTTTGTTCCAAAACCAAATGGAGAAAACAAAACGACACCAAGACATTAGAGCAGATATTCAACATGTACAACAACTCTATAATGAAGGGACAAAATGCCTATTTTTTTTTAAACTAAACACGAATAAAGCTCTTTTCTCTCTCTCCCCCTCTCTTTGTCTGGTGCTGGTGGTGGAGATGGGACTTGAGGTTTAGCTTGAGATAGAGGGGAGAGGAGAGAGAAATCAAAACGTACATACATACATGAGATGTATATACACTAGAGTATGGCCCGTGCCGTTGTCACTCTATATACAATTTTTTGCTAAATATTATGTATTGAACACCCTTGTCACCATCCCTACTTTGGCCCTCAATTAGTTTTGAAGTGCAAGCCTATTTTAAGGTAAAAATATAGACTAATTATCAAATGAAAACTCTAAGGGAAGCAAGAGTACAAATATGGAACGTGTTCAGTTAAGACAGTAGCGAATGCTCTAAATAGCACTCAAATAGACCCCAACGTTTATATTCACCCTTGCAGGCAAAAAAAAAAAAAACATAGATCGATAGACCAACCAACAAAATGTTGCATGAAAAATGATTACTCTCCAATCTGCTGAACCTCAAAACCCACATTTTCTATTTTGTATGTCTGTATGTGAATCTGTGTCAAGGAGTAAGCAAAACTTAAATGTATGACCACAAAGTTCACCCAAGCACAAACACACTTACACAAATGAATCAACCAAAAGCTCCCTGGGTTTTGCTTAAACCCTTGAAAATTTTCAAAATTTGAGCAATCGGTTTATCTCAATTTTCATGAAAATCTCTTTATACTGAATACTCTCTGGGTTTTGCTTCAAGCCCTGCTAAAATCTATTTTTTACAATGGGTTTCTCTCAATTATCAAGGAAAACTCTTTTTTTTTTTACGTGAATTCAACAAAATCTCTCTGGGTTTTGTTTCGATCCTCACAAAAGTATAAATTTCAAACATTGGGTTTCTCTCAACATAAACCTCCCAGGGTTTTGCTTCAACACACACAAATCTCAAATTTTGGACAATGGGGTTTATCTCAATTGTCATGAAAATCACTCTATTTTACTGTGAATCAACAAAAACAGTCTGGGTTTTGCTTCAAAACTCACAAAATCTCAAATTTTAAGCAATGGGTTATCACAATTTTCAGTTTGATCAAAACCCATTTAGTGATTTTGGAACCAAACAACTATTCCTAAAGATCAATGTATGAAATCACTATGGAACAAACTTGGAATGATCAAAGTTACCAGTAAGTAGGAGTAAACTTGTCTCAAGGCAAATCCTGGTTCCACAAAACTTGAAAACTCACTCAGACCTCCTTGAAAATGAGACCAAAATGTGAGCAACAAAATGAGATTTTAAGGGCGAGTGAGAATGTAGAAAGTTTTGAATTTTTCGAATAGCAAGAAAGTGTGCTTACTTTTGAGGTCACTTAGTCACCAACAATAACCCAATCAAACCAACTTTCAACAAAAACAAACCCCAATTTCAAAACAGAACCCAATTTCAACCAAACAAACCTTAAATGGGTATGAAGTTCTTACTTAGCATAAAACCTCAACAATCAAAACCCATTAAACCCCAAAACTTTAAACCAAAAACCCTTACCCAAACCTAATCACAAACCACACAAATTGCCCACCAAGAAAACCGAATCAATCACACTATTGTCAACCAAAAAAGGATTCAAAATTACAACTTTTTAGTGAATTCGAGTTACCTGGATCGAGATAGCGAACCCGACGGAAGAGATTGCGAGCGCAAGCAGGGCAGAGATCTCTGGTAAAGAACTTAGCAGCGATTTGGAGTTCTGATGGTTTGGGGAAGAGAGATTGAGATCTCTCGATCACTCGATCTCTCTCACTGTAAGTGAGTGAGACTGAAATCGATTTGGGGAAGAGAGAAAGAGTGATCGATTTGGGTTTGAGTAAGATCTCCTCTTCTTCTTCTTCTTCTTTCGTCCCTCTTCTTCTTTGCTTCGAGACTCGGTGGTGGGTTAGGGTTTGGGCAGTTTGTGTTGGAGAGTTTGGGGGAGACGGAGAAGAGTTTAGGGCTGAATCCCAGAGGAAGAGAGGGGAGGTGGTGTGAGAGTGAGGAAAGCATCTGAGGTTAAAAATTTCACGCTTAAGTTATGTCAAAGACATAACATTGCCACGTATGACAAACACTTGTGACATGGGATAAAAGACCTCTTTGAAATGTAAGATAGACTAGGGTATTTCCCGTGTCGTTAGCACGATAAAAGTTTAAACTTGTCAAAACATGATTATCCTTAAGTTTTCATCCTTCATACTTACATACTTAATCACTACAATCAACAATTGAAAAAAAAAAAAAAATATATATATATATATCAAAATGTTGGGTATGGGAATCGAGCCCATACACTCTTGGTGCTTTAAGTTCAATCCGTTAGATTTGGATAAATCTGAGCCGTCTTTTATCTCCAACCTCAACACCATCCTAATTTGTAATATAGATATTCTAGAAGATGACTCGGCACTTATAAGTTTCCTCACTTCCAAGTGGAACACCCTACTTATAATGCTCATTCTTACTTTTCTCTTCCAACTATAGAGGTGGCTTTTAAACAAAAATGCAAGTGTTGTCCAAGTGACAAGAGTTGTCTTTCATGTTAAGGGGCCTCAAAGACTAAAACATTGGGGCTCCTTTTTACATACCTAGTCTATGGCAATTGAATAGTTGTCCTTTCTACTATAAAAAAAAGGTAGCCGCGAACCTCCCTCTAGGGAAAGTTCTTGACTGTTGGAGCAATTAACAATATTGGTTAACAGTAGCAAGTATTACAAACAAAATACCAAAACATCCTTAAAAATAAAAGAATAAAAAGTGGGGTCCTAATTTCAAGGGTCTTCAGCGGTTGCACCGTGCAAGGCTCAGGCTTGCAAGTGATATTCCAAGAGCGATTTTATTCACTCCACACCGGCCCTCCTGACATTTTTTTAAAGGTAAAAGATAGCATTGGACCGTTAGTAGTACAATGAAGGAACATTGGCACAAAAAAGCCAAAGGTTGCCAATGATCGAGGACAAAGAACACAAACAACAAAGACCTAATAAAAGAACCATAGTTACAAAAGCCATATGGCGTTTATGGATTAAGAACACAAACAACATTAAATAACCATAGTTACAAAAGCCAATGATCGAGGACAAAGAACACAAACAACAAAGACCTAATAAAAGAACCATAGTTACAAAAGCCATATGGCGTTTATGGATTAAGAACATATAACAAAGAAACAACACCGACAGTACACCCTACCTTGAGCACCATCAAGAATATCTGTGCGGACCACCCAAAACAAGAACACACTCGAGGATATTGACAAAAACCAACTTGTGCAAGTCATCAACAGCATCGAAGCTTGATTTGTCGATCTTAATTGCCACCCTCAATAGCTATAAAACGATTCAACTTTCTCAATCAGAATCCAAAGACATCAATTCCTCAAGATAACTCGAAGATGAAGGTCCCAAAACTTCATCTGAAAATTACCTACTACTTCTTTTGCCCCTACTCGCTTGAGGTAGTTGTTGAAGCCTAGCTTTGTTAATCAAGCTCACAACTTCATCATGAAAGAAGGTTTCCGATGCATCCCAGTAAATATAAAGTCATTGACACTCTCAGATCCGTTAAACGAACTGATTAGTAATGGGGCACTACATGGAACATCCTCAAGGATGGTTTCATATATATTATTCTTCACTAGTATATCCAGATCTGAGATAATGTTCTTTTTTTTCTCGTATCCAGAGCTCAGTGTAGAGACCTCTACATATGTATGTTGCCATCCAAACTAAAAATGATCTAATTATAAGCATAGTGTAATATATTGTAAAAATAACAAAAGTTGATATAACTTCTGTAGGGACGAGCTTCTCCTTGTTATTTTCTTTAGACCTCTATCACTCTACGCTTTATCGTATTGGTTTCTCTTTGGGCAATGAACATCTCTTTGAACTTTTCTTTGGATCTCTATTAGCTTCACTTTAGACCTTTACAACATGTGAAACTTTATATTTAGGAACTTTTGAAACACTCTCTTTATATATATATATATATAAAGTAAAAATAGAAGTCGTACGTTTAAGATGTGATTTATGATAACTATGGCACTTACATTTTCTGAATTACAATAAGTGATGCTGCATCCTGGCACAAGTCCTTTTGGAGGGGCCTAAACATCACTGCCAAAGCTGGGTTTGGCCACAGGTAGGATTTTTTTTATCACTAAAACAGGGATTGCGTAAATGAAAAGAAGAAAGGAAAATAAAAATACAAAGCTAGTGAGTGAGGGGGTCATCTAGCATGCAAAAACAAAAGATCACTATAAACAAAAAACGTTGTCCCAGCAGAGAGGACCATTGTAAGACCAATGTAATGTTAGCATGTGAGGCTAGTACACCTAATTAAGCCATAGCCTTATCAACATGAGCGAGGCGTAACCCTAAAGGAATAAGTATGCTTTTTGACAATCTGTAGTGTTCTCAAGTTTTTAGCCTAGTTTGGCCCGAAGGCCTTTATATCAGAGTGGAATGTTTTTTTAGTATTTTCATATTTGCACCAACCAGTAACAGCAGAATAGATTGATGCTCAAATAAATAGAAAATCTCTCTGAAGTTTATACCAATTCCAATTATTCCGGAATTATGTTGCTTTCTAACAGAAGGCCGCAAATCAACCACACAATTTAATTGATTGAGAACGATCAATCGAAAGAGATTTTGAAAAACACTTGAAAATTAAACCCCAATTAACATGTAATTCAAACAATATTTAATTTGTCCAAAACGACCAGAGTTGACCAACATTGAAGAGGAAAATTTAGCTATAACTATTATAGAGAGATGAAAGAGCTTGCTGAATAGTAACTGAGTTGAGTTGACATCCATACAAACAAACATGTAGAATAAACCGTTAGTAGGTTCGCTTTCAAATGAAGTAAGCATACATAAAGAGAGAGTAATAGAGGAAAGAAGAAGAAGACGACGAGGTACCTCCTTGACATTTGCGGTTGGGTTCGCCCAGCTACTTGAATGGCGAATATCACTGGAAAGGTGGATTTGGGAGAAATCTAGGAGAAACCCTAGTTCACTCTACTCGGTTTTAAAGAAGACGATGGGTCGGCGTGTGGGGTAATTTGCCTAATAGCATCATTTGAATTATATTATTAATTATATTATTAGACAAAACCTAAATTTGATCCCCATTTTAGCCAAAGCCTATATCGAGGGATTTCTTGTCACTCCGACCAAGTTCCCTACTTTAAATTTTTCATTATTATTTAAATGGCAGCGACTACTCCACACCACCATGTCCTCTATCTGATACCTTTCTACTTTTTCACACCACCCACTTTCTTTCTCACACTACCATTATTTCTCACGCTACCTATATAAACCAAAACCCAAATTTTTCCCTCCCTATTCAAATTGACAAGAGATTCTTCCATCTCCCATTCGAAATTCATCCCTCACCCACATTCATATATCTTCCAAATCTCTATCCACACTCAAATCTCTTGCAAATCTCCTCCCTCTCCCTCGAGAATCTCTCAAAATCGAAACCATTACATATCGAAACCTTCAAACTCTCCAAAATCCCCTCAAATCTTTAGCCAAATCTCCCCTCCCCATTATTGACTCCAACTCTTTTGTAAGATAGCGATCCATTCTATCTCTTGCTTCTCCACCATTCGATTGTTTCACCACCTGTTGATAAAAACAATAATATAAAAATAGGGTAACTTTCAACTAATTTAAACCCTCGATTGAGACCGATTTTCAACCTCATCAACAAATAAAAATTTTATTACTTTGAGTTATCTAATAAACACAACTTGAATCACTTGAAAATGTTTCTAAATGAGCAAGTTATGGTCATTTTACTAAAGTCGCGCAAATCTGGCTTGCAATGAAAATGGGATAGTGTCCCTGACTTTCAGCCAACTTATATGATCGATTGAGACCGATTCTCAACCTTATCAAAACACAAAAATTGTAGTACTTTGAGTTACCTAATAAACACAATTTGAATAACTTGAAAATGTTTTGAAATAAGCAAGTTATAGTCATTTTACTAAAGTCGCGCAAAATGGTGGTTTGGAGTAGTCACAAAAATGATTAGTTCGGAAGACTTGTATGGTTCGAGTTTAGGTTTGATGCGACAATGCGCAAATACATCAGAAAACTAAGTTTAAAAAAAATCACAAACTGAAATTTTTTCTAGTTTCAGAAAAAATTGCAGCTTTTAGTTCTGTTCGCAGTGCACAATGCGAGTTATCTCAAGATTCCCGCATTGTCCACGGCGAACAGAATAAAAATTTCCAAAAAAATTATAGTTCGCAGCTTGCATTGCAGGGAATTCCAGATAACCCGCATTGCACACTACGAAATTCCCCGCATTACAAACTGCGAATAGCAATTTTTTGGACAGATTTGCGCGACTTTAGTAAAATGACCATAACTTGCTCATTTCAAAATATTTTCAAGTGATTCAAGTTGTTTCATTAGATAACGCAGAGTGCTACAACTTTTGTGTTTTGATCAACTTGATAATTGGTCTCGATCGAGCACATAAGTTGCCCGAAAATCAAGAACACTATCCCGTTTTTATTGCAACACAGATTTGCGCAACTATAGTAAAATGACCATAACTTGTTCATTTCAAAACATTTTCAAGTGTTTCAACTTTTTTTTATTAGATAACTCAGAGTACTACAACGTTTGTGTTTTGATCAACTTAAGAATCAGTCTCAATCGAGCACATAAGTTGACCGAAAGTCAGGAACACTATCCTGTTTTCATTGAGAGACAAATTTACGCAACTTTAGTAAAATGATCATAACTTGCTCATTTCAAAATATTTTCAATTGATTTAAGTTGTATTTATTAGATAACTCATAGTACTACAACTTTTGTGTTTTGATTAGCTTAAGAATCAGTCTTAATTAAGGGTTTAAATTGGTCGAAAGTTACCTATTTTGTGTTTTTTTCGTTTTGAGTTTGGGTTTCTCTGTTATGCATATTTATTTATTAGTAGTGTGAGTAAGTAAAAAAAAAAAAAATCAATGGTGGTGTGGAGTAGTCGCTCCCTATTTAAATATATCTTAAATTTTTTATATCAATTTAATTTCAATTATACTATTACTAATTTCAACTTAATTGAATTATATTAATATTAATTTAAATTATATTATTATTTAGATATTTTTTAATTACACTATTATTAATTTCAAATTTATTTTAATTTGACAAATTAAAGAGCTGTGATTTTTTTGAATTTTGGGGATGGTATGGATGCCCCCAAATATGGGGGGAATGGAGAAGCCAAGTTAAAATAGGGACTTGTATATGGGTTCCATTGAAACATGGTTTTTGCCACATGAGAACCTCAAATTAGCTTTTTGGCTAACTTAGTGAATCCCTTGGAGATGCTCTAACATCATATGAAAATTCTACCCAGCCAGGAGTGCGCCAGGACGTGCTCCTGGGCACGTGTTCTAAGGAGAGACTCCAAAAAAAACCAAGGGGAGAGGAAGTTATAACCCAGCCGTTTGTTAGGGTTTCTCTCACAAAACAAATCTTGATGATACACCAAAATGGTCTCTCTTCTACACCGTACACGTATTATGATGAACTCGAGAAATATTAAGCCCAAGGGTCAGCCCGATACTGATCCGGCCCAAGCAGTTCTAAGCCCGCACAATGCAATCCGCTAAACGGACCCGAAATCATTACAATCTGCTAAGCCCACGTGTCTCACAACTATCCTCAATACCTGTAAGCCCTGCTAAGGCAAGTATCTCGATGATCGGCTTTGGACAGGAAAGACAACAACACTTTGCTTCCAACTAGAAAGCAAATACCAGAGTATATGTCACACATGGAGACTTCCATCTATGGACTATTCTCGAATTGAGAACTATCTCCCGCATGTCTAGGAGGGAAACTCCCCTTCACAGCACAACTTCTAATTTTATAGAGATCTCCACGAAGATCTTCTCTAAACTATGTCATCAATGGCCTGATCGAACCAGGACTCCAACACTATAAATAAGACACGAGGTTGATAAGTTAAAGTACGCTACTAATTCCCTGTTTACAACATTACGAATTCCTCAGATCCTTGTCCGACTTTAGCACCGGAGTGCCACCAGCCACCAGAACAGTGGTCTGTGGTTCACGTGTGTTCCTTGTGCAGGTCAAGGTCAAAGTAGAGAAAAAATCGACTGCATTAGTTTGGCATCGTCTGTGGGGATGACAAAGTTTCTAACCTTTTACTAGCATCATCTCTCTTCAGAACACGAAAAGATGGTGACCACCATATCACGCAACAATGGAGAATAAAGGGACACGACTGGCGGGATACCGTGGCTCTCAGTGGTGCCGGTGACGCACGGGCAACAAACTCACACCCCGAGCCAACAATAGTAACGACAGACCCTAGGATCGATTTGTTATCGTCTCAAATATACCAAATCGCCAAAGCATGCATGCTTTCATACAGCAGAACCCTCCACCTGCTAATGGAGATCGGGAGCAGCAGATACCTCTATCTCCTGAAGACGGTAGAGAGCAAGCATAGGAAAGTCAAGCCCTTGCTAGTTCTCATTGGACTAGAAGATGCGGGGCAGACAGGCTCGCCCCGAAGAACCCCCTCCGTAAAGAGGCACACGACTCAGACGTGCTATATCGCCTATTTGTTCCACCGTTCGTGGACCGTATCATGAACGATGCTCTTCCAAAAAAGTTCACGCCTCCAAAGCTCGACTTCTATGACGGGACTACTGACCCATTCGATCACTTATGCCATTACCAGTATGTAATGGCACTCAAAGAAGGATCTGCATCGGTGATGTGCATAATTTTTTCTACCAGCCTAAAGAAGCCAACTCTAACATGGTTCCACAGCCTCCCGCCAAAGTCGATAGACTCATTCAAGACGCTGGTGAAGGAATTCCTGACGCGCTTTGTCGGAAATCAAAGCGTCTCCGAAAAGGCCCACACCACATACTCTATTAGAAACAGATATCCAATGAGACACTGAGATAGCATGTCACACGCTTCAATGATGAGCTGACGCTCATTGACGACTGCAGCGACGACATAGCTGTGACGGCTTTTACTGCGAGCTTAAAAAAGGGAAAACTTTATGATTTCCTCACCTTGGAACCCCCTTTAGATATTGCGGAACTCCTGAAGGGCGTCCAGAGGTAAATCACTTTGGAAGAGATGAGAACAACGAAAAAGGAAACATAAGTTGAGAAGAAGCCCTCCGTTCCTAAGGACATGAAGGGGTTATAAATGAAATCATCCTAATTTGTAATATAGATATAGAAGTTGTTCGTCACTTGTAAGTTTTCTCACCTCCAAGTGGAGCACTCTACTTATAATGCTCATTCTTACTTTTCTCTTCCAATGATAGAGGTTATTTTAAACAAAAATGCAAGTGTTGTCCAAGTGACAAGAGCTGTCTTTCAGGTTAAGGGGCCTCAAAGACTAAAACATTGGGGTTCCTTTTTTACATACCCAGTCTATGGCAATTGAATATTTGTCCTTTCTACTCTAAAAAAAAGGTAGCCGCGAACCTCCCTCTAGGGAAAGTTCTTGACCATTGGAGCAATTAACAATATTGGTTAACAGTAGCAAGTATTACAAACAAAATATCAAAACATCCTTAAAAATAAAAGAATAAAAATTGGGGTCCTAATTTCAAGGGTCTTGAGCGGTTGCACTGCTTGCACCGTGGAAGGGTTAGGCATACAAGTGATATTCCAAGAGCAATTTTAGTCACTCCACACCTGCCCTCCTGGTATTTTTTTTTAAAGGTAAAAGATAGCATTGGACCGTTAGTAGTACAATGAAAGAACGTTGGCACAAAAAAACCAAAGGTTGCCAATGATCGAGGACAAAGAACACAAACAACAAAGACCTAATAAAAGAACCATAGTTACAAAAGCCATATGGCGTTTATGGATTAAGAACACATAACAAATAAACAACACCGACAGTACACCCTACTTTGAGCACCATCAAGAATATCTGTGCAGACCACCCAAAACAAAAACACACTCAAGGATATTGACCAAAACCAACTTGTGCAGGTCATCAACATCATCAAAGCTTGATTTATCGATTGTAATTGCCACCCTCAATAGCTATAAGAGGATTCAACTTCCTCAATCAGAATCCGAAGACATCCATTCCTCGAGATAACTCGAAGATGAAGGTCCCAAAACTTCATCTGAAAATTATCTACTACTTCTTCTGCCCCTACTCGCTTGAGGTAGTTGTTGAAGCCTAGCTTTGTTAATCAAACTCACAACTTCATCATGAAAAAAGGTTTCCGATGCAGCCCAGTAAATATAAAGTCATTGACACTCTCAGATCTGTTAAACGAACTGATTAGTAATGGGGCACCACATGGAACATCCTCAAGGATGGTTTCATATATATTATTCTTTACTAGTATATCCAGATCTGAGATAATGTTCTTTTTTTTTCTCGTATCCAGAGCTCAGTGTGGAGACCTCTACTTATGTATGTTGCCATCCAAACTAAAGATGATCTAATAAGCATAGTGTAATATATTGTAAAAATAACAAAAGTTGATACAACTTCTGTAGGGACGGGCTTCTCTTTGTTATTTTCTTTAGACCTCGCTTCTCCTTGTTATTTTCTTTAGACCTCTATGCTTAATCGTATTGGTTTCTCTTTGGGCAATGAAAATCTCTTTGAACTTTTCTTTGGATCTCTATTAGCTTCACTTTAGACCTTTACAACATGTGGAACTTTATATTTAGGAACTTTTGAAACACTCTCTTTATATATATATATATAAATATATATAAAGTAAAAATAGAAGTCGTACGTTTAAGATGTGATTTATGATAACTATGGAACTTACATTTTCTGAATTACAATAATTGATGATGCATCCTGGCACAAGTCCTTTTGGAGTGGCCTAAACATCACTGCCACAGCTGGGTTTGGCCACAGATGGGATTTTTTTGATCACTAAAACAGGGATTGCATAAATGAAAAGAGGAAAGGAAAATAAAAATACAAAGCTAGTGAGTAAGGGAGTCATCTAGCACGCAAAAACAAAAGATCACTATAAACAGAAAACATTATCCCAGCTAAGAGGACCATTGTAAAACCAATGTAATGTTAGCCTGTGAGGCTAGTACACCTAGATGAGCCATAGCCTTATCAACGTGAGCGATGCGTAACCCTAAAGGAACAAGTATGTTTTTTGACAATCTGCAGTGTTATCAAGTTTTTAGCCTAAGTTTGGCCCGTAGGTCTTTATATCAGAGTGGAATGTTTTTTAGTATTTTTATATTTGCACCAACCAGTAACAACAGAATAGATTGATGCTCAAATAAATAAAAAATCTCTCTGAAGTTTATACCAATTCCTATTATTTACCTTGTGATTGTAACCGAAATTATGTTGTTTTCTAAAAGAAGGCCGCAAATCAACCACACAATTTAATTGATTGAGAAGGATCAATCGAAAGAGATTTTGAAAAACACTTGAACATTTAAACCCCAATTAACATGTCATTCAAACAATATTTAATTTGTCCAGAACAACCAAAGTTGACCAACATTGAAGCGGAAAATTTAGCTATAACTATTATAGAAAGATGAAAGAGCTTGTTGAATAGTAACTGAGTTGAGTTGACATCCATACAAACAAACATGTAGGATAAACCGTTAGTAGGTTCGCTTTCAAATGAAGTACGGATACATAGAGAGAGAGTAATAGAGGAAAGAAGAAGAAGACGAAAAGGTACCTCCTCAGCATTTGCGGTCGGGGACGCCCATCGACTTGAATGGCGAATATCACTAGAGAGGTGGATTTGGAAAAATCCAGGAGAAACCCTAGTTCATTCTACTCGGTTTTAAAGAAGACGATGGGTCGGCGTGTGGGGTAATTTGCCTAATAGCATCATTTGAATTATATTATTAGCCAAAACCTAAATTTGAAACCTATTTTAGCCAAAACCTATATTGAGGGATCCTATATTTCTTATCACTCCCACCACATTCCTTACTTTAACTTTTCATCATTATTTAAATGGCAGTGACTACTCCACACCACCATTTTCTCTATCTCACACCATTCTACTCTCCCACACCACCTACTTTCTTTCTCACACAACCTATATAAACTAAAACCCAACTTTTTTCCCCTCCCCATTCAAATCGACAAGAGATTCCTCCCCCCATTCAAAATTTCTCCCTCTCCCACATTCAAATCTCTTCCAAATCTTTACCCACACTCAAATCTCTTACAAATCTCCTCTCTCTCCCTAAAAAATCTCTCGAAATCTCCTCAAAATCGAAATCGTTACACATCGAAACCCTCAAACTCTCCAAAATCATCTCAAATCTTTAGCCAAATCTCCCCTTCTCATTGTCGATTCCAATTCTTCTGTAAGTGAGCCATCCATTCTATCTCTTGTTTCTTCACTCTTTCCCCCATTCGATTGTTTCACCACTTGTTGATGAAAACAGTAATATAAACATAGAGTAACTTTCAACTAATTTAAACCCTCGATTGAGATTGATTTTCAACCTCATCAAAACATAAAACGTAGTACTTTGATTTATCTAATAAACACAACTTGAATCACTTGAAATTTTTTTGAAATGAGCAAGTTATGATCATTTTACTAAACTCACGCAAATCTTTCTTGCAATGAAAACGGGATAGTGTCCCTTACTTTCGGCCAACTTATATGATCAATCGAGACCGATTCTCAACCTCATCAATCACAAAAATTTTAATACTTTGAGTCACCTAATAAACACAATTTGAATCACTTGAAAATATTTTGAAATGAGCAAGTTATAGTCATTTTACTAAAGTCGCGGAAAATGGTGGTTTGGAGTAGTCACATAAAGGATTAGTTCGGAAGACTTGTATGGTTCAAGTTTAGGTTTGATGCGACAATACGCAAATACATCAGAAAACTAAGTTTAAAAAAAAATTTCACAAATTGAAAATTTTTCTAGTTTCAGACAAAATTGCAGCTTTCGTTCTGTCCACAGTGCACAATGCGAATTATCTCAAGATTCCCGCATTGTCCACGGTGAACAGAAAAAAAATTCCAAAAAATTCTTGTTCGCAGCTTACAATGCGGGAAATTCCAGATAACCCGCATTGCATACTGTGAACATGAAATTTTTTTCCTATCTGTAGTGTGCAATGCGGATTATCTGAAATTCCTCGCATTGCAAGTTGCGAACAGGAATTTTCGGACAGATTTGCGCGACTTTAGTAAAATGACCATAACTTGCTCATTTCAAAACATTTTCAAGTGATTCAAGTTGTTTTATTAGATAACGCAGAGTGCTACAACTTTTATGTTTTGATCAACTTGATAATCAGTCTCGATCGAGCACATAAGTTGGCCGAAAGTCAGAAACACTATCCCATTTTTATCGCAAGACAGATTTGCACAACTTTAGTAAAATGACCATAACTTGTTCATTCTAAAACATTTTCAAGTGATTAAAGTTGTGTTTATTAGATAACTCAGAGTACTACAACATTTGTGTTTTGATCAACTTGAGAATCGATCTCAATCGAGCACATAAGTTGGCCAAAATTTAAGAAAACTATCCCATTTTCGTTGCGAGACAAATTTGCGCGACTTTAGTAAAATGACCATAACTTGCTCATTTCAAAATATTTTCAATTGATTCAAGTTTTGTTTATTAGATAACTCATATTATTACAATTTCGTGTTTTGATGAGCTTGAGAATCGATCTCAATTGAGGGTTTAAATTAGTCGAAAGTTACCCTATTTTGCATTTTTTCGTTTTGAGTTTGGGTTTCTCTGTTATGCTTATTTATTGGTGGTGTGAGTAAGTAAAAAAAAAACTCAATGGTGGTGTGAGAAAGAGGAAATTGTGGTGTGGAGTAGTCGCTGCCTATTTAAATATATCTTCAATTTGTTTATATCAATTTAATTTCAATTTTACTATAACTAATTTCAACTTAATAGAAGTATATTATTATTTGGATTTTTTTAATTACATTATTATTAATTTCAACTTAATTTTAATTTGACAAATTAAAGAGCTGAGATTTTTTTTTTTATATTTTTTTGAATTGTGGGGATGATATGGATGCCCCCAAATATAGGGGGAATGGAGAAACCAAGTTAAAATAGGGACTTGTATATGGGTTCCATTGAAGCATGGTTTTTCCCACATGAGAACCTCAAATTAGCTTTTTGGCTAACTTAGGGAATCCCTTGGAGAAGTTCTAACATCATACGAAATTCTACACAGCTAGGCTTGCTGGCCAGGAGTGCGCCAGGGTGTGCTCCTGGGCACGTGTTTTAAAGAGAGAGACTCCAAAAAAAACCAAGGGGAGAGGAAGTTATAACCCAGCGTTTGTTAGGGTTTCTTTCCCAAAATAGATCTTAATGATACACCAAAACGATCTCTCTTCTACACCGTACATGTATCATGATGATCTCAAGAAATATTAAGCCCAAGCGTCAATTCGACACTGATCTAGCCCAAGTGATTTTAAGCCCGCACAATGCAATCCGCTAGACGGACCCGAAATAATTATAGCCTGCTAAGCCCACGCGTCTCACAACTATCCTCAATACCTGTAAGCCCTGCTAAGGCAAGTATCTCGAGGATCGACTTCGGACAGGCAAGACAACAATACTTTGCTTCCAACTAGGAAGCAAATACCAGAGTATATGTCACACATGAAGACTTCCATCTATGGACTATTCTCGGATTGGGAACTATATCCCGCATATCTAGGAGCACAAGGTTAACATGGAAACTCCCCTTCACAACACAACTTCTAATTAAAGAGAGATCTCCACGAAGATATTTTTCCCTAAACTACGTCATCGATGGCCTGGTCGAACCAGAACTCCAACACTATAAATAAGACACGAGGTTGGTAAGTTAAGGTACGCTACTAATTCCCTATTTACAACATTACGCCTTTCTCAGATCCTTGTCTGATTTTAGCACCGGAGTGCCATCGGCCACCATAACGGTGGTCCGTGGTTCACGTGTGTTTTTATGCAGGTTTGCAGGTCAAGGTCAAAGCAGGGAGCGAAAATCGACTGCATCAGTTTGGCGTCGTCTGTGGGGATGACAAAGTTTCTAACCTTTTACTAGCATCATCTCTCTTCGGAACACGAAAAGATGGTGATCATCATATCACGCAACAATGGAGAACAAGGGGACACGACTGACGCGATATTGCCGCTCTAAGCGGTGCCGGTGATGCACGGGCAACAGGCTCACACCCCCGCGCCAGCAATAGCAACGACAGACCCCAAGATAGATTTGTTGTAGTCTCAAATACAACAAATCGCCAAAGCATGCTTTCATACAGAAGAACCCTCCACCTGCTAGTGGAGATCATGAGCAACACATACCCCCATCTCCGGAAGACATCAGAGAGCAAGTACAGGAGAGCCAATCCCTTGCTAGTTTTTATTGGACTTGAAGAGGCGAAACAGAAGGCTCACCCCGCAGAACCCCTTCCGTAGAGAGGCACACGACTCAGACGTGCTATATCGCCTATTTGTTCCACCGTTCGTGGACCGTATCATGAACGATGCTTTTCCAAAGAAGTTCACCCTCCAAAGCTTGACTTCTATGATGTGACTACCGATCATTTCGATCACTTACGCCATTACCAGAATGTAATGGCACTCAAAGAAGGATCTGAATCAGTGATGTGCAGAACTTTTCCTACCAGCCTAAAGAAATTAGCTCTAACATGGTTCCACAACCTCCTGCCAAAGTCGACAGATTCATTCAAGATGCTGGTGAAGGAATTCCTGACGCTCTTTATCGGAAGTCAGAGCGTCTCCGAAAAGGCCCACACCACATACTTTATTAGAAGCAGAGATCCAATGAAACAGTGAGAGAGTATGTCACACGTTTCAACGATGAGCTGACGCTTATTGACGGCTGCAACAGCGACACAACCATGACGACTTTTACCACGGGCCTAAAAGAGGGAAACCTTTATGTTTTCCTCACCTTGAAACCCCCTTGGGATATGACGAAACTTCTGAAGGGAGCCCAAAGGTACATCGCCTTGGAAGATATGAGAACAGCGAAGATGGAAACGTAAGTTGACAAGAAGCCCTCCGTTCCTAAGGACCTGAAGGAGGGAAGAAGGCGAGAGAATGAATAAATGAGCAAGCGAAAGCATAATGACAACAGGTCAGACCATAGCCGGGCGAGGACAGAGAAAGCTTTTAACTACGTTAGATCCAGATCCATGACCACCTCAATTCTTGCTTATCGGACGTCTTGAATTCCATGAAAAAATGGGAAGATCTAAAGTGACCCCCAAAGCAGTACGAAAACCCCACCAAATGTGACAACAACAAGTATTGCTCGTACCATAAGGAGGGTGGCCATGACACCAATGACTGCAAGAGTCTAAGGTATGAGATCGAATATTGGATCCACAGAGGCAAGCTAAAGGAATTCCTGGGTTCAAAGAAGCGACCGGATCGACCCAGGGACAGGGGAGAGACAGTCAAGAAAATTGAAATGGAGGGCATGATGAGGATGTCTTATATTTGGCTAAGAAAGTCATGAATGCTTACCTTCGAGATAGGGGCACAAAAGATCAATGAAAGACTAGAGCGCGAGCTAGCTGATCTATCGACAAGCCTTTGATTGCTTATCCGCAAGGGCAGACTTGGACTCATTGAAGAAAGCACTTGAGGTGAAGACCAATGAGCGATGGTGACAACTATGGACCCCTTGGTTGGTTTTTTACTAATACTAACTAATAGGCTTGAAAAAGCTTCTCCACACAAATGTTTCATCGAAAGCTCTGTCCTCTTTCCCCATACCAAAAAGACCAGTCAAACAAATCCTGCAAGCAGACTCTATTGGAGATGCAGACATAACCTACCGACGAGGACAGATGTGTATACTACTCGAGGGTACAAATCCTCATCCCTACCTTAACCTTTACAGACAAGGACTTCGAAGGCGTTCGTGCGCACAATGACGGTCACGTCATTTCGGTCTCTATTGCAAAGTGGGAAGTGAAGATGACCTTGGTGGATACGGGAAGCTCCCTCAATGTCCTGTTCTACAACGCATTTCGCAGTATAGACCTCAAGGAGGTGAATCTAACATCCTCAGATTACCTGCTGATCGAATTTAGCGGAGAGAAATGTTTCCCGATCAAGAAGATAAGGTTAGCAATGGTGGCAGGAGAGCCACAACTGAGAAAAGTCTTGTTTTTGGACTTCATGGTGGTAGATGCACAGTCTACCTACAACCTTATCCTGGAAAGACCATGGCTTCACCAGATGGAAACAGTAGTCTCCACCCTTTACCAGTGCGTTAAGTACACCGCTAACCACTCAGAAGGAACAATACGTGGGGACCAACTAACAGCACGAGGTTGTCATTATGCTGCACTGAAACATATTGAAGCAGATCCAACTGGAGGCCACAAGCAATATGAACTAAAGCCATACCCAGAGACCGTGGACAAGTCATTCCACTCACATGGAGACGAGATCCCTACAGCGGTGGCTCAACTTAGAAACGGGGGACATTCAAACGTCATGAGAGTAATTCGCCCTTCAACCCAGCAAAGCGGAGAGGTCAATGCAGACGGGAGTACAAACCCTAGCAATCAGTCGGCGCGAAAATAAACTCCCACGCAATGTTTACTCTTCAGTAACCTCAGCGACATCAACGAACCATGGCAGTTCGCTGAAGGTACCAACGATCCAGGAAAGGCCATACGAATTCACTTCAGGGCTGGATCGACCTCTCTCCGCCAACAATTAGTCTATTTTAGTTGTTTATTTTTCTTTCCATAGTCAATGTAGAGTTTTCGTTCTTAGAAGCTTATGTGATTTGCAATCATTTAAGAAATTAAAAAGAATTACATAAGCAAACTTTATTGATTACTAAAAAGATGTAACAACGATCGCCTGAGGTGGATACAAAGACTACAAACTTCAAGGATCTGAATCTGATGCAACATACAATAAAGAATCGCTTAAACAGTCCGACTCCAGAAAAAGATAGCAAAGGTACCCAAAGTAGACTAAGCCCTTATCCAAAGAAGATGTCTCAAGATCAAGGTCAAACGTGCAAAAAAGGGGCTGAAAGGACAAGCGCAACTAGTTGCTAATTGTTCCACCAAATCACCCCGAAAAAATGGCACACCAATGACAATGTAGACCTTGTGACAAACTGTAGACATCTTCAACCCAACATCTGGCCTTTCAAAAGAGGTAGAAGAAGACAGACAAGATGATCGCAAGCGGCAAGGAAGTTAAGGTCTCACAATGCTGCCAAGCAAGGACACTTCTCCCATGCGCAATACTCAGGGTGACTCAAAGATACCACCCTTGGAAGAAACGACGCATCTGCCAACACTTCGATCAACCCTAAGCTAGCCGCAGGGAGTGTCTCCCGACAGACAGAGTGGCACAAGGTAACACCGAAGTGTTGATAAATAAATGATAGAGTCATCCCTTGGGAGGGAGTTCGTAACTCTTATTCGCAATATGAGAAGAAATTACAAGGTCTAATCAAACTAATTGGGTGTTCACCTAGAGCAGGTGACCATGCATAACAACAAGTCTTATCACAACTCATCGGCGCAAATGTCAGAACATTTGAAGACTCCAGAGTTTGAGATCTCCCTTTAGCCTTTGGAAAATCCAAAACATGTTCTTCGAGTAAGAACATTTGAGTAAGTGTGCTCTGCGGAAGATAATGCCTACAACGATGAAGAAACACCATTATATAGACATAGTGGTTCACCAAACGAGCGCTTTAGCATTAACTGTCAGCATTGAATACTGTATGGAAAATGAGGAGATGATGGTTCCCAAGGAAACTGCACAGGACCACATTCGTCCAATTAACGAGGTTGCACACAACCCCATTAATTGGGGAGGAGTAACCAATACTCAACCGTTTCACAATCCATGACGTACACGTGTTACCATGTAATCTACATTGTACATAAAGTGTCTTGATCATACAACAAACCCTAGCTCTTCCTCCACGGGCCCATGGACTCAGTCCACTATTCAAGCTATTATACCACGTGCCTGACACGAGCATTAGAAACCTTAGCCATTTTTGACACATGGATCACACTTGCATATCACCAGTTGATTGAAGGTATTCATGTCTCTTCAAAACTTGTTTGCACAATGCACTCCGCTTGCGGATGTAGGCTCGCACACTCGTAATAGGCGGAGCCCTACCCAATCGGGCAAGCTTAGTCAGCTTCGGCTGATGACGACAACTTCTGGTTCATCTCGACACCTAGTCCGCCCAGCACAGATGTCGACGGTTTAGGAAGTGGGAGTCTAATCAGCATTATTATGCATGGTGACGATGACTCGCCTAAGACCATTGCCCTCTTTGCAAACAACGATCGCAAAACCCGATCAGGTTAGCCTAGCTGGTGATGACAACTTCTGATCAAAGCCCAGACCTGTAGCCCCCACTGCGCGGGTGTAGATGGTTTGGAAGGTGGGAGCCTAGTCAGTTCCGACTGATGTCGACGGTTCACCACGAGACCACTACTCTTTTACGGACCATGGTCGCCGAATTACCAATCCCAAACTTGTAGCTCGCTCCGCGCAGGTATAGATGGTTTGGAAGGTGGGAGCCTAGTTAGTCTCGAACTCATTTTGACGGCTTGGCACGGGACCACTACTCTTCTACAGACCATGGTCACTGAAAACCCCCAAAATTGTAGTTCGATGCGCATAGGTGTAAGTGATTTGGAAAGTGGGAGCCTAGTTACTCTTGAACTGATGTCGACGAGTTGCCACGGGACCACTGTTTTTCTATAGACCATGGTCGCCGAATCCCTTCGCCCCAAACTTGTAGCCTGTTTTGTGCGGGTGTAGATTGTTTGGAAGGTGGGAGCCTAATCAGTCCCGAACTGATGTCAACGGCTTGCCACATAATCATCGTTATTCAATAGACCATGATCGCCGAATTCTCACATCTCAAACCTGTAATCCGCTCCACACGAGTACTAATGGTTCGGAAGGTGGGAGCCTAGTCAGCCTCGACTGATGTCAACGGCTTGCCACGCGACCATCACTCCCTTGCAAAACAGCAGTCGGCGAAAGAAATTACAGCTCAAGCAGCGTCTACACGCTCGCACAAGCTGACATTCCATTATCAGCAATGGCCACTCGAGCCGACCTAAAAATCATTCCACTGACACGCGGACGAACGCTACATGGAATTCCAGACCGAGCTTACGAAACCTGACTCGGGACAAGCGCTCTAGCTCAAAGACAACGCATGTGCTCGGCTACCACAGTTCACTCATGCCAGCGGCAGCAACTGACATTCAGGTATACAACTTAAGTCTCCAAAGGCTTACCTAGATAATGGGCTACGGCCTGGGTAGCCTAGCCCACTTCCAGACCATCCGCGGAACGCCCACTATTGGGTGTAACTAAGCTATAACGACTTTAAAATCTCATAGAAAAACAGGTCAGAATCATTTGCGACATAAATGATCTAACTCTCATTAGCAGACAGACCACTTGGCTTCCTGCTGACCCAATCAGACCTGTATCAAAGTAAAACGACAAGGCAAAATGGAAAGCGCGAGACAGGGAGACTGAACACAATACGGGCATAGTATACTCAAAATAAACTTGTTTTCATTAACAATTGAAACAAAAAAGTACAAATGTACAAAGTTACTCCTCATCAGGAGGAGGTAGAAAAATAGGAGAACTAAGCTTAACAGAGGAAGGAGCTTAAGTTGCGCCGACACGCGCCTCAGCCCAAGCATCATCCGTATTGCCTTATTCATTTGATGACGAAAAGACCACTGCTAGTTTTGCGTATGACATCTTCTTATAATATGCAAGGTCCCATTCTGGATGTTCTTCCTTCATCAGTGCCAGCAACTCTAATCTCCCATATACAACCTAGCGGAATTCACACTTGTCCTGCGCATTGAAAAGCTCTTCCTCATGCGCCTTCGCTTCAGCAAGTTCACGCTCCAACAACTCCAACTTGCCAGTCAGCGCATCAACCTGAGACTGCTCTGTAGTCAGACTACTCTTAACAACACTAAGCTCATGTTGCTCTAGTTGAAGTTGCTCTTCGACCTTCCTTGCTACTCGAACACTGAATTCCACATCGGCCTCTAACTATTGCCTCTGGGCAGCCCAGTCAATCTCTTTCATGACTCTCTCCTCAGCAAAAGACCACAACTCATAACAAGTCTTAGTCGCAGCTTCCTGCGCAACCTCTAGATCATGGTGGATCAGATCCAACTCTTGCTTGAATATGTCCGTTATGGACACCACCTCTGCCAAATTAGACTCAAGGGCCTCCAGACAAACCCTCTTAGTCTCAGCAATAATGGCTGATTGTTCCAGCCTCATCTCTTCAATTTGCTTCCTTAGCAGCTCAATTTCAAAAAGCCCATCAGAGTGCAGCTTCTGCAGATTCGAGAAGACACACTCCATGGTGTACACCCTCTCACGAGCCACCTCAACTTCCCTCCCAGCAACGACCACCTGGCTCAAATGAGGCATCCCCAACATAAGGTGTTTCAAACCTTTGTCCATACGCCCTTCTAGCGTATCCTCCTCGAGTTTTGGAACATGGTTCATCAGCCAGCTATGACGTTTGCTTATGTGCTTCTTGAAAGCATAGTCCACGTCAACCTCCTTTTGCCAAGCCTGGTTGTTCATCTTCACTACATTCGGAGTAAACAAACTTATCCGCACATCCGGATGGAGCTCTCCCAGACGCAAAATTACGCCAGTGCCATCCTTCGTTGTCACCACTGCACCCAGGCCCTTCTCCGCAGTCTTTCCTTAGTCACCATCAACCGACCCTTTATTGCGAGGCGGCTTAGCGGAACTTGAAAGAAAAGATGGAAGCCAATTGTCCAACAGATCTTCTATCACCCTGATATGCGACCTAGAACGAGATGTGGAACAATGTGGACTACAAGAAGGATGGCCCACTTCACCATGACCACCATCGGATGATCTATCAGTGGACCAATTGGACTTTGTGACCTCAGGCAAGTCCTCACCAGAAACCTCCAGCGAAACGGTTCTGGAGTGGTCAACACTAGTAGAAGTCGTCACAACAGCCAACATCAGTTTCTCGCTTAAAGCTTCAACTTGCTCAGTACTCATATTCGTCGCATCTTCAACCCCTGCTAATCGTAGATGATCAATCTCCCGCGCAGTGGGGTCTAGAAGTTCAAGGTTGGTAATTCGGCGGTCAGGCTGAAAAACAGTGGTCCTGCGGCGAGCCGTTGGAATAAGTTTGGGACTGACCAGGTTCCCACCTTCCAAACCATCTACGCCCGCGTAGTGGAGGCTACAGGTTTGGGATTTGATCAAAAGCTTACATTGCCAGTCGTCACTAGCTAGGCTTACCTGATCGGGTTCGGCAACCATTGACCGTGAAGGGAGCAATGATCCTGGTGAGTCGTCGTCACCAGACGTGATAGTGTTGAATAGACTCCCATTTCCTAAACCATCGGGATTCGCGCTAGACGGACTAGGTGTCTAGATGAACCAGAAGTCGTCGTCATCAACCTTGGCTGACTAAGCTTATCTGGTTGGGGAAAGGTTTTGCCTGCTTGAGGGCCTGCGAACCTATGTCCGCGGGCTTAGTGCACTATGCGGACAAGATTACCTTATATTAGCTGGTGATCCGCAGGTATGATCCGAGTGTCAAAATTGATTAGGTCTTCTAGTGCTCATGTCAGGCATGTAGTAGGATACTGTTTGAATAGTGGGATGGACCCATGGGCCCGCAGAGAGAAAACTAAAGTTTCTTGCAGTAATTACGCCATGCGTACGACGTAAATCATCTGGTGGCATATGTTCAACATAGACTGCGAGACGATTGAGTATCGGTCACTCCCCCTCAATTGATGGGGTTGCGTGCAGCACCATTAATTGGATGAACGTGGTTTGTGCAATTTCCTTGGAAACCGTCGTCTTCTCGTTTCCCATACAGTATTCAATGCTGACAGTTAATGCTGAAGCGTCTGTTTTGTGAGCCACCACGTGTATATATTGGTGTTCCTCGATCGTTGTAGGCACTATCTTTTGCAGAGCGTATCTCTTGTAATGTTTTTCTTGAAGAAAATGCATTGGATTTTCCAAAAGGCTGAAGGGAGATCTCAATCATTGGAGTCTTCAAATGTTCTGACATTTGCACTGATCGGGCACGATGATAATCATTGTTATGCGTAGTCACCTGTTTTGAGTGGGCACGTAGTTGATTCGCTGAGATCTCGTAATTTCTTCTCATGTTGCGGAGAAGAAGTACAGATTCTCTTCCAATGGAAGAGTGTCGTTTATGCGCTGGTTCTTTGCCACTGCTCTAGAGCGTTTAATCTCGGAGATAACACCAGCGCCCAACTCCATAATGGTTGCATCCACCACTTCTTGATTAACCCTGTTGTCTCGCTTTGTGCTGGAAAGCGGGATTTTGAGACGGAGAGGATTTGGACATGGTTTACTGGATTGAGCCATTGACTCCTAGATGCCCTTCTCGTCCCTACAACGAGAAGGTGCACTCTACCTGTGTCAACCCGATACTTGTCCCAAGTTTGCCTGGTTCACAGATCGAGTGCGTGAGTTCACCGTATCTGGTTGTGGCTTGTCGCGGGGCCCTAGGTTGCCGATTTTGTACCACCTCAGACCATATTTGAGGGTTGCGTCCACATGAGCTGTGTTGTTGTTTGTAGATGGCGTGCATCGAAGAGTTTGCATTGCCTACTTTTGGCACCTTTGCTCTCTTTGACGTCAGACTGTTTAAGCGAGTCCTTACTCCATGTAGCATCGGATTCAGATGTTTGTAGTATGTAGTCTTTTGTACCCGCCTCTGGGCGCCCGTTGTTACATCTTTCCAGTAATCAATAGAGTGTGTTTGCGTAATTCTTTCTTTATTTCTTGGATCTTTGCAAATCACATAAGTTTTTAAGAACTAAAACTCTACATTGACTATGGAAAGGGAAATAAGCAACTGAAATAGACTAACTATTGGCGAAATAAATTTGATCATGGCTTCGAAGTGAATTTGTATGGCTCTTGTGGATCGTTTGTGCTTTCAGCGGATTGTTGAACTTCGCTGATGTCACAAGGGCTACTAAAGAGTAAGCTTTGTGGAGGAGTAAATCTCTGTGTCGACGGAATGTCGAGGGTTGTACTTTTGCTTGCGTTAATCTCTTTGTTCTGCTAGGTTGAAGAGCGGATTGCTCCTGTACTGCTTCACTGTCCCATTTTTCTGAAGCGAGCCTCTGTTTATGGGATCTCGATCGAGTGGAATGATGCAGCTACAGTCACAAGGCCTGGCTCTAGTTCAGATTGCACTGTGGGATCCGGTTGAATCTGGGAACATTCTATTTGCTTCAGTGCAGCATAATGGTAGCCTCATGTCGTAGGTTGGTCGCAACGTATTGTTCCTTCAGAGTGGTTAGCAGTGTACTTAACGTACTGTTGAAGGGTGGAGACTACTGTCTCCATCTGGTGGAGCCATGGTCTTCCCAAGATAAGGTTGTAGGTAGACGGTATGAAGTCCAGAAACAAGACTTTTCTCGATTGTGGTTTTCCTGCCACTACTGCTAACCTTATCTTCCCGATCGGGAAGCATTTCTTTTCGATGAATCCAATCAGCGGGTAGTCTGAAGGCGACAGGTTCTCCTCCTTGAGGTCCATATTGCTGAATGAGTTATGGAACAGGACGTTGAGCGAGCTCCCTGTGTTTAGCATGGCTCTCTTAACTTCTCACATTGCAATGGAGACTGAGATGACTAGGGCGTCATTTTGCGGTGCTCAGAGTCCTTCAATATCCTTGTCCGTAATTAAGGTAGGAATGGGGCTCTGAACTCTCGAGTAGCAAATGCGTCTGTCCTCGTCCGCGGGTTGTGTCCGCATCTCCACTAAAGTCCACTTGTGGGACCTGTGCAACTGGTCTTCATTCGGTCTGACTCCATGAAGGACATAGATTACGTCCAATAGGCTAGAATTGAGAGGTATCATAGCTTTGGATCCAACGTAGTTGGATGCTTTCTCTGGCTTGGCCCGACCAGGGTCTTACCTATTGTTATTACGCTTCCTCTTGCTCATTTATTCATCCTCGCGTCTCTCTCCCTCCTTCCTGTCCTTAGGAGCGGAGGGCTTCTTCTCACCTTTTGTTTCCCTTTTAACGGTGCTTAACTCTTCTAAGGTAATGTGTTTTTGGGCGTCTTTAGGAGCTCTGTCATGTCTAAAAGGGGTTCCAAGGTGATGTCTTCGTAGAGCTTTCCTTCCTTTAGGCCTGCAATGAAAGCCGTCACGGCTGTGTCGTCGCTACAACCGATGATGAGTGTCAGCTCATTGTTGAAGCGCGTGACATACTCTCTGAATGTCTCATTGGATATCTATTTCAAAGAGTATGTAGTGTGGACTTTTTGAAAACTCCGACTTCCGATGAAACATGCTAGGAACTCTTTCGCCAGTGTCTTGAAGGAGTCGATAGACCTTGGCGGGAAGCTGTGGAACCACATTAGTTCTGTCTTCTTCGGGCTAGTGGGAAAAGTTCAGCACATCAACGATTTAGATCCTTCCTTGGGGCATGTGCTGCTCCTGATCTCCATTAGCGAATGGAAGGTTTTGTCGAGCGAGAGTATCACGCCCCGACCCGCCACGGGAATCACAGCGTGCCGATGCCTGAACTAACACGTAACACAGGCGGATCGTAACCGGCCACAACATCATAATATAACACATTCTTGATACGATAATGAAACGGAAATAAAAACTACGATAAAATTTGAACAAAATAAGTATATTTGATTCGCCCCGCCAGAGTCATAAAGACAAACCAATATACAAGCATCTAGTATAGCAGTATAGTACACCTGATAACACAGAGGAAGCAAAACATACCCGTGCAGGGTGGACACGACCAAACACCACAAAACGCGCCTACAACGGAAAACGGGGCCTGCGCCCCACGCTCAGCAGGAACGCCAACACTGCCTGCACTCCAATAGAAGCACACCCCTTGCGGGGTCAACAAAGCACAAAGCTAGCTGGTGCGAGCGAACTAAATACAAATAATAGAATAATAAACAAGGAAAATTCATGTCACACAACAATGAATAAGCAACAAGTTCTAAAGTCTAAATCACACCGTGTCTCTAAGAATAATGTTTCTAAGTTCAAGCAACACAAACATTTCAGATTCCACAATAACTACAAGTTTACAATATAGGCCGATCATTACACGTGATTCAAACATGGTAAATATCAAGCGATGGAAATAAAGACAATCTCATAATTCTTCCTAGTCTCCTAGGTATAGCAATCAGGTTGAAACCAAAAACTCTGTAAAATTCTGTATAAGTGTCTCATATCGTAGGTATTCGCATACCCTACGAATGTGTCTCACCCAGACACATCCCACAACGTGCACCAGTACCACTTCGGGCTTGTTTGTATCCTAATGGGGTGCCATCTGCCAGGATACAAACTCAAACATCCCGAACGACTGGCCTAACACGGCCAACCTAACACAATCAAACTCAAGCGCGCTTGGAGGGAAAGCGAGTAATCTCCAAAGCACGTCCTCCGGGACCCGTCCTACTGCACTCTATAGTGGCAAGTGCGTGCGGGAGCTCACCGCACCTCAGCAAGCTTGCCACATGCAATAGCGTCCACAATGTCTGGTGCGAGTCATCTCGAGCACCATCCAACTCACGATGCGAGCAACCTCCTAAGCATCGGCACAACAGACATTATAGCGGGGTAAAGACACTTATACTAACATCCACATGCACAAATGACGAGTCTGTACAAAATCAAAG
Source organism: Berberis vulgaris (assembly GCA_963556465.1). NCBI lineage: Eukaryota > Viridiplantae > Streptophyta > Magnoliopsida > Ranunculales > Berberidaceae > Berberis > Berberis vulgaris. The sequence continues at coordinate 69,632,744 of OY747134.1, read as the reverse complement.
GTAACAGACGTGCAATCATAATCAATTCGGCAATTTTTATAAAACCACGACTATGCCAGGGTCCCAACATGACCCAATTCACCACGATAAATTTATTCGAGTCGAGTATCATACATGCTCAAGACTCGGAAATCCACGGTAAAACATGACATACTATGCAAACTCGAAAACGAAGCATACAAGTCCCATGTCATTACACCAAAGCCTAATCACACCAAAATTCCTTCACTATTCGATTTCATTCAAGTATATCATGCTTTCAGGAAACCCAATACATAATTCATTCACAAATAACCAACACAATCATCGAAATATCTGAAAACCCCGAATTTCGAACTTGGATTCAATTATACACAATCGACGGTATAATGTAAAAATTAAATTCAGGATTTCAAATAATTATTTCTCAAAATAAATATTATAATTCCACTCACCTGGGCGGAATGGGTTTTCAGAACCCAATTCCTACCGGTCGAAGCTCCTAACTCGCAAAACCACGAATGCGGGACCACAGAAATTTTTAAAACTGCAAGGCGGACTCGAAAATGAGTAAACTAGCCGAAAACTGAAAAAATAAAAAAATTACAAGCGGCGCATGACTGAAAGAAAAACTTACGGCAATAAAAATTCGGCAAACACCCCGCCGAAACCCAAAGTTTGGCGAAAACGCGCTGAAACCCTCCCTACTCCTGTCTGATCGCCTCCAAACTGCACAACAACCCGGAAATGGGTCTAAGAACACTCGGAGTCACGAATGTGAGGCTCACCCACGCACCCAAAGCCCGGATTCATGCCGAAGAATCCTCAAAACGAACATGCACCCTGATTTTTTTTTTTTTGAAAAAATTCGGCCAACCCCAACATCAACATTGCATGTGGGGTCTAAGGGCTCCAAATGACGCCACCAAGGCCCCTCAACGGCTGATCGGAGCTAAGGAAACCGATTAAACAAATCCAACACCACCCAAATGTGAAACTGATTTTTTTGTTTTTTTTTTCTCTTTTGAGAAAAACCAACAGAGAACGAAGAGAGGAAGAAATGAGGAACAAGAGGTGAGATTTGGGAGAAGAAAAATGAGGAAGAAGATGAACTCTGGCTGGAGACGAAGAGGAGGAAGGGGGGAGTCTCGCACTGTAAAGAAAAAGAAGGAGAAGAAAGAGGGGGGGAGGGTTTGTCTTTTAAAGGGTGGGTGGCTATGTGCCCCCACCGCATTAGCTGAGTACACCCCTGACCAAAATAATTTTTTTTTAAAAAAACGCAGATATTACAGAGAGCATCCACCATTTTGGCGATTTGCTGTATTTGAGATGACAACATATCTATCCTGGGGTCCGCCGTTGTTGTTGCTGGCATGGGTGCGTGAGTCTGTTGCCCTTGCATTAACCGACACCTTGGAGAGCGGGGGTATAGTACCTGTCGGAGTGTTTAATGTGTCCCCTTTTTTTTCGTTGTTGCGTGATCAAGTGATCACCATCTCTATGTATTTCAAAGGGAGATGATGCTAGTGAAAAGTTAGGAACTTTGTCGTCCCCACGAACGCCGGCGCCAAACTGATGCAGTCATTTTTCGCTCCCTGCTTTGACCTAGTTTTGCTGACATGCACAAGGAATACACATAAGCCACGGACCACCGTTGTGGTGGCCAATGGCACTCTGATACTAAAGTCAGACAGAGAACTGAGGAATGTGTAATGTTGTAAACAGGGAATTTGTAGCGTACCTTAGCTTACCAACCTCGTGTCTTATTTATAGTGCAGGAGTCCTGGTTCGACCAGGCCATCGATGGCGTAGTTTAAAAAGGAGATCTTCGTGGAGATCCTTTTCTAATTAGGAGTCGTGTTGTACAAGGGAAGTTCCATGTTAGCCCTGTGCTTCTGGATACGCGGGAGATAGTTCCCTATCTGAGGGTAATTCGTAAGAGAAAATTTTCCTGTGTGATATGTACTTTGGTATTTGCTTCCTAGTTAAAAGTGGAGAGCTACTGTAGTTGCCTGTCCGAAGTTGATCCTCGAGATACTTGCCTTAACAGGGCTTACGGGTATTGAGGATAGTTGTGAGACGTATGGGCTAAGCAAGATGTGATAGTTCAGGTCCATTTAGCGGACTGCATTGGGTGGGCTTCAAGCCGCTTGGGCCGAATCAGTGTTGGGCTGATGCTGGGGCCCATAATTCCTTAAAATCATCATGACACGTGTATGGCTCAGAGATGTGACCGTTTTGGTGTATCATCAGGTACGTACACAAAAGTTTGTCCATAAAAATCTTGTCATTACATATTCAAACAATGAGACACATGTCGCCTATGAAGAATATTATTGCCTCGAGTTGAATCTCAATTTGCAAATAATCAAATTTTATTACAGATGTATAGCTCATTATTGTTATTGGACATGTAATGCAATGGATGCATGGAACTTCAATAACAATAATGAGATATACATCTGTAATGAGATATACAGGCCTTGCATTACATGTCCATTACATGTTATTACAGACCTTGCATTAACATGTAATGAGATTCAAGGCCTGTATATCTCGTACATGTTAATGCAATGCATGTATATCTCATTATTACATGTTATTACAGATGTATATCTCGATTTACAAGCCTTGCATTAATATGTAATTTGTGAATTACATAAAAACAAATATTGATTAAGTTTGTAAAATCAATATAGTTCAGTAGAACGATATTATAAAAATGTATGACTGAATATGTGTGTGTGTAGAATCGTGCATAGTTGCGAGTGGTTGATGAAATTAGATTATTCAAATGCAACCATGAAAGCTCAACCAATGCGTCAATACAAGAAGGTCAAATCAGAAATGCGTCAGTCAAAGTCAATAAGGGCAAAGTCAATTCAAGATACTGAAGTCAAAGATATGAAGGTTGATCAACATTGTGAAAGCTTCAAGAAGACAAGTCCAAGAAGGTAGACTAAGTCAATAAGCAAATGAAGTCTAGCCAAAATAGCTTATGGATGACCAAAAATCAAAAGAAAAGACAAACTATTTGGAGGCAAAACGTTTGAGATAACCAAATTCATATTTGAATTTCAGATATCATTTACCATGATAACGGATTCTCTCATGAGGATGGATATTCCCTCATAAGATATGAATGTGTGCTTAAAGGACATGTCCATGTCAAGGTACAAGGCCATGTAACAAAGTACAATCTTTTGCTTAAAAAACAAATATTATGGGCATAGCTTAGTGGACTTCACCCTTGATATGTCACTATCAACAAAAGATCGTTCTAATAAAGCAAAGAGACATGTTGATTATAGACATTCTGAAAAAAAAAAAAAAAAATAGAAGGTGACATCAGCGAAGTTGACTTCACATTTCCATGATCAATCTATAAATAGTTGCATCCTCGTCCGCCTTCATTAACTTTGGGAATTCAAAAAAAACTTGTGAGCGCTACTCAAGAGAAGCAAATCCAAGAAAAAGAAGAGTAAGTTTATCCTTGTTGTTCAAGTAGATCCTAAGCAGGTGATAAGACTTAGTTGTGTTCCTTTTCATGATGATATCATTTTCGTGGAGCATGATCATAAGACCAGGTGATATCTCTGGAATCTCAAGCACACGACTGTAAGACGTGGTTATGGTTGTATCCCATTGGTGGTCGCCAAGGTGTTCATAAGACTCGCGGAGCAAAACACTTGGTTCGTGTCAATAAGTCTCATTGGAGCGTGACAACTTGGCCTTGTGAGGTATACATTGATTGAGAGTGTAATTTTCTTTTAAACAAGTAGTAGAGGTTTGTGGGCTACAAACCATTTCATCGATGAAGTAACTGATTTAGGCCTATCAAACCCATGCTTAGGTGAACCTCGTTATAATGTGTGTGGTATTGTCTTATGCCCTCTATTTACATTACTTATGCATGCTTTCTTATTTTATTGCTTATGATAACTCATTTTGCATGTTTTAAGCTTTACAAATCATAGTTTAGCTCAATTGATTTGTGTATCAAGTCTTAGATTTACTTGCAAAAGTATTTTCTTAGTTTGGGCTTTAGATCCCAACACTTGTGAGACCATCATACCGAGAGTTGAATCATTTCATACTCTACACCAATCTTTGAATATTTTATTGGTAATTAGGTCTAGGAGATTATTTTAAGCATGGAGTAACAACGAAGTGTTTCTTATCGTTGCATTCTTTCACAAAAGTTATTCAAAATAAAATATTCAAAAAATGACCTACAATGTCTACTTTTTTGGGCTTGTAGGCTATTACGTCCTACTTTTAATACCTCTACCGTTTAAGTCCTAAATGAATAAAGACCATTGCAAGATGACTTAAATACCCCTCCACCTTACTAAGTCAAATATTTACTACTTTGCCATTAATGTCTTGCTTACACATTTTGTACATTTTTTTAAATATTTTCACATCTCCTATATTTATAACTCTACTATAGCATTTTAACATGTCATATTAGTCATGTGCCATAACTTTGTAAACTCCATTATCATCAATTTTTACTAGTCCTTGAATGCACACTTGCGCACGTTTATGAAGAAAAATTTTAAATAATACAAATGTATATTAAAGATTTTTTAAATAATTTAAAAATTTTCAAATTATATAGATTTACATTAATAAATTAAAAAATATATATTGCAAAAAAATAAAAACTGATAGTTGGACCCACTTCGATGGAATGGTTTTTGAAAATCAGAAATTTGAAAATTCAAAAGTAATTAGTAGTTTTATAAAATTACATACACACAAAAGAAAAATTATTAATAAAGAATAAAATATCATAACTGATGTAGTCAATTTCTGCTCTCATTCCTCACTGCTTACCTAGACTTGCACAAGTAGTAAATGTGAACCAAGGACCACCGTGTGGTGGCCGATGACACTCCGATGCTTAAGTTAGATAAGGTTTGGGAGAGGCTTAAAACTGTAAACTGGGTTATATCGCGTACCTCCAATTCATCGACCTTATCTCTCTTCTATAGTGAAGGAGTCCCTGTTCGGCTAGGCCTTTGGTGGCTTAGTTTAGGGAAAGTGATCTTGTTGTGGTGATCATTGCCTGATTGGGAGCTGTCCTTGTGGGATAGTTTCCCTTCACGACTCATGCTCCTAGATATGCGGGAGAGATTTCCCTTTCTGAGCGTTGTCCATGCAAGGAAGTTTTTTTACCTGACTTATACTCTAATATATGTTTCATAGTCGAATCCAATGTGTTGCTTGCATCCCTGTCTTGAGCAGATCTCTCAGATACTTGCCTTAGAGGTCTTACGAGTATTAGGCTTGACCGTGTGACGTGTGGGCTTACTAGCTCATTTCAACTCAAACCCGACTATCTGGATTCTTCCAATGATGCGCTTGTTGTTGTTTGGACCTCGCTGGATTGTGTGTGCAATTGGACCTGCTTCGTTCTGTTGACGAGATTATCATGACACGTGCACGGTGCTGATCAAAGGACGGTTTGATGTATCATCAGCTACTCCCCCGAGTTAGTGGGTCATCTTATCGGTCCACCAGGCATTTCGTGAAGTAGTTGTGCAGTCATAATGATTGAGTCTAAGAGATTTCCTTGAGTGGCGAATTGCATTAAATAAGTGTGCGCCAGCTTGAAAGTGGGAAAAGCGAGAGCTCAACTTTCTATATAGATCTCCTGCTTGTGGAGTATAACTCATTTACTCTTTTGATCTCTGAGATTCTGCTTTGTTGTATTGTCTGTTGTGCCTTTGACTTTGCTCAACCTTCGTATTTGAAAGTTTGTACGTTCATGGAAAGTCGGGATCAGCTTTCTGATGAACTGTTCGCTAGGGGCCAAAGTTTTTTAGGAGAGATTGCTCTCTGAATCTGATCTAGAAGTCATGCGTAAGACATTCGAGATTCTTGATGATCTGGTGCTCTGCAATTTAGGCATCGATCTGACGCCATTGTACCCTCCTGAGGGGTTTATCTACCTTCACCAAGGTATGCTGCAATCAAGTGTCCGCTTTCCTGTCATCAAGGAGATCTGGGAGTTCCTGGCGTACCTTAGAATTGCACCCACTCAATTAGTATTGAACAGGTATATGACTTTGATCGCCATCTGATCAGGGCTAAGGACTCTAGTGTCTGAGTATCTTCGAGATCAATGCAATTGTTGTGTGTGTGCTGATGTCACCAGACTGCTTTGGTAAATTACCGGATGATTTTAAATCGTTGCAAAAGTATTATTTTGTGGCTCCTACGAACTCTCCATACTTTGAGCTTGTTGGTCGTTCGGTTGAGCGTGAATTTAGATTACTGAGAAAGTTGATTCCTTCTGCGGTCTTACTTATGTCAATTTCATATTAGATTTACCTGTTGTGATTTTTTGCAAGGAGATTCTCTACTTCGCTTCTTTTTGCTGAGGATAAAGCCACTTTGGATACATTCTGCAACATGCCTCGTCTGGAGGTAAAAGATGTAGTCAAGCCTTCTAATATTGAACGCAATGATTTGTGGGCTTATTGGCATGTGGCTCCCAATGTGTATCGGGTGAAGAAGCCAAAGCCTGAAGGAGCATCTGGTTTGAGGAAGAGAAAGTTCCCCAAGCTCAAGGTTCCAAGCCCTTCAAAAAGGGTAGAAATAGATGAGGCGTTTCCTTTTCCTGTGCATCAGAAGAGATCTCGTGTTTTGTCTAGGTCTGTCTGCAGGCGTCTAGCCTCATTTGAAAGACGTGATGTTGTCGGGCAAGAGCCTGGTGAGACTATTGTTTCTGAGGGGCATGATGTTCAAGTCGTGGCCCATGTCTCTCTTCCTGATCTGGAGAGAGAATATTTGCAAATGGTGGGCGTGGAAGATGTTACCAAGTTGAGCAGCAAGCAGGCGGAGTTTATGAGCAGGCGGAGTTTATGAGCAGGATGTTGCTGCAGGGGGCATGGAAGTTTTGAATGGTCATCATTTTTCAATAAAGGATTTCGAGTTCGGCCTCTCTTTGGATCATGTGCCTGTTGAAGAGTCGTTTGATCATCGACACCATGGCGAAGGTTTTTCTTCTTGTTGCCCGTGCTATGTTCCATCCCGTTCTCGTCCTCATATTCAACTGACTACGGTTCCGAGGAATAACTCACTTCCCTCTTCCCCTGAAGCTAAGCCAGCACGTGAGAAGAGTCGGTTGCTATGGGCAAAGGTAAAGCTATTGATGAAGGTCTGATGCAGTGAAAACGGCTAAGGGTGGTGCTGGAGTGATTTCGGCTCCTAATGATCTTCATCCGGATGCACGTATCAGTCTGTTTGCTCCAAATGTAATAAGGATAGGCAAGCAAGCATGGCATCAGGAGGTTGACATCTCTTACGCTGCAAGGAAGCATATCAGCAGGTGGAATGACTGGCTGACAATATGTGCTTCAGAGCCAGTGGGAGAGACGCTAGAATAGCGCTTTGATAAAGGGCAGAAACACCTTGTGTTGGGGATGTTGTATATGAATCAAGTGTCCACGTCTGGAATTGAAGTCGAGGCCACTCATGAGAGGGTGTATACCATGGAACGAGTCTTTGCAAATCTACAGAAGTCACACTTAGATGTTCTTCACAATATTGAGTCGTTGAGGAAGCAACTTGAAGTTTTCTTAGATGCTGGAGCGGGGTCCAGGTCCATTGGGTCGGAGGCTCAGAAGGCTCGCTCGGAAGCACTTGAGTTCGACATGGTGGGTGCAGTGTCCTTGAGAGATCGATTCGAAAATGAATTGAACCTTATCCGTCGTGACTTGCAGCTTGCCCGTGATTATGTTGATGGATTGCAAGCTAAACTGCAAACTCTGCATGCTGAGAAAATTAGGAAGGAGTCCGAGTGGATTTTCCGATGTCAACTGTTTGAGGCTAGTGCTGAGTTTCATGCCGAGAGTGCATGGACCGCTGGAGAGAAGTTCCAGTTGGTGCAGACTGAAATGAATATCGCCAATGATAAGCTGGATGTTGAGCAGTCCAAGACTAAGATCTGGTCGTGCAAGTTGGAGCAACTAAGGCAGGAGCTCCCCGAGTCAAGAGGGCGCGAAGAGAAGTTTCTCAAGGTCCAGGACACATTTGAATTCAATAAAGTAGTGCATAGAAGGCTGGAGTTGTTGCATGTCACGCCCCGATTTTCGAGGAAAACGAAAATCCCAAAATCCACGTAGGATTATCCGTTTCCCCAAAACTCGGGATGTGAAAATTCAATAACAGCATAAACAAATAGCAGCAACAACTAAAACATGATTAAATCACCGAAACAAATAAATCTCTAACCCGGAGAGACTCTGACATTGCTAGCCTCACTAATGAAACTCCAGTAACGCTATCCAAAAATCTCTAAACCTAATAAGCTAATCGGCTACATTCCCAAAAGGAATGTACCCAAGAAGCAAAAGCTCACTTGGGTCAGCAATAAAGCTGGTGTGAGAAATCTTCATCCCAAAATCAATAAATCCGCACATGACAACATCAAAATAAACAAAACAATAAACAACCACACATCAGGTAGTTCCTCAATGAGGCAAAGGTGTTATCATCCTAACTATAGAAATTGACTATGACAAGTCTGACCTGCAGAAATATGAGTAGACTTGTCATCATGCATGAAAATGTTAAAAGCAACCAGATAATATTTCTAAGTTATCAGTCCTCACAAATGTGATTTTTTTCCAAACAATAATACAATTCATAGTCATATTAGACTATTATTGAAATATTAACAAAACACGTTTTCTACCTCTAGGAAGACATGTAGTTCTCATTTAATGGTTGAATGAGCATTTAGTTTCTTCCTTTAAGGTAATCATGCACATACACAAAAAGAAATATCGTTTCTTTTCCACAATCGCACTATCCTCCTTGTGCCGAACACACCTCACCCAAGTGTGTCTCCCTTGCCTTCGAAACCACTCGGAGCGTACATATTCCAAGTGGGGTGCCACATCGAGGAACATGTCATCTCACCCGAAGTTTGATCCATGGCAAGCATTTCCTAAATCTACACGTACAACCAAACTCACATGGAATGGTGCATCGATATGCAAGCAAGTCTGCATACCCAATATTTTATAACACGTATACAAGCAAGTCTGTATACAAAACAATTTTTTTTTCTTTTCACTTTTTTTTTCGGAGTTGTGGAAAGGAGCATAAAAATAAATAAATCCTCAAAACTATTTTATGGTGACGCTTTGTCAACCATAAATAAATCAACCACAATATCCACCATTCTCTTGGGGAACAAATAATATTTTCATAAATACATTTCTATAACACAAATGGGATCAAACTATTTTATGGTGACGCTTTGTGATACTCCTTAGCAAGACAATTTGCATATCAGTCAAATACAAGTTTATCATCTGATCAGATACTAACCACGTATTTCAAGCCATAATGTAAAATTACAAATACTAACTTGCATAACACTACTAATACCCAAGTTTATTTACCGTGGTGAAATCTAGCACACTCAGAATAACCAAGTAGCTAAAACTACCTAACACACACAGCAAATAGAACTAGTTCCCACATCTTCCCTTTGGTATAACCTATAAGTAAAATGAGACTCCAAAATTTCTCGACTTCACTATCTCAGTGAGATTTTAGGGATGCTTTAGTCCAACTATGATGGTAATAAGAATAATGCACAATACCATCAGCCAAAAAAAAAAAACTAAGTTAAGAAACTTTGAATTTCCGACATTCAGCAGTCTATAGTATAATCAAGAACTCGAGAGAAACTCGAGGTGATAACAAAACTTAACAAGGTTTAGAGATTGCACTTATATTCCCTCAACCCACACTTAAGCAAAGCCATACTCAAGATGACACGTCAGAATTCCAAGGAAAAATTGGTGTTTTAGAGGGACAATCGGATTACGTATCGGCGTTCTAATGGGATTATCAATGGGTTCCAGATCCCACGTTTAGTCACATGACACGTGTTATGATGATGCACTAGCAAAATCTTGGGTATCATCCCATCTTATTGGATGTAATCCTATTCCATGCTTACAACTACTGTGACTGATTTTAATCAAGTAAAAAGTAGTAGAGATGTGAATAGGATCTGAAACAGTGATGTAAAATCGGAACAAGAACAGTGAACATTGATGTCAAATAGGAACAAGAACAGAAACAGTGACGTAAAACCGAAACAGTGAACAGTGATATCAAACTGGAATAGTGATGTCAAACAGGAACAGTAATATCAACATGAACAGTGAACAGTGATGTCAATTCGTTTTTTTTTTTCATTTAAGGTTTAAATCAACCAAGATTTCAAATCGATTTTTCATTAAAGATATAAATCAAACCAACAATGTCAAATCGATTTTTTTTCTTCCATTAAAGATGTAAATAAAATCAAAATGTCTAGGGATAGAGTTTTACTCACCTCGTTTTGCAAGAATCCCAAGATTTGAGCAAATTTCTTCCTTCAGCACCTCCCACCTTTTTCAACATAAGTTTTTCTTTTCTTCTGTGTGTATCCAAAGAGAAAAAAGGAGGCTAGGGCTTAAATGAGTTTTTAATTAGGGTTTATTTGGCTAAACACAACCATCACTCATCTCTTATTCTTTTAACCTTTATTTCCCTCTAACCAATACCCTAACCATTACTTTCATGAAAGCCCAAACTCAAGCCCAAGAAAATTGAATAAAACCCATCAAGATTAGGGTTTAACTAAAGTATATGTGCACCCTTTTTTTAGAGTGTGACTAATTAGTTTACTTAAGGCAAATGTCTTATTTTTTTGGGTTTTCAAAATTTGGCTAAACACACACACACACCTTATTCTATTTAGCCATGGCAAACAAAACAAATCTTTTTTTTCCAATAAATGAGATTACAATATATGCCACAATTAATAAATAAGAAATTTTTTTTATTTATTTAATTAGGCGGGTATTACAATATATACAACTCAAAAGAATCTTGTCCCGAGATTCGGTAGAGGAAAGAAAGTTAAGCGAATTTCGAAAAATACAACTTGTCAAACGAATGAAGATTTTAAAATAAAATTTTCAATTGAATTTTAGTTGCATAAATTTTTATTGCCATTGGAAAAGTAGGGGTGTTAAAATATATACAACTCAAAAGAATCTCGTCCCGAGATTCGCGAAAAGGGTTAACTAAAGATTCAAGATAACAAACCGCTACAAGGAAACTACACGGAATAATGTCATCCACTATTGACATTAAAATAAGTTATGATTAGCCCCGAATACTTAGGTCACAGAAATCTCATCTCAAGATTCACGAAGAAAAAGAAACAATAATAAAAGTTCAAGGTTCACCCTTGTCACATTGTCTCTAGACATTCACACTACTACTCTCCCATATTCACATTCCGAGGATCACCTAGACTCTACCCCAGCCTAGGCTAACCAAATGCACTGATACCAAACTGTCACACCCCGATTTTCGAGGAAAACGAAAATCCCAAAATCCACGTAGGATTATCCGTTTCCCCAAAATTCAGGACGTGAAAATTCAATAACAACATAAACAAATAGCAGCAACAACAAAAACATGATTAAATTACTGAAACAAATAAAACTCTAACCCGGAGAGACTCAGACGTTGCTAGCCCCACTAATGAAACTCCAGTAACGCTGTCCAAAAATCTCTAAACCTGAAAGGCTAATCGGCTACATTCCCAAAAGGAATGTACCCAAGAAGCAAAAGCTCACTTGGGTCAGCAATAAAGCTGGTGTGAGAAATCTTCATCCCAAAATCAATAAATCCACACATGACAACATCAAAATAAACAAAACAATAAACAACCACACATCAAGTAGTTCCTCAATGAGGCAAAGGTGTTATCATCCTAACTTTAGAAATTGACTATGGCAAGTCTGACCTGCAGAAATATGAGTAGACTTGCCATCCTGCATGAAAATGTTAAAAGCAACCAGATAATATTTCTAAGTTATCAGTCCTCACAAATGTGATTTTTTTCCAAACAATGATACAATTCATAGTCATATTAGACTATTATTGAAATATTAACAAAACATATTTTCTACCTCTAGGAAGACATGTAGTTCTCATTTAATGGTTGAATGAGCATTTAGTTTCTTCCTTTAAGGTAATCATGCACATACACAAAAAGAAATATCGTTTCTTTTACACAATCGCACTATCCTCCTTGTGCCGAACACACCTCACCCAAGAATGTCTCCCTTGCCTTCGAAACCACTCTGAGCGTACATGTTCCAAGTGGGGTGCCACATCAAGGAACATGTCATCTCACCCAAAATTCGATCCATGGCAAGCATTTCCTAAATCTACACGTACAACCGAACTCACATGGAACAGTGCACCGATATGCAAGCAAGTCTGCATACCCAATATTTTATCACACGTATACAAGCAAGTCTGTATACAAAACAAATTTCTTTTCTTTTCACTTTTTTTTTCGGAGTTGTGGAAAAGAGCATAAAAATAAATAAATCCTCAAAACTCTTTTATGGTGATGCTTTGTCAACCATAAATAAATCAACCACAGTATCCACCATTCTCTTCGGGAACAAATAATATTTTCATAAATACATTTCTATAACACAATAGGGATCAAACTCATTCAATATAAGGATACTCCTTAGCAAGACAATTTGCATATCAGTCAAATACAAGTTTATCATCTGATCAGATACTAACCACGTATTTCAAGCCATAATGTAAAATTACAAATACTAACTTGCATAACACTACTAATACCCAAGTTTATTTACCGTGGTGAAATCTAGCACACTCAGAATAACCAAGTAGCTAAAACCACCTAACACACACAGCAAATGGAACTAGTTCCCACATCTTCCTTTTGGTATAACCTATAAGTAAAATGAGACTCCAAAATTTCTCGACTTCACTATCTCAATGAGATTTTAGGGATGCCCTAGTCCAACTATGATGGTAATAAGAATAATGCACAATACCATCAGCCAAAAAAAAAAAAAACTAAGTTAAGAAACTTTGATTTTCGACATTCAGCAGTCTATAGTATAATCAAGAACTCGAGAAAAACTCGAGGTGATAACAAAACTTAACAAGGTTTAGAGATTGCACTTATATTCCCTCAACCCACACTTAAGCAAAGCCATACTCAAGATGACACGTCAGAATTCCAAGGAAAAATTGGTGTTTTAGAGGGACAATCGGATTACGTATCGGCGTTCTAATGGGATTATCAATGGGTTCCAGATCCCACGTTTAGTCACATGACACGTGTTATGATGATGCACTAGCAAAATCTTAGGTATCATCCCATCTTACTGGATGTAATCCTATTCCATGCTTACAACTACTGTGACTGATTTTAATCAAGTAAAAAGTAGTAGAGATGTGAACAGGATCTGAAACAGTGATGTAAAACCGGAACAAGAACAGTGAACATTGATGTCAAACAGGAACAGAAACAGTGATGTAAAACTGGAATAGTGAACAGTGATAACAGGAACAGGAACAGTGATGTCAACATGAACAGTGAACAATGATGTCAGACAAGAACAGTAATATCAACATGAACAGTGAACAGTGGTGTCAATTAGTTTTTTTTTTTTCATTTAAGGTTTAAATCAACCAAGATTTCAAATCGATTTTTCATTAAAGATATAAATCAAGTCAACAATGTCAAATCAATTTTTTTTCCTCCATTAAAGATGTAAATAAAATCAAAATGTCTAGGGATAGAATTTTACTCACCTCTTTTTGCAAGAATCCCAAGATTTGGGCAAATTTCTTCCTTTAGCACCTCCCACCTTTTTCAACGTAAGTTTTTCTTTTCTTCTGTGTGTATCCAGAAAGAAAAAAGGAGGCTAGGGCTTAAATGAGTTTTTAATTAGGGTTTATTTGGCTAAACACAACCATCACTCATCTCTTATTCTTTTAACCTTTATTTCCCTCTAACCAATACCCTAACCATTACTTTCATGAAAGCCCAAACTCAAGCCCAAGAAAATTGAATAAAACCCATCAAGATTAGAGTTTAACTAAAGTATATGTGCACCCTTTTTTTTAGAGTGTGACTAATTAGTTTACTATAGGCAAATGTCTTATTTTTTTGGGTTTTCAAATTTTGGCTAAACACACACACACCTTATTCTATTTAGCCATGGCAAACAAAACAAATCTTTTTCCCAATAAATGAGATTACAATATATGCCACAATTAATAAATAAGAATTTTTTTTTTTTATATTTATTGAATTAGGCGGGTATTACATTGCATCTAATGGAGGAGGAGCATCTCGAATGGGATCTATCCTATCATAAAGATGTTGCATATGTAGAGTTTGGAGCGACATCTGATTCGTCTAAAGAAAAAGGCGGCCCTGATAAGGGGGTCGAGAGGCAGCACCAACAGATGTGTCTCCTATTTCTTCTTTTGCTAAGTCTGGTTTTGTTGTATCTGACTCTCCTCCTGATGAGGGGTAAATCGTGTACTTAAGTTTGTAAATGAATAGTACTTTGCACTTTTTTGTCTTCCTTTGCTTTTCTGCTAGTTTGTATATGCTTTGTCTTATTTTGACATTAGTTGTCAGACGAGGAACTTTGTTGGGCTAGGTAGCTCATGTTTGATTCGTTGTTGGGAGCTCGGGCTTCTTATGCTGCAGTAGTTGGTGCAGTTCTAGTCAAATTCCTTTGTAGAAATCGGGGAGTGTAATCCACCGCTTGTCTGGCGGCTTGGTTGTTTGTTGGACCAGCAGTTGCTTCGCTCTTACAAGCGTATTAGTCAGACTGTGGTCCTAGTGCTTGCGCCCTTATAGATGAGTTGACAGCAGTCTTTGCGAGTCATCAAGGTCGAGTTTTCAGAACTCTAACCGGATGTTTGACTCATTTTTATTTGTTATTCGTATAATAGGCTTAATTGGATCGGGGGTTGTTAATGCCAATTATGACTGACTAAATCGGGGTTAGGTTTCGGCAACCATGTTGGTCCTTGGCAAGTCGTCTTCACTAGGCTACATGACCACTAACTAAGCTCCCACTTTCTAACCCATCTTGATCCGTTCATGGAGGAGGAATTGGAGCGAGCCAGCAGTTATCATCGCCAATCGCCCTTACTAAACTTTTGGCGACGGTTCGACGATCATTGTCTATAGTTGGTCAATGATCCCTGGCAAACCTTCTTCACCAGGCTACATGAGCATTGACTAAGCTCCCACTTTTTAGGCCATTGGAATCCGTGTGCAGCGAACTAGGCTTCAAGCAAACCAAAACCATCATCATCAGTGGCCACTAACTAAGCTTTGGTCGGGGTTCGGCGATCACTATCTGCATACGAGTAGTGACCTCTAGTAAGCCATCTCAATCAGGCGTTGAGAGTATTGACTAGACTCCCACTTTCGAAGCCGTCGGAATCCATTATGCATGGACTAGGCTTCGAGCAGAGCAGAAGCTATCATCGTCGGTCGTCACCGACTAAGCTTTGGTCGGATTTAGTCTCTATCATCTATGTTTGGACAATGATCCCTGGCAAGCCATCTCAATTAGGCATCAAAGTGCTGACCAAGCTGGCACTCTCTAAACCGTTGACACCCATTTAATTTAACGGATTGGGCGTTAGAGCGTACCAGAAGTTGTTGTCATAGGTCAAAACTGACTAAGCTTTGGTTAGAAAAAAGATTTTGGGCGCGTAAGTCTGACTTGGGGATCGTAACTTACTTAGCTCGCACATAAAATCCTAGGAGCATAAGTCTGACTTGGGGGTCCTGACTTACTTGGCTCGCCTATATGTTTTCGAACGTGTAAGTCTTACTTGGGGGTCCTGACTTACTTAACTTGCCTGTGAGATTATGGGCATGTAAGTCTTACTTGGGGTCCTGACTTACTTAACATGACTGTGAGATTCTGGGCGTGTAAGTCTGACTTGGGGGTTCTGACTTACTTAACTCGCCTGGCGGTCTGATTCCAGTGTCGAATCAATTGATCGGACTAATAATAGGTTGAACGTCTTTAGGGAACATCAACTGAATAATAGCAGAGTTGATGCCTTTGGTTTAATAATAATATTTTGAAGGCGCGCTCCTTATTCTGTGGGCGCTGATGGCTTTTGCTATTTTTTCTTTTGAGTGTGCTGGGCCGGATCTGGCAGGGCATAAGCTTGGGCCCATTAGTTGAGGGGGCCATTTAGAAAAATATTTGTGGATCAACGTGCCAGGGATACATTGCATTCTACGAGACGGTTCAGCATCGATTATTCCCCCCAGTTAATGGGGCTGCCTATAGGGCCATTAATTCAAAAGATGTGGACTTGTACAGTTGTTATTAGAACCGTAATTTTCCCAATTTCCCGTACGACATTTAATGTTGAAGTAATTGCTTGTTGACGCCTCTTCATCAACCATTTCACCAATATATGGGCTGGCTATTCCGCGTTCAAGCACTGCAATGCAAATAGTAGAGCATGTTAATCAAATGCATATTACCAGAGAGTTTGTTTTGGATTTTTCAAATGCTGAAGGTAGATCTCCTTCACTGGAGTCTTTGAATGTTCAGACATTTTTGCCGATGAGTCTTGATAAGACTTGTTGTTATGAGGTGTCGCCTGATCTGGATGGGCACTGGATTGATCTCGTGAGATCTTGTAATATCTTCCTATATTTCATATAAGAAGTGCAAACTATTCCTCAGGGGACAGGTTTGTCTTCCATTTTTTGTGGCTCCTCAGTTCTCACTCACCGCTGTTGTTGGGTGATAATACCAGCAACTAGTTTGTGGCGTTTGTCCACTCTGGGTTTCACGTGTGATGCCCCGACTGTAAGGCAGGTTGGCATAGTGGGGTTCTGATGAATGCGACCTTCTTTCCAGTGATGTTCACTCAGTCGGTCGTCCTTTTTTTTGCCTCCTACTATTCCAGTTTATGTCCCTTTTCCGCAGGGTAGTCCGCCGGGTTGAAGACGTCTGAGTTTCTTTTCGAGGCTCGTGTTGGCACCTTTGAACCATCTTCGCAAGTCTATTTGTCGGAGTAATGAATTGAGTGTTTTCTTTCGTTTCCTGTTGTGGACATTTTACTTTCACCACCTTCTCTTTTGGAAGCGGAATAACAAATCAGAGTTTCTACCCTTGTTTCAGCAGATAGATGCTACCATAAGACTTAGATACTTGTAGTGTATAAATTGATGTACTAGTTGGTTGGCAAGCTTTGTAATAACTCTCATTGCAATCAATAAAATCTTATTTATTTCTGGAATGTGTCATGTACGAACAACTCTTCTATACTGAAATGAAAAACAGAAACAAGAAATGAAATCAAAGCAACAAATAATTTAACTCAGAGCGGATACTAAGTTAATCCGGCTCTGAAGGAAACGCAAATGGTCCTGGCTCGGATTGCATTGTCTCTCTAACAAAGTTTTTTTTAAAGCTAACGATGTTACTGAATAGTAGACTTCGTGCTGGCGGCCAGTTCCTTGCTGATGAACATGCTCTTGGAGTTGGTGCCCGTCTGCTGAAGTATTGTTACTTAGCTCTTTGTTAGTCTGGATTGTCTCACTAGCTTTGACTTTTGAATCTCCGTAGAGCTACTGCTCGGTTATTTGGGCTCCTCCCAAGGATTGTGATTTCGTTTTTCGAGATGATTTCGGTCCCTCGATTTTAAAAAATATTTCGTTATATGTAGAAAAAATGTAAAGATTTCAGTTGTGATTTCCAATTTAACAATATAAATTATGCATTTTCAACTATTAAATACTACATAAAAAGTCTCATACAACTCATAGTGTCATAAAGACTACATATTATATAAGAATCACTCATGTAACAAACTATTAATACTAAAATAACATTATAGGATGTTAAAATATACGGAGCTTAAAATATTTATTGCTTTTCTCCAGAAAATTTTGAAATTTTTTGGATTTCGAAAGAGATTTCGGTAACATCAAAATAAGAAATATTTCGTGAAATCACATTCCTTGGCTCATCCACCTTCATAGAGTAGTTCACCTTTTTTTGTCATGGCCCAATGCCTGACATGTTGGCTCTATGTGCCCGAGCTGTAATTGGCAACAGTCCAGCTACTTCAGGGCTGCATAATGGCAATCTCTTGCTGGTGATATCCCCCGAATATCCCCGAATAGACACCATCTCAGTATGAGGATCGACAGGTGAAGGTAGATCTCCTTTACTGTAGTCTTTGAACTCGCGTGTGTTGCACCTGTCGATCCTCATACTGAGATGGTGTCTACATTTTGGTGAGTGTCCTCTTGCGGGACCTGTTTGACTGCTCTCCCTCAGGACCGACCCCCCATGGAGGACGTAGATGACGCGTCCTTTTCGATCTTCTTGACAGCGTCCGCTCTTTCTTTTGCTCGGCCTCGCTTCCTGTCCGATCCTAGGAACTCCTTAAGTTTGCATTTTCTTATCCAGTACTCGACTTCTCCTCTGAGGTTTTTGCAATCCTCAGTATCATGTCTGCCTTCCTTGTGGTAGGCGCAATATTTGTTGTTGTCGCGCCTAGCAGAGTCTCCTTGCTGCTTAGGCGACCACTTCAGCTTTTTCCAATCCTTGATGGATGTTAGACAGACTGGTGTTGAGAGAGGTGACAAACCTGGACCTGACATAATTCGAGGCCTTGTCCTGCCTGGGGCAGCCTGAGTCGGTCTTGTTGTCTATGCACTTACTCTTGTTACTGTCATCGTCCTCTTTCTTCTTCTCCTCTTTCCTATCCTTTGGGATAGAGGGTTTCTTGTCTGACTCCGCCTCTTTTTTGGCGACCAACATTTCGTCCAGAGTGATGTATCTATGGGCATCTCTGAGCAGTTCGTCATATTAGTTAGGGGTTCAGGGTGAGGAAATCATAGAGCTTGCCTCTTCTAAGACCCGAAGTGAAAGTCGTGACAACAGTGTCATCACTACACCCGTCGATGAGGGTCGGCTCATCATTAAAACGAGTGATGTACTCCCATAACGTTTTGTTCTGTTTTTGCTTCAGGGCCAGCAGATAATGCGAGTCCCTCATGAGCCTTTGGCTTCCCACGAACCGTGTAAGGAACGCCAATGCCAACGACTAGAAAGAATCAATGGATTTCAGAGGAAGGTTGTGGAACCACGTCAGTGCTTACGTCTTCAGGCTTGCGGGGAATGATTGGCACATTATTGCATGAGACCCTTCTTTGAACTCCATAACATGCTAGAATTGGTGTAGGTAATCGGTCGGGTCTCCCGTCCCGTCATGATATGGTCCATGAACGGTGGGGTGTATTTCTTCGGCAGTGGTTCGTCAATGATATGGTCCATGAACGGTGGGACCGTGAGACTGAACAACACATCTGGGTTTGTGACCCGGTTGCGGAGGGGGTTGTGCGAGACATGCCTCCTGTCGGCTCTGGGCGTTAGGTCTTTATTGGTTGTGCCTCCGCCTCTTGTCCATTAAGAAGTTGTTGGGTCCGCTTGGCTCTCTTGAACATGCTCTCTAGAACTTTCAAAGGAACAAGCCCTTCATTGCTCACGGTCTCCCTCTATAGGTGGAGGATTCCGTTGTTTGAGAGCCACCAGTTTCTCTGCGATCTGCTACATTTATGTTGAGAGTAGGTCCACCCTCAAGTTTGATGTGGCCACCACCGGCGCGGGGATCTGAGGAGGCTCCGCCTGTGCCGGTGGTGGAACTGGTGGCGCTCTTCTGGTTTGAGCGTTCAAAGGCTTGACGTCATCTTTATTGTTGTGAAACCTTGTCGTCATCATCTCATTGATTATCTGGAAAATGTGGAACTACAGTTCTTTCTGGGGAACTTTGTCTTTCCTCACGGACAAAGCCAAACTGATGTAGTCGATTTCTGTTCTCCTTCCTCGATATTTACCTAGACCTACACAAGTAGCAAACATGAGCCAAGGACCATCGTGTGGTGGATGATGGCACTCCGATGCTTAAGTTAGATAAGGCTTAGGAGATGCTTAAAACTGTAAACTGAATTATATTGCGTACATCTAGTTCATCGACCTTATCTCCTTTTTATAGTGAATTTGTCCTTGTTCAGCTAGTTTAGGAAAAGTGATCTTGTTTTGGAGATCCTTTCCTGATTGGGAACTGTTCATGTGGGATAGTTTTCCTTCACAACTCGTGCTTCTAGATCTGCGGGAGAGATTTCTCTTTTTGAGCGTTGTCGATGCAAGAAAGTTTTTTTGCCTGACTTATACTCTAATATATGATTTTTAATCGAACCCAATGTGTTGTTGGTCTGCCTGTCTTGGGTAGATATCTCAGATACTTGCCTTAGAGGTCTTACGAGTATTGGGATTGAGCGCGTGACGTGCGGGCTTACTGGTGACTTTCTGGATTCTGCCAATGATGGGTTTGATGTTGTTTGGGCCTCGTTGGATTGTGCGTGCAATCGAGTCTGCTTCGTTCTGTTGACGAGATTATCATGATACGTGCACGGTGCTGATCAGAGGACATTTGATGTATCATCAGCTACTCCCCCAAGTTAGTGAGACGTCTTATCGGTCTACCAGGTCATTTTTTTTACCCTTAACCCTCCCAAATCCCCACCCATGTCGCCGTCCGGGTTCAAACCTGTGACGTGTGATTTCATCTGTCACACCGCTACCAACTCAACTGGTACACCTTGGTTGTATCATCAATAACCCTTCTCCCTCGTCACATATACAAATATTTTTTTACCGCATGATCTCACTCACCCAACAATGAGGAACATAATATCTCACATCAGTTATGTCCAAGGAATGAGATTTCGACAAAAAATTATATTTTTGAATTATGAAAATAAAATAGCGACATTTTTTTTGCAAATGTCGCCTAAAACTACACAAAACATGCCTAATGTTATAGTTTTTCGGCTGAAACTTTTTGACGCACTTCTTCCTCCTCCCTGTTGCATCTCCTTTTCCCTAGTCCGCATTTCATCTTCCTCGATTTCAATCCATCAAAGCGAAACGATTATCTTTCTTCTTATTCTTATAAACCAAATTTACTGAGAGACGGAGAGAGTTGAATACGAGATAAAGATATGCAAATGATTTAACTTTGGCGATTTGAGGGAGTTGAATTTTGTGCGTATGACTTGAAATGTAAGACCTTCATCTTTCATCTTTTTTTTTTGTATATTTATATGACCTCAAAATTTATTATATCTTTTTATGTATCTTCAAATTTTTATATTTTTTTCTTTATACATTGAATTTTTTCTTAAAATTAGGAGACCGAAATTATTTCGAAAAACAAAATTACAATCCTTGATTATGTCTAACAATGCCTCAGATTCAAACATCTCCAACAAAGATTGAGAGAATGAACCCCAAAGTTGAAATTTGATTTCCTCTTTCTACATGAGAGATAGAGAGGGAGGTACCACATTGATATGATTCAGTTTTGTTGCAAATCATGTTGTTGAATAGCGTAGCTACCATTACATAACGACACGCAAATCTAAAAATGTAAAAAACTATCCAAATCGCTACCAACTGGTGCTTGAAAATCCCAACATCTAAACCCCTGCAAAATATTGAAGGATTAACATGTAACAACCAGATTGGTGGAGTCGGGATGCAACTTCATAAAGAACAAAACTGCGAAGCGGAGTGGAGTGGAAGATGACGGCTTGCTGGCTACCAGTTTTCGATTCGAAGTGATGGAGATGGTGACAGTCTGAGAGAGGCTTAGGATTTTGTTTGTATATAGCCTAGCCCCAATTCTAGCTAGCCTGGGAAAGGGGCGAGGTTGCTGCCTGGGTGGGGGCAAATGTACACTTTTGCCCCCCCCCCCCCCCCCCCCCCTCGTTAACCACTTTTTGGAAAAAGGTTTTAAATAGGGGGGGCAAAAGTGTATTTTTGCCCCCCAAGCAGCTGGGCCCAGGCCAGCAAGAATCAAGAGACAAAATTACCCTCATGATGTTGAATCATTGAGGGCAAATTTGTCTTTTCATTAACGGTTAAAGCATTTACAACTCTTGGAGATTCCATATAATACTTGCAATCTTTTGTACATTGAGGTCTCATCCCGTCAAAATTAAACAATGATATGCTCCACTTTTGGAGCGAGAAACTATTAGTTAA
The DNA here is from genome assembly GCA_963556465.1 of Berberis vulgaris. Classification (NCBI taxonomy): domain Eukaryota; kingdom Viridiplantae; phylum Streptophyta; class Magnoliopsida; order Ranunculales; family Berberidaceae; genus Berberis; species Berberis vulgaris. Next base: position 69,610,773 of record OY747134.1, on the reverse strand, counting down.
TTTATTAATCGTTTTAAAGCCAGAAATAAATAAGTAATAGTCACATGATTATTAAAAATGCAAATGCGTAGTCATTGATCCAAAACATACATAATGTGTAATAACTAATAATTGAACGTTGATAAAAAAAAAATAGAATTTTGAATTTGTATTTTAGCCTATAAATACACTAATCTTTTATTAAAAAATATCAATTAAATTAATTTTGATTATGAATGGTGGTGTGTTATGCAAAAAAAATTGCAAGTAATCCACGAAATAAATAATTAAAGATAAAGTTGTAACTAGTGTGGGTATATAAAGTTATTCTTTTTTTATTATTATTATTTTGGCAAAGTTGGTAAATAAGTCATGTTTTAAAAACCAACAATTCCAATTTTGCAAATCTTTGGTATTTCAATGAGAAAGGGCATTAAGATCATTTTATATTGGTCTTGGTCCATTTATACTTAAATGGTAGTTGACTAGAAAGTAGGATTGAAATGCCTACAAGCCCAAAATTTGGGACTTGTAGGTCATTTTCTATAAATGGTTTTCGAAAAAGATTGTTCACCTCCTCAAGTCTTCCTCATCGTATATTAGAGCACATTAGGAAGGTATCTGTGCATACCCCACACTTTTCATTGCACCGTTCACATGTCTTTTTAACTTGCGTGATATAACATGCAACATTTGTGAGATCACATAAGCAAATAGTACATTCCAATTAAAAAATAAAATTTTGGGTTTCCAACTATCAAGACCTATTGCTCACTACTAATTTGCTATCCCTTTGTACAATTTGATAGCTAGTCATCCTCGCACCCACTTAGTTCATTGTTAGGGTCAGCATTGAGGTGGATTTACACGGATATTCGCCTTCCCCTTTCCAAATGGGGTGGATTTGCATTTGGCTTAACATATTTAGAAGCGAATATGGATTTGGCCATATCCACCCCGCGGATAACCGTTTATATAAATATATTATTAAAATAACATTATGAAATAAAAACCCTAAATCCTAAATCTAGTCTCCAATCTCCATTGACCACTCACAGCTCTCTTATCTCTGGCCTCCATTCTCCATCGATGGCGCCTTTTCTGGATCAACTGTCGTCCAACCTCCATCGCCTCTGACAGATGACCCTTACCTCCACCGCTCTAGTAAGTTCATTTTCTTCCGAGATGTCTGCAAATCATTCAACGAATGAGACTGACTCGAAAGATCTGGACTTGAATTTTGATACAGCTCATAAAGAGGAGAATGATGAGGTTTCTAGGGTTAGTAATGTGAGAGAGAGTTTAGTTGCGATCAATGTTTCTGTGTCTGAAACCCTAATTGAGAGAGCAGATGATGTGGTTATGTGGGTGTTAATTGTTCCCAAAAACCGGCTGAAACAAACTCAATGGCAAAAAGCGAATCGAAACGAATGCAGATCAATTTGGTTTCGGTTTTATTTTTTCCACACCCGAGATAACCAAACCGAACCAAAAGAAAAGAAAATTAAAACAAAACCACCACAGAGAAAGACTAGAATGACTAAGGCAGTAAGACTAGTGGGCTATTAGTTTCACATGCACTCTCAAAACAACAAAAATGGCTAGTGGTTTCACATGCACCACAAAAGCAGTCTATCCCACCGCTCTCTCTCTCTTATCTTGTTTCTTATCATTGAAATTCAATAAATTCTCTTTCTCTTCCCTTGTTTCTTATCTTTGAAATTCAATAAATTCAAGAAGAAATCATTAAAATAGCTATCTTGCAGAAAAATTGAGAACAAAAATCCATTTACAAGTTCTCATCACTTATATAAAGAAGAAATTTTTGTTGTTGGTCTATTAAGACTTTCTTGTTGCCCTTGTTCACATATCTTGAACACTCAAACCTGGTGGAAGAGACTGCTTCAAGTTGTCAGCCTTATTTGAATCAAACGCATAAAGGGTGTACAAATACTTGGAGCATCGAACCTTGAACTTCACCACACCACCACAACCAAAGATGACACCACCTTTCACTTCTATACCACCACTATTCCCACCACCACTACCAATACTACTACACACATGATTGGTGTCTCTTCCACTTCTTTAGACCACTTACAACATTAGAAATCAGGGGATGCATACAGTGATACCCATGGTGATAGTAAAAGTAGCATCACCAATCAGTAATAGACCGCCACCGCTATGGAATTTCAAGGAATTCATAATGCCAGTATCGTCGAGTGGGGGCAGTGGGTTCCCAGATGAAAAATGACTTGGTGTTGAAGGGGGCGGTGGAAGAGGGAGGAGAAAAAAATAGAAGGGAAAATCGAAACCGAATTGAATCCTTTGGTTCGATTTTGTTTTTTTGTTCGAAAAATATGGAAATGGAACTGAATCCCTAGTTCGGTTCGGTTCTAATTCAATTTTGAACCGACTGAACCAATTAACACCCCTAGTGGTTATGGCGACTGAAGGGGAGATGATTTGGTTGTTCGTGATGAACAGAACGATGAAGCTATGAAAAACAGTGAAGGTGAAGAGAGAGAAGAAGGGGTTGTAGTTGGTGGTGGTGGTGGAAGAGTGGAAAAAGAATGAGAATTTGGGGTTTGCGGTTGAGGTGGGGGGGAGAGGAAGGTGAGGATGGGTGGGAGGAGAAGGAGGATTCATGGGAAAGTAACAACAACAATAGAGAGAAAAAGTAGTTTCAAAAAACCATATGAGTAGACCATTTGTTTACGACTAGAATTTGGGGCTTTAAAGAAAGCCCATCTGAGACCAAAAATAACTTATGCGGATAAACAGGGTGAGCCATGTCGGTTTTTATAAAATAAATAAAAATAAATGGATAAGCGGGGATCTGCTCTCACTGGCGGGGGTGGGGATCCTTCTCCGTCACATAGAACATTATATACTTGCAATAGGTTGTTGCAGCCCATTCATCGAAAAGGAAAGGTCAGAACCTATTCATTCACCATTTGCTAATTGTCATCAATTGATTTTTTTTTTTCCCATTTTTACTGGAACATCACACCTTTCTATCCCCTTTGTTATGATTCATTCAATAAACCATTATCGACATTAAGCATCGTAAGTGGCATGTTAGAGTGAAGGAAAGGAGGTAATTAGGCTTTTGAGAAAATGAAATTACATGGAAGGGAAATTAATGAATATTTGATATGAGAGAATGAACAAGAGATGGTTTGAGATGAGACCAAAGCTAAAACTGCAAATATACAACAAAGTATTTTTTATTCTGAGATTTTTCTTTTTCTTTTAATCAACTATATTAGGAATAAGAACAATATATTTCATCGCTAACCATACATGGGTACATGTAGAAAAAAAAAAAGAACATCTTTATCATGATTATTTAGTGATAAAGCGCCCTTAGCAAGTAAACTCCCTATTAAGGGCGAAGCTCCTGTTCCAAAACTTTGCTCCAGCTGTTTGGGAGCAAACTAACCTTAAATCCTTATTCCCCATAAGTTATGGAATCTCTCCAAATTTTAGATCCTTGGTTCCGCAAATTTCTTTCAACATTGTTATCATATTATAAAATTATGTTATAATTATGCGTTTACTCTAATCTTAGTAAAAGTCAGTAACACTTATACATACACCTTCCTTGGTGGTTCAACTTGATGAGAAGCAACCAACAAATTTTTGATGGGGTCTTATTTGATGTGATTCACGTTGGGTTCATCCTGACCACGTTGTAAAATTTCATTCCAGTGCTTTATTGTGTTGTTTGAAATACATGGTCGGAATTGTGATTAATGAATTGTGAGGAACAACCACCTCATGTTGTATCAAATTAACAAAAGCTAATTAACCATATGATGGAGCAACCTATGACAACAAAACTACCATTATATTATTTGAAATTCAAATCTGGTATTTTACATCACAGAAAGGAAACTAATAGCAGGAAACATGCCGACCAAACAAAGACAGAATAATAAATTTCATCAAATAAACATGCAGTTCATAGGAGAACCCTTTCAGTAAAAAAACATTTCCTCCTTAGCCATGCCCATAAGGAAGAAAGGGATCACTGCTTGTACTGGGTTTTGGGTTGAAAGGATTATAAGCTGCCATTGAATTCATTGGCGCCATTGGACTCGCCACATCCATGGAGTTCACTGGATTCACAGCATTCATGGAGTTCATTGGATTCACCAAATTCACGGAGGTCATTTGATTCGCCCTCAATAAAGATAGCATCTTAGAAGCACTGTTCATCAGTTCCTTGCCACGATCAACAATATCTTTCTTAAGTTTGTGCAGTGAATCCCCAAATATTTTAAGTTGATCAGGGTTAAGGGTCTCAACTGGTGCATCCCACCAGCATTGACCCTTGCTAGCTTTTCGTATCTCTAGAAGTTGAATGCGTTTTTTCTTCTCTGCCTCCAATTGTTGTAGGACCTGAGCATACTCATTGCAGAGCTCTCGCTGTTGCTCACTATCTCCACGGTGGTGCCGAGCCACACTATGAGTGAGGTAACGATCTGCTACCGTCCCCACATTTGGATGTCCATAAGAATAGGGCTTCCCGGCAGGAGAAAAAACAACCACAGCAATCTCAGCATCACAAAGGACAGAAAGCTCATTGACTTTCTTGAAAAGTCCAGCCTTACGCTTTGAGAAAGTAACTTGCCTCGCCTCATTGCTCCCAATGCGCTTGATCTCTATCTTTTGACGACCCCTGCTCGGTGTCTTCGCCATTTTTGCTCACAGAAAGATTGGTAGGAGTGCTTCTGGTATTTATAGTAGCTTTCATTGGCATATTATACAATGCCAAAACTGGATGGAAATTAAGGTTTTGTGTCCAGATTCTCACTTTCTCCTACGTAGATGATAAATTACCTATTTTGTATAAAGGTATATATCCAAACCTTATCATCTCAAACACATGAGATTTATTGCATTCCAATTGGTAAATAGCTGGGTTGGATCCCAATTTTGCCATGTAATTCGTTGGATGAAATGCTGTCATGACAATAAGTCATTAATAGTAATAATATTAATATTAAAATTAATATCCCCAACCCACCAAAAAGTATCTCAATAACACGCCACATACTACTATAATCATCCAATGGTTCACATTTATCGATATGAGGAAGATACCATATTATGGATCAAGATTTGTGGGTCCTAAGTACAATTTATTTTACTTTGTTATTTTATATATGTATTGCAATTCAATGTAATGCACTTAATAATATTTTTTATATGACAGCTTTTTTTATTTTTATTGAATCCTAAAACTATTAAATGCTTCCAGCAGAGTTCTAACCATTTAACCAGTATAGTTACCAAATTTTCTTGATTGATCTATTACTTTTATAATGCTAAACTTCATGCTTATCTGCAGTGAATATTTTTTCAAGAGGCAAGTCTTGTTTGACACCATCAAAAGTATTCTCTCACACCAATATTTCATCTTTTTTTATCTCACACCACCACCTCTCTTTCACACAACCAATAAAATCAAAAATTTTAAATTCTCCCCTCTTCATTTTCTTCTCTGCTCTTCCTCTCTTCTCCATCAGACACCACCACCACCCCACCACCATCACCACCACCCTGTCACCATCACCACAACCTTGCCACCTCTCTCCCTCCCTCCACTGCCACTTTTCCCCTATTTTCTCCATCAAGCACCACCACCACCCCCTCACCTCTCTCTCCCTCTTTCTCCCTGAAAATAGGGTATTATCCCTGACTTTGGTTCAATTTAAACGCTCAATTGAGACCGATTCTCAAGCTCATCAAAACATAAAAATTGTACTACTCTTAGTCATCTAATCCACACAATTTGAATGAATTAAAAACGTTGTGAATTGAGCAACTTGTGGTCATTTTGCTAAACTCACTCAAAACTATTAAAAAAAAAATGATATTGTCCCTAATTTCAGCCAATTGATACACTCAATTAAGGTTGATTCTCAAGCTCATAAAAACATAACAATTGTAGTACTCTGAGTTACCTAATAAACACAATTTGAATCAGTTGAAAATGTTATGAATTGAGTAAGTTATGGTCATTTTTCTAAAGTTGTGCAAATTTGTTTCGTAATGAAAACGGGGTAGTATCTGTAACTTTCGGCCAACTTATACTCTCTATTGACAAGATCATCAAAACACAAATATTGTAATATTATGAGTTATCTAATAAACACAAATTGAATTACTTAAAAATGTTTTAAAATGAGAAATTCATCACCATTTTACGACAAACACTCAAACTGTCCAGAAAAAAGTCTGTTTTCACCCATCAAATTTAGATCTATGCAAAAGTGAGACTTCCACTCGCACTCGCACTCGCACTCGCATGGACCTTTGCGAATGTGAGACTCCCACTGGTATTTTCCAATGCGAATGGGTGAAAACAGACATTTTTTCTGGACAGTTTGAGTGTTTGTCGTAAAATTACCATAACTTTCTTATTCCAAAACATTTTCAAGTGATTCAAATTGTGTTCATTAGATACCTTAGATTACTATAATTTTTTATGTTTTGATGAGCTTGAGAATCGGCCTCAATAGAAAGTATAAGTTGGCCGAAAGTTAGGTACACTGCCTTGTTTTCATTGTGGGACAGATTTGTGTGACTTTAGTAAAAACGATCATAACTTACTCATTTCAAAATATTTTCAAGTGATTCAAATTGTGTTTGTTAGATAATGCAGAGTACTACATTTTTCATGTTTTGATGAGCTTAAAAATCGGTCTCAATCAAGCGTATAAGTTACCCGAAAGTCAGGGACACAACCCCATTTTCTTTTTGGGACAGATTGCGTGACTTTAGTAAAATGACCATAACTTGCTCATTTCAAAACATTTTAAACTGATTCAAATTGTATTTATTAGGTAACTCAGAGTACTACAATTTTTACGTTGTGATGAGCTTGAGAATCAATCTCAATTGAGCTTATCAATTAGCCGATTGTTACCATGTTTTTATGTTTTAAATGAGTGATAGCTAGGTTGTTTTGCGAGAGATGGGAAGAGGGGAGGCGGGCGGTGTCGGGGAGTGGGGTAATGTTGCTCCATTGTCTGTTGATCTACAGAGAAGTGAAGAGAAAAGACAAAGAAAACAGTGGAGGAGGATGGTACTTTTTTTTCCAAAAATAGTTTTTTGGGTGGTGTGGATTAGTAGGTAAAAGAAAAATATAAAAAATATGAATGGTGGTGTGGGACCGTACTTTTGGTGATGTTAAACAGGGCTTGCCTTTCCAATAATAACCCCAACTGTGGGCAACGCATGAAAGATTGAAAAAAGGGGATTCTAGTTTGTTTGTTTTTGAAAATTTGAATTTAAACAAGGCAATGACTACTCCACACCACCTAAAGTGTTGTCTCATACCACAATGTACTTTTTTTTCTACTAACCCACACCACCCAAAAAACTGTTTATGAAAAAAACAGTAACATTAAAATAGGGTAACTTTTCGACCAATTTAAACCCTCAATTGAGACTGATTCTCAAGTTCAACAAAAATTGTAGTACTCTGAGTTATCTAATAAATAGGACTTGAAAATGTATTGAAATGAGCAAGTTATGATTATTTTACTAAAGTCGCGCAAATCTATCTTACAATGAAAACGGGATAATGTCCCTGACTTTCGGCCAACTTATATGCTCAATCAAGACCAATTCTCAACCTCATCGACACATGAAAATTGTAGTATTGTGAGTTATCTAATATACACAATTTGAATCACTTGAAAATGTTTTGAAATAAGAAAGTTATGGCCATTTTATTAAAGTCGCGCAAATTTGTCCGAAAAAAAAGTTTGTTCGAATTGGGCAATGCGAGGATTGGATGAAACTTAGCCCAGATCAATGCAAAGTTTTGCCCAATCCTCGCATTGCTTAATGTGAATGGGTGAAAACAAACTTTTTTTTTCTGAACAGATTTGCGTGACTTTAGTAAAATGGTCATAACTTTCTCATTTCAAAACATTTTCAAGTGATTCAAATTGTGTTTATTAGATAACTCATAGTACTACAATTTTCATATGTTTATAAGCTTAAGAATCGATCTCAATCAGGCATATAAGTTGGCCGAAAGTCAGGGACACTACCTCGTTTTCATTGCGAGACAGATTTGCGCGACTTTAGTAAAATGAGCATAACTTGCTCATTTCAAAACATTTTCAAGTGATTCAAATTATGTTTATTAATTAACTCATATTACTACAATTTTTGTGTTTTGATGAGATTTAGAATTGATTTGAGCATATAATTTGGCCGAAGGTCAAGGACACTATCCGGTTTTCATTGCGAGACAAATTTGTGAGAATTTAGTAAAATTACCATAACTTGCTCATTTCAAAGAATTTTCAAGTGATTCAAGTTGTGTTTATTAGATGACTCAGAGTACTACAATTTTCATATTTTTATGAGCTTGAGAATCGGTCTCAATCTAGTATATAAGTTGAACCAAAGCAAGGGATAGTACCCTATTTTCAAAGACGTAGAGGGTGAGAGAGGTGGCGGGGGGGGGGGGGGGGTGGTGCTTGAATGAGAAAAGAGGGAGAAATGTGGCAGTGGTGGGAGGGAGATGGTGGTTATGATGGTGGGGTGATGGCGGTGTTTGATGGAGAAGAGAGGGAGGGATGAGAAGAAAGGAAGAAAAGAAGGGGAAAAAAAGATGAAGAGAGACAATTTCAAATTTTGAGTTTTTATTGGTGATGTGGGAGAGAAGTAGTAGTGTGGAAAATAAAGTAGGTGGTGTGGGAGAGAAAAAGTTGATCTGGTGATGTGGAACAGTACTTTAGGTAGTGTGGAGTAGTCATTGTCTTTAAAAAATTATGACCCCTTTCTTTTTTCACATTTTTATTTCATCTCCAAAACAATTTCTAGAAACTCTTCAAATTTTCAATGTCACACTCAAAACCAATACTATCTTTTTCATCCAAGATATTAAAAATATTTTGATTATTATCTTATTAAAAATGAATGTAAAAATAAACTAAAATATATATATAATACAAAAATGAGAATCGATGGTTCAAAACCATAATTCATACCCAATACATTTTTTTTTTGTCTTTTTGTATGTTTTTACACTTGGAGGACAAAATATAAATTATCTAAATAAAAACCCCAAGAATTTTAAGGTTTGACACGGCTATATAGTTAATGATGGTCGATGAAAAATCTATTTTTTGCTTGCAGCAAGCACCAAATATGGTGCATGGTGAATGGTAATAAGAGAAGGTTGATTTATTGCAATTTAAATGCACACCACTGTTATAATTCATGGAATCAACACAAAGCAAAGAAGTCGTACTTAATAACTAGGCACACGGAGCTTGAGGGTCTATCACGTCTTGACACATATCTCAAGGAGCACTTGTCAAATCGAACTAAACTTCAATATAATATTTAAAAATAAAAATTGATGCCTCCACAATCTGGTCTCCTATAGGTCTGACCTGCAAAACAAATGTTAGATTGTCAAATACCATCTTTTTGGTTGCTAAATGCACTCTGATGCTTAAGTCAGTAACTCAGTTGGAGATGAAGATAAATCTGGACAAAACTCAGTAAAAATTGCATACCTTTGTCAAATTTTCCTTTACCTTATATAATGGTCATTATTAATTATCTGCGTGACTTAAGCATATGAGGCGCAACGAGGACAAACGTTATTTGTAACAGTATCTTCCTTTATGAAGACACGTCCTTGGAGGCGTAATTCTCTCCATGACTCTTTTTCTCTATAATGTTCATCTTCTTTAAGGGAGAGCTCTATTGGGCCTTGATTTGGGCCTTTGACCATGATTTGTTCTGATGGGTCCTGTTTGGGCTTTTATAACTGGATCCACCCTTTCTGGGCTTTGTGAATTGATTTGGTCTTGAGATATTTGCTCCTCGTGATGGACAATCTCTACCGCATGTATGGTTGTGATAGCAGTCTTATTTGATGTATCATCAGCTACCCCCCCCCCTAGTTAGTAGGTATGCTGACGTGGCCACTAACTCGATGATGGTTGGATTTTCAATTTCATCATTGCATTTAATGTTATTAGCAGATTTTGGGTGAGGTTGATATCTTGATCTCTCGTTCATTCGATCATTTCCACACGCATTTTTTGGATTTCGTGCAACCATCATATCTCGCACATCATCCTATGAGCAGTCTCTTCATTGCGACTCTATAAAAAGGGGCGTGATAGCTTTGTTTCTCTCTTTACGTTGTCTTTGAAATTAGGTTTTATTCATCTCTCTTCTTCTTCGTTCTTTCTCGCTCCATTCCTTTTCAGTGTCTACCGGCAGTATACTAGATGGCGAGGCGTTTAGCGCTTGTGAAGCGTTCTTTTCACCCAAGAAGGCTTCGCAGGCGACATTAGATAGTGTTCGTTCGGACTACTCTTTGTCATCCGACCTCGAGATAGTTATGCCTAGGCAGAATGATAGTCCTTGTTGTCCAAGGGCTGGTTATATTGCACTTTATGTTTCAGTCTAATCTTCGATTTCCAGTCCCAGAGATTTTTTGGGAATATTTAGATTTTTTGGGTATTCCTCCTACTCAAATGGGTCCAACGACTGGAGAGTAATGGTTTCTACTTATGCGAGAGCCATTCTTTCTGGCATTCCCTTTACTGTTAGGGTTTTGCATTCGGTGATTGGTCTTTCGATGACCAAGAATATTTGCTTCCTCCATTTTCCTGTCTGTTTTGGGAAAGTTAGCGATGACATTAGGGACTGGCCGAGGTTTTGGTTTTATGCTTCTACCAACTCCGGCCATTTTAACTTGCGAGGTTGTCAAATTATACGATTGTTCCGAGTCCCCAACAAACGAAGGGATCTGCAATTGTCTGTGGAAGAACAGATGATCAGTGATCATTTCTTGAAAATTTCTATGGTTGTTGTGGAGTCATTCCTTGCTGAAGATGTTGTCGTGCGTAGTGGCTTGTACGCCATGAACCAGGCAGAACGGGCTTCGCTTATTGAATCTCGAGTTGTTGAGATCAGCGCTCGTGCTGCTCCTGTTGGTGTTAGTGATGCTAGCATTGATGGAAAAGTGAGTTTTGACAAGGATGTTACGGATCTCAATGCTCCTGTTAACATTGGTGTTGCTGGCCCGACCACCAGAAAGAAAAAGCTTCCGAGGCATGCCAGTCCGTCAAAGCAATTGGCGATAAGCCCTGGCCATGTTCCCAAGAGGAAACGGCTTTCCGGTTCTACTCGGGGTACTATTCGAACTGCTCCTCGTCCAAGTTCTTCTAATAAGGAAGGTAGGAAAGAGGATGGCCTTTCCCTCAAGGAGATAAATCTGGCGATAAATAGGAGTAAGAAAGAAATAACTCGTCCGTTGGATGATAGTGAGAATAAGCTCATTTTGGCTTATGGTGTGCTCAACTTCGTTGAGTGGTCCGATGATGACCCTCGAGTTGTTGACAACAAGATGCTTCAGTTTGTTGTGCAGTTTGTTGTGGAGCAGTCTAAGGATCCAAATACGACAAAACGACTTCGAATTTGATCATCGATGCAAACAGGAGGTCATTAATCACGGTTAGAGTTCTGAGGCTCTTCCTCTTCCTTCTTTTTCGACTCGTGTTGATGATGCAGTAGAGTTCCCTATTCCTTCTCCTGTTCATCTGACTTCTTCTGTTGTTGATGCTATGGCCGCTTGTTTCACTGCTGCCACTCATTCGCAGCGAAAAGGCAAGAATGTTTTTCTATCGTTACTGTTATTTCAACTGTTCTTCCTGTCGTTGGGAGTGGGTCCTCTGTACTTCCCGATCTTCGAGTTCTTCATCCACGAATTAGTTGGAAAGAACCCAACCTGGAAGACATTCATATTAAGTCGGATGTGAGGTTTGGCTGGTTTACTAAGATTGACGTGCAGGATAGTGCGCGCAATTTAATCAAAGAGTGGCATAGGCGAACGGTGGAGAGATCTTCGATGCTTGTGTAGAAGCTTAGCAGCCAAATCGATTACAACCTCAAGCAGATAATGGATGGAATGAATCATCTCACTTATGTTGGGTGATGGGGTCGGACTATCAGGTCGCTCGTGGCCAGGTGGTTGCTCCTAATAGGAAGATTGCAGCGCAGTTACCAGTCTTTTCTCATGTTCTTTGTCAATTGGATGTGTTGAAAGTGCAGTGTGCGTATCAGAAGAAGGCAGTTGGGGCTACTCAGGCATCTCTAAGGGAGGTGGAGGCTATGCAAGATGGATCCGCTGCTAAGCTTGAGTTTTCGATGGTTGAGTTGAACGGAGTCTGTGCTCGGCTGGACGAGGTGGAGAGGGAGTTGTATGTTGCGAAGGCTGATCATGATGAGGCCATGCCTTTTTTTATTCAGCAATCCGTCAGTCATAAGGGTGCTGAGGAGCGGGTGGAACAGTTAACAACTGCGCTTGAAAATGTTAAGTCGGATGTTTTTGCAATGTTGACCACCATTGAAGAGCAGCTTATCTAGACCAATAATGAGGTTGTTGCAACCAAAAACAAGTTGACGATTGCGGAAGCATAGGATTGGAGGAGAGTTGTTGATGGATGAGTTGAACTTCTTGACTATATTGAGGGAGATGGTTTTGATTTGTCCAATTATCATGGTTTAGTCGACCAAGTTTTCGAGGATGATGGTGGCGAAGAAGGTGTTCTGAATCCACCAAGTCATTCGGTGGACAAAAAACCATCATTTTTCCTCCTTCCGATCTTGCTTCATCATCTAGTCTTGATGTCGAAGAAAGAATTCTATTTCTTCCTGCTACTGATGTTGTTGCCCCTCATCCATCAAATGCTTCTGCTGGCGATGTTTTGATCACCTCTACTATATTTTCTCCAACTATTCTATCTTCTTCTCCGAATGTAACAGAATAGCTAAATGAACATCTTTTCCCTTTTGACGTTCTTGTGTTGTCCTTTGTTTGCTTTCATTGCTTTTTGACTTGCATGTTCTTCCTTTATAGTCGTAATTTGTCTCGGATCAATCATGTTAACTCACCATACATGATAAGTGTTTGTTAACCCTGTTGTTTGTACTTTCCGTACTTTGGTAATTTAGGTTTGTCTGTATTTTCGTTGTTGCGCTCGTTTGTTGACCATCGAACCTTTTACTCTACGACCTTGTTGATCAGGCCATAAAGCTTTACTGGCTTTGATTTACTCGTTCGAACTTTTGTGTGTCTACTTTGTTGTCGGATGTGTTGGCTACACCAGAAGGTTTTATGAGTAGGTCTTGACTTGTGTGTCAAGGATGTACTTTGTGGTCTGACGAGTTGATCGGGCCAGAAGGCTTTGTGAATACGTTTTGACTTATACCTCTTTTACTTCATGATTCGATATATTAGTCGGTTAAAAGGTTTTTTACTAATGCGTCTTGATTTACCCGTCAGACTTATACTTCGTGGTCCGACATGTTATTCAACCAGAAGGTTTTTTACGAATACACCTTGATTTACACTTCCAGACATTTACTTCGTGTCAAACATATTAGTCGGTCCGAAGGCTTTACGATTAAGTTGACTTGTTTGTCCCAACTTTTACTTCGTTCTCCGATGCATTGGCAAGTCTGAAGATTTTACAAGTAAGTTGACTTGTTTGTCCCAATTTTACTTTGTGGGCCGACATATCGGTCGGTCCGAAGTTTTTACGAGTAAGTTGACTATTTGTCTCAACTTTTACTTCGTTGTGCAACGCATTGGTCTGTCCGAAGTTTTTACGAGAGAGTTGACTTGTTTGTCCCAACTTTTACTTCGTTGTTGATGCATTGGTCAGTCCGAAGTTTTACGAGTAAGTTGACTTGTTTGTCCCAACTTTTACTTCGTGGTCCGACATATCCAAAGTTTTTACAAGTAAGTTGACTTGTTTGTCCCAACTTTTACTTCGTGGTCCGACATATCGATCGGTCCGAAGTTTTTACAAGTAAGTTGACTTGTTTGCCCCAACTTTTAAATCGTTGTCCGACGCATTCGTCAGTACGAAGTTTTTACGAGTAAGTTGACTTGTTTATCTCAACTTTTACTTCGTGGTCTGACATATCAGTTGGTCCAAAAAATTTACGAGTAAGTTGACTTGTTTGTCCCAACTTTTACTTCGTGGTCCGACATATCGATTGGTCTGAAGTTTTTACGAGTAAATTAACTTGTGTGTCCCAACGTTTACTTCATGGTTGATCAGACAGAAGTTTTTTGTTTGTGTCTGACTTATACGTTATGACCTTTTGTTCATGGCTTGATATGCTAATTGTTTCGCATTGTCTGGCTTTGATGCCTTAATTTTACTGTTTGGACATAAGATGGAGGGTTTGAACTCTGAGTGTTATTGATAATCACATTTCGGGTGCTTAATAATCTATGGTAGTAGTGGTCATTCTCTTCTCATAAGGCTACATTATGTTGTAGAATCCACTTGTGAATATGCATCACGTCTCTCTGATTGCTACTCGATTGATGTTGTTTCTTATTACATGATTCTACCCCAAATGTGCATTTCTCCGGGTTCATATTTATTTTGTATCTTCGAAGCTAGGAGAAATCATGCTCGAGGTCTTTGATATGATCCGTTCAGCGTAGGCTACATCCATTATTTTACCGATCTGGTCTCTAAACATTTTGTTGACCAGTCGCTGGTACGTGGCTCCCGCGTTCTTTAGTCCGAATGGCATAACTCAGTAACAGTATATACCTTTTTTTGTTATGAAAGACTTTTTTGGTCAGAAAGGTGCATTTGTATCTGATTGTAACCAGAGTACGCATCCATGAAGCTGAGGAGTTCGTGTCAAGCAGTGGCATCCACTATTTGGTCTATGCGCGGGAATGGGAATCTATTTTTCGAGCAGGCTTTGTTTAGATCAATGATAAGAGGTTGATTCCTGTGCGTCCTTGTTGTTTGAGGGGTATTCGTGTCTGATCTTTGATCGGGTTTAATTTTGTAACACCTTGGAGTGTGGTTTGGTGTGCCTTGACTTGAATGGACTGTGTCTATGCTTAACTCGTTCGTTGCAAACTTCTTCCTTCCTGATTCTCCTATAGTTTTGATAGTCTTTCATTACGTATATTGTTGTCACAATGTAGCTAATAAACTCGGAATGCTTCTTGATCAAATCCTTGGGTGTGTGCTCTTGACAGGTGATTTCGGCGAGCGGAGTAGAATCCAACACCGAATTGTCCAATCATACTCACATCAGCACCAGCTGCCAGATCTTTTAAATCAAGTTTTATCAAATTTGTTTGCGTCAGTTCCGTTGTCAGTAATGGAGGAGGCATTGTTGGCCTTGTCAGGGATAATGTGGATCAAGCTTGTGTTCGTTAGTGAGGCCTTCAAACTCGGTCAGTTGGTTGATCTCCGCCTGAAGTTTGAATTTCTCTGCATCTCTTATTGTGAGTTGTTGTAGTGGTTCTTCTGGTCTTGTTCGATGATGGTGGCGCTCATATCCGATCTATCGAGTGGGCGGTATCGTTGGTCACTTCTTTGATTGGACAGATTGTTCGTTTCCTCCAACTATGCAGTGTAAGGCGTATATCAGTTCTTTGGGTTGCTATTTTGATCCCACTGCGGTATCCGCCTTCTCTTTCCCTTTGGGCTGCTTATCTGGCAGCCTGACGAATTCCTCGAGTCTTCCTCTTTGAATCCAGTGCTCGATTCATCTTTTAAATTGTAGCAGTCTTTGGTGTCGTGTCTGTGATCCTCGTGGAAAGAGCAGTACTTGCTCTAATCTCGCCCCTTCGAGTCTCCTCTCATTTTGAGCGGCCAGATGATGTCTTCCCATTTCGCCATGGACTTCAGTATGCTCGCTCGACTTGTTTTCAAGGCCATGTATGGTTTATATGTCTTTTTCACCACAATTGTCACCCGTTCATGCCTAGGCCTTGCAGATTGTGACTTTTCAGGCTCCTGTTGGTTGAATTCGAATTTCTCGTTGGTCTGAGGCCTTTTTGACTGAGCGTTCTCTTCCCTGGGTCTGTCGTCTATCCTTCTTTGATCTCTTCTCTCTCGCCTCTTTGAGTGGCCTTCCTCTTGGATTCGTTCTTTTTCCTAGCGGCCACCATCTTCTCGAGAGTGATGTGTTTTTGGGCAATTTTTAATAGGGTCACCATGTTCTTCGGGGGGTCTAGGTTCAAAGAATCGAAAAATGGTCCCCTTTTTAGTCCAAATGTGAAGGTGGATATGGACATATCATCGTTGCAGCCGTCAATCATGATCAAATCGTTAGTAAAACGAGTGACGTACTCCCTTATAGTTTATTCGGGTTTCTGCTTGATGTGAACCAAGTAGTGTGGGCCATTTCTCATCCATTGACTGCCGATGAACCTCGTGATGAAGGCAGTAACTAGTGCTTGAAAAGAGTCTATCAACCTTGGTGGCAGGCTGTTGAACCAATTCATTGATGTGAATGTGAGACTGGTTGGAAATGTTTGGCACAGGATGGACTCTGTGCTTTCTTTCAATGCCATCATGTGGTGAAAGTGTCGCAGATGGTCTATTGGATCGGTGGTGCCATCGTACGCCTCGAACTTTGGTGGAGTAAACTTTTTCGGCATAGGAGTCACCATGAGCTCATCAGATAACGGTGATCTGGCCAATTCGTACAGTATGTTAGGATCTGTGACCCCGATCCTGAATGGGATTTGAGCAGGGGTCCCGTCGCTTTGAGGCCATCTTCAAGTGGTTTGCTGCTTACAAGATTCACTTGTTGAAGTTATGCAGGAACTTCATTACTCTCTCGGATGTGGTTGGCAGATTTTTGTTGGGCGGTGCTTAGACATGGTCGGTGGATTGAGCACGTTCTTGAGTGAGTTTTTCCACCGTCTTGATCAGACGATCTATTTGGGTCATGAGTTGGTCCATGCGAGGATCTGTGGCAGTGCCGTCAAATGTTTGGGCTACCACATGTTGTGGCTCTCTATTGTCGGGCGTGATTGGCTCGATGGTTGCCGCTAGATTTGAAACGTGTATTGCTTGCAAAGCAGCTTCATCGATGGGAGGATTGCTTTGATTGTTGCTATGTTGAGAGTCTGTAGAGTGTCCCATCTGTTCTGAGAGTTTTTTTAATCGCTGATCAGAACTGAGGAAGTTTCCTACTGCAGACTTTCTTCTTGAAAGTAAATTGTCGTTCCCCACGGACGGCGCCAACTAATGCGTCCAAAATCCGATCTCCTATAGGTCTAACCTCCAAAACAAATGTTAGATTGCCAAAGACCACCTTTTTGGTAGTTGAAGGCACTCCGATGCTTAAGTCAGTAACTCTGTTGGAGATGGAGATAAATCTGGACGTAACTCAGTTAAAATTATAAACATTTGTCGAATGTTCCATTTACCTTATATAATGGTCGTTATTAATTCTCTGCGTGGCTTAAGCATGTGAGGCACAACGAGATGAGACGTTCTTTGTAACAATCTCCTTCTTTATGAAGACACGTCCTCAAAGGCGTAACTCTCTTCACGACTCTTTTTCTCTGTAACGTTCACTACAAAAAAAAAGTAAATTCAACAACAGCATCTTGTCGTTGCTGAGTATTAAAAAACGCAGCTACAATGAGTCAGCAACAGCTCAATGACCATTGCAATACCGTAGCTATTTGAATCATCCCTCTAGTATAACAGCAACGGTGGACTTTTCCGTAGCTATCTGGCAACAGCTTGTGACCGTCGCTAAGTTGCAAAAAATATGTCTCTAAACCAATTTGAATTCTAAGGGTTATTTGAGACGACAATATTTAGCAACAGCTTTTGAAATTTCTGAAACGGGTAGGGTTGTCGCAAATTGACAAATAGAGATGGCATTTGCTGTTGCAAATTAGGGACAGTCAATTAGCAGTAGCAATATAAACAGCCAATTTAAATTAACCACTACATCTTGTTGTAGCTAAAAATTACTAAACAATAAAAATTCAAATTTTTAATGGAATTAGTTCTCTCTATTAATTTTCAGATTTTTCATTAGTTCTTTCTGTTAATTCAATTTTTTTGCTGGAGGTCAATTTGTGGCGTCTTGTGGAGTTTTTTCACATCATATCATTCTTCAGTTACTTTCTGAACCAGTTCATTGCCTTCATCTAGTTGAGTTTGCCACAAAATCTGCAAAACATATATATATATATATATATATATATATATATATATAAAAAGAAAAAAATCATTTAAAGGTGTTGAATGCCACAATAATGTTGTCCAAAATACATCTAAACAGCAAAAACCCAACACTCCACTCTACTAGTCAATGACTTATTAGTGCCCTAGACTCTGAAATAAACAAATAAATAAATTTCTCCAATCAAAGAAATTTAATTTAATTTGAATATATGTATATAATTAAAAAATTTAGGAACTTTCTTGAAATAAATAAATTTCAAACAAATTTCTCATTTTCAAACAAATTTCTTGAAATTTTTTTGGATCGGAGGAGGGAAGAAGAATCGGACGAAGACAGATCGTTTCTCCCTTTCCAAACAAATTTATTGAATTTGCTTTGATCGGAGAAGGAGGGGAAAGGTCGGAGGGAGACAAACTTTGTTTCTCCCTTTTCAGAAGTCGCTAATGGGTTATGGCAAGTCTGTTTCTCATACAAATTTCTTGAAAAAAATTTGATCGGAGGAGGAAGAAGATGAGATATGATGAATTAAGAAAACATGAGTGAGATCTGATGAAGAAGACAAAGAAGGATGAGACAAACCAGGTGGGGGACCGGTGGTGGTTTGGTGGATGGTATCGTGCTCTAAGCTCCAAACTCCAAGCTCCAAGCTCCAAGCTCCACATCTCTGTATAAAAGAAGAAAAAGAAGAAAGAGAAAAGGGATGAGTTTAGGGTTTGGGTTGCTATTTAGAGTTGGGCTTGGGTTTGAAGCGCCTCCCAAAGCTTCTTCAGGCCCAAATTTTTTTATTTTTTTTTTAATCCATCAGAAACGACTTACACCGTAGCAACGAGTTTTTATTAGTGACAGCCCTTCCACCGTTACTAAGTAGAGACGGTAAAAGTTGTCCCTACGCTAAAAACAAATGAAATAATAAATAACTTAGCGACAGCTAAGATGTCGTCCCTGATGTTTGAATTAGCTACGGTTTATTGTGAATTATGCCATGGTTTTTCCATCACAAACATATTTTTTATGATTATGATCTTGGACGGCTACCAAAAGCATTAGTGACGGTATTTTGTTGTCTCAAATCTTATAATTAGAGACAGAATCATACTACCGTCTCTGTTATTTGTAGCTATTAATACTTTTTTTGTAGTGGTTTCTCCTTTTCAAGGGAGAATTTTATTGGACCTGGATTTGAGCCTCTGACTATGATTTGTTCTGATGGGTCTTGTTTGGGCTTTTATAACTGGATCTGGCCTTTCTGGGCTTTGTGAATTGACATGGTCTTGAGATATTTGCTCCTCGTAATGGACAATCAGTGCCACATGTATGGTTGTGATAGCAGCCTTATTTGATATATCATCAAAAATAAAAATAAAAGCTTAGATTAATTGAGAAAAAAAAACAACATATTTCATGTTGAACCAGTACTACATTTTTTTCCTTTTGATTCATATTTCCAATACTGTTTGTTACATATTTTCAAAAGAACTTGTTAAAACAGAACCAGAGACATAGTTCATGTGCGATCCTTGAAGTGTACAAAAAACTAGAATAACTTATTTGAAATGAAAAAATTTGTTTTAATCCATTAAATCCCAATGTTCCCAAAACATTTAAGATTCGAACATAAAATTATTTCACAGAGTTATAGATGTTGAAAGAAATTGATACTTCATGGGAATGATCTGTGGGCTTATAAATTCTACAAGGAGTTGGGCCTTGTTGTGAATCTCAAATTTTGGCTCAATAATACTGATGTATTATTTTCGGTGTATTCTTCACAGTTATGAGTTGGATTACTCATACTCCGGTGTATTATTTTCAACTCCTACACTCTAAAGAAAAGATTAAGAAATAAAACCATTTTAACTTCAAATCCACCCATGTGTTTCAGCTTTGACCAAGTTCACCAAGAAAACTGTTGATTTTGAACGTCCCTTTTTAAAGGTTTTTTTTTTTTTTTTGTTAAAAACTTATAGCATAAATATATTAGTTAGGGTTACAATATTGTTGGGCTATTGTGGTAGCTAAGTTTTGAGGCTCGAAGATGAAGTCTCTTAATATATTTACAAATCCAGGAGTTATGAATAGTGAGAAGACGCTTAATGCTGCTAATAAGGGATGCCACATTCAGCACATGGCTGTCATAAGTTCCTTCGGTTCTTCTTGCACTATAGATTGGAGCGTCCCAGCACAAGTCTTGTCTGCCATTGTCTAGACTCTAATCCGAAATGAGTATAAAATTAATGTTAATAACCCGAAGAATACGTCTCCAATGTTGGGCCCTTCCAATCCAATGTAATCCATGACCTCTCCAACTAATGGACTGCATTGGAAACAGAAAAAACTTCAATGACTGATCAATATTTGGAAAATTTTCAACTATGCCTGAACCCGAAAGCTAGTAAGCTACCATTATCCAGAAGGTGATCATAAAACGGTATCTGCAGACTATATGTGATCCCCATCCATAAAGGCTAGTTTTAATTCACTATGGTCTAGCTAGGCAGTCACGCCACTGTGGAGGGAATTGAGCCAGAAGCCAACCATGGCTCTAGTGAAACCATGCCAGAAGTCTAATCAGTTTTGCAGTTGCAGTGATCTTGCCTTTTTATTTTCACAGGCTTGGCATTCAGTACTCTGAATCACAATCAATCCAGTGTGCTGAGTGGATACAATTTTTTCCATTTCCAATAATTGATTTTCCCTTTCTTTACAAGTTAATGAACTTCTCATACGTCGAAAATCCGTTCCATAGTGTTGAAAGCGCTTCGGACGCAACTCACCCATTTAATGGTTTCCATTTAATGGTATCAAAAAATGGATGTTCTTTTGTCTGCAATGTTGCTCACTGAGAAGCAAAACCAAACATATATAAATGGTGTTGGTAGCAAACACAATTCAATTGCGGGTATGTTGATCGATATAGACTGAAGAGAACATTGTTGAAAGGACCACAGACATGAATGTATGATGATCAGTAATTGTGCTTGAAACACAGATGTATCTGTTTTGTACTAGTGTTCTAAAGGAATCATATATTAATGTGGTTGGATGTAAGAATAATCACCAATCATTTTTGGATATAAAATCCAAGGATGTCTTTCATCTACTCTGCAAGTCATCACATTCATCTTTGTGGTCCTCTAGACAAACTGAAACACACCACCAACACATGATGGAACCTTGTGAACTAAAAACGTATGCTACACATGGTCAACTTGAGGTCCCCAGGGGAGATGTGCATGCATGCATGGATCCCACTTGGTCTGTAAGGTTTTTGGTCTTTTATCACTCTCACTCTCTCAGAATTGAAAGTCGGCCTCCAATTCTTTTTCTTTTCCTCGAAAAAACACAGCCATGTTTTACTTCCGTCTACTTGTCCTTGGGGAAATTCTTCGACGGCAAAGAATAAGGTATAAAAAGATGAGGATGGCAATCAACATAGATAAGTATTTGAAGAATTATCTGTATAGTATATGTATCCAAATGCAACATTACAATGACAAAAACGTTTATCAACTATCTATGTCAGAGATAATGACATGAGTAAGCTAAGCGATGTATGTGGCAAAAGTGAGGTTAGCATGCTTCACTCTAATAAAAAATCTGTAAGTTAGGTCATCTTATCCTACAAGATATATATTATAAGACTTGCCTTTAAAGGTGTTAAATGTATTTATTCTGTACATACCTCATTATAGGACACTTTCGGTTTTAGGCCAATTTCAATACAGAAAGGCATACTCAGGATTGAGAAATGTATCAGGATGGTTAATGTCCATTTTTATAAGAACTGCCTAGCTATGAACATGGATGACACGTATGCCACGATGTGTGATATTTGCTTGTAACAGACAACTTTCTTTAGAAGTATGATTTGTACATTGTGCATCAACTATGTGCATTTGGTCTTTCTCATAAGATGTTAAAGTCCCATCCCTCTCCTTGCCCTATTTGATTCTTCATTTTCTATCTTCCTGTTATTAGGTTTTCCTTCTTCTAACTCTCTGTCTCAATGCCTATGCACTCCCTTCTACACTAGGATATACTTCTAAGTAAAACCCATGCAATCATGCATGTGTTAATTTCTCTGGTGTCTCCCTATCGTATGTTTCTGGCATCTCTAATTTTTCTGATAGCAATGAGGTTAACTAATAAAAGGTTGATCCTACATCTTATCTTCTTAAAATGCACAGGTTGAATTTCTACACCATGCATGGTGCAACTATCTACGAATTTATAAGCATACATTACATAATTTTCAGAGAAAAATAAAATGTTTGAGCATGCACGTTTAGAAAAAATAAACTAACGAGTTCTTCTTCTGTATCACTTATTGAAATTGTATCTGTTCGTTTTGTCATGTTTATAATTGGTAATAACTTTAGAAAATAGGATGCTGGCTCTTACTTGATGTGGGGTGTATGAGGCTTGGTGAGCCCATTCATATGGGTCCTGACAAGGCATTAAGGGACTGACGACCGTGTATTTTTTCAAGAGAAATGTTTTCCCCCGCCTGAATGTTCAATATCAACCAACAGGAACCACATCAAATTTGCAAGACTTGAAGTTTTGTTCTTGGCACCTTAATTTGCAATAGCACATTATTTAAAGATAACCTATCTAATGCCGAGTAATATACTATGGGTGTAAATAAAAATAGATGCCATGAAATACTACACTAAGGGAGGTTTACAGGTAAGCATGTATTATTTTCTTCATGAATCATAAAACTCCAATAACCTCAACATCAAATTCAACATATGCACTACAGCTATATTAATCTAATTTAAGAATAATTGACTAATTGTACCAAGTAAAGAAGGAGGGTCCTCCAGTAATCAACCCCTATTTCCCATTGATGAATTTGAATTGAATAACCTCCATATCTGTTCCATGACATTCATTTCAAAACAAAATGTACAAAATAAAAACGTACGTACTATGTATTCCTATCACTCTATCATGCACAATCAATCCTAAAAAAAATATCTTTAAAGGAGTTAGCATGGGTCCTATATGCTGCATAAAATGATCTACAGTAGGATTACTTCACCTTGAAGCTATCATATGATTGAATAATTGTGGGTGAATTCTGTTTAGAAGCAGGAAAATCTATGTCCAGCAAGTTATCAAAATCAGAGAAAACAGACTCAGTAAACCCAAGCGCGTAAATGATATCCTCCTTGCTCCATCCGGATCTTAGCAAACCAACTGACAGAAACCGAACGTGCATTACCACACTCTCTTTGTTCCGCAAAATCAAAGAAGCTTTCCTTTTCGCCTTCGCTGTGCTTTCATCCTCATTCATTTCCTTGTCTATTGTCATCGACATCATTTCATTCACCTCCTCGTCCCTCCACCCTCCATCTCTCAATCTCCAACTCATCTCCTCAAAATAGTCCCCCAACACCTCCCTCCATTTCTCCCTGCACGTGCCGTTCTTTCCTTTGCACGTGTCATTCTCCACCAAGTCTGACCATACCTCCACCCTCTTGGCCTCCTTCGCCGCCCACGCCGGCGCCTTCACCGTGACAGACCCTACCGGACTCTCCAACCTCACCGGCCTTATCGCCGCAGCACGTTTCTGCCGAAACTCAATCTGCTGAAAAAACCCCGCAACATCAAATCCGGAATACCTCAAGTCTCCATCATGAACGTAAAAAACTGGGTTCCCGGAATTCGGCGTCGAAGGAATGTAACAGTACCGATAAATCGGTACAAGGATAGGTGCCTTTTTCAAAATCTCTTTCGCCAGGGTTACAGCTTCCTCTCGATCCTCCGGTTCCTTTCCCCACGATTCGCACCAGAAATGCCCCTTCGAAATCTCCTTCGAGATTCCCAAAATCGGAAGATTCATGAGTATCTCGAGCTGCTGGATTGAGGAAGATCGCCAGTTCGGAAACCCCGGACCCACCGGCAACCCCTCGCAGAGGATTTGCCGAAGGTCCGGAGGAAAAACGAAATTAAAAGAAGACTCTATGTTGAAAAACTCGATGTCCGTCAAGCCTTCAATGACTGGAATTTCGCATGATTTCAGATGGTCGATAACGTTCTTTGAGTAGGCAGCGAAGGAGAAACAAACCTTTCTTGGTTTTAGAGTAGGAGGAGATGCTTTGGTTGTTGTTGCCATGAATGACAACAACAAGAACAGAGCTGAGGAAATGAAGGGAGAGGAGAGAGTTGTGATTGAGATGATATGAGATTGTTTCTATAAAGAAAGAAAGGCGAAGAGAATCGGGGATTCATTTGGCTGGGTTTACTAGTAGGGGGAGAGAAGGCGTTGTAAACGTACGTATACGTCGAATGTGTGTTTAGGAAAGAAACGGAAAAGCGCGTTAACACAGATATTGTAGGTTGATTAAGGGAGTGTGATTTGGGTTACCGATTGTAGTGGGTTGACTTGGACGCTTGCTGGTTTTCTTTTCAAATTGCAAATCGCACGGAAATGTTCAAGTTTTGGTTTTATTTTTTGACTGTGTCTCACTGGCATTGGATAGTTTGGTTATCCATTGAGCAGATTTTGTTAGGCACTAGATAACATCTTAGACCGGTTCTTGGTTAGCTCAACAGGATTTCAAACATTAACTCAAGGTCAAGCCTATGCTTATATGGGTCTCCTAAGACCAACCTTCTTTGAATTGACGAGATATTGGAACTAAAAAGTCTCATTTATGGCATACGGAAAAAATTGCAGTTTTATCTTCAAACCTGTCTTAAGTCAACAAAATCAAATTGATAAATACCATACCTTTTACTCTGGGATCGCGACCACAACCATTATCCCACATCCTCATGACACTCCCTTCTTCGTTCTTCCTTTTTTATACCATGGTCGAGTTCTCTTTAAACTTGTTAACCAACAACTAGTCTAGTGTGTACCAATTAAGCATTTTAATTATAAATATTATTTGCAAAACTTAAGAACAAAAATGTGGTGAAAATATTTCAAATCTTGATATTGAAATAGAAGTAAAATAAGTATATGAAATTGTACATAATTCATTCTGTAAGGAACTAAGTGTGATACTTATTTTGAAAAAAAAAAAAAAAAAAAAAAAAAGGCAAATCATTTTTTAGTAAACCAAAGTGGTGAAGATGGAAAAGAAAACTAATAAGTGGATTTTTCTGCATATTCAAAAGAAAATATACAAGTGAGAAATCAAAACATTTACCAAAATATAATTTATTGAAATAAACAAAAAATCATCAAAACTTACAAATAAAGAAGATTATAATAAGAGTGGTGATTCAGTGAGGTTAACCTCACGACCACTCGGTGAGGGCACACCTTCCAACCGTCGGATTAAAATAGATCTAGATAAAGTTGATAAACCAAAAAATGAAAACATTTAATTTCCTAATGTATATATTTAATTGCTAGAACAAACTCCTCAAATATGGAAACTCCATTACTTTCTTCTTTTATGGTCACATAGATTGGATCAATGAAGCAACAAAATAAAAAATTAAATTAAATTATTTTGGCAATTTTTTGTTCATAATCTTCTGCAACTATCCCCTTATCCTTCTTGGTGTAAAGGCATGAACAAGCTCCTTGAAGGATAATTCGTGCCCATATCTTTTTGGACCTCTTCAATGACCATCAAAACTACAATTTCATCTAACTAAAATCTTCAATTTCTACAATGTTCCAACTTTGGTAGTTGATAGCATATGCTCGCATTCTCTTCAAATCATATCTAAAATCTACAAACCTTAAATTCAATGATCAAAAGTTGCTCACAAAATCTATTAAAATTGGGTAAAAATCAAATCACTATTATTAATTAGATTTGTTGGAAGAAGAAAGAAATAGTGGGATCACCTTAAACTAAGGAGTTGGTGTCATTTTAGGAAACTAATAAATCTTTTAATTTTTTTGGTTTATCAATTGCATCTAGATCTATTTAATCCGATTGTTGGGAGGTACACCTTACCGAGTGTTCGTGAGGTTAACCTCATTGAATCACCACTCATATAATAAAGATAAAATAGAACAAAAAATGTATAGTAATAACTAATAAGATGAAACTTGAAATGAAAAGAAAAACAAAATAGAACTTAAAACTTACAAAGATACGAGAAACTTACTCAACATAAGATTGTTGACATCAAAGAAAACTTAAAAATGGTTGTATGTTTGCTTTGCTGGAGACTATGGGCCGAAGAATATGAGGAGTGTAGATGGAAATAATATAATTTCAAAGATGTCACATTAAATGTGAGATTTGTTGATAGAGATCTTCAATGAAGCCATGAAATTTTTGATATACTTTTTTCTAGATGGAGGGAGAAATTTTGGGCCTTTTTTTTGACAATTTACTAATTTAGCTTGAGGGGAGATCATTGAGTAGAAAAAGGTGTAGAGGAATTGTAGGATTAGATATGTATTGACAAATTAGCTAATGTGCTAAAAGATGCCTATGAGAGATATTTGCAGGGAAAATGATAAGCATGGAATGTTTCCATAAACTTAGAAAAGTAAAAGAAAATTAATTTTGGAAGGATATGTGGGTGAAAGTAGGAAAAGTAATCACGGGGCTAATCTCACACACCTCACAACTAATTCAATCCCTCAACCGCATTGCCCGATCATCATCATACTGACACTCATCATATTCCTACTTGAGTTACTTCTTCACGCAACTTAGCATACTATACCACATCTTAATGCACCTAACGAGAACTGTATCAACCTTCCCATTCATCCCTCACCATGCTCTATTGATAAACCCAAATACTGACAATATGTAATTCGGCTCTAATCGTTATCTGGTCGCTTTAACTTGTTCGGTATTATGATCCTAGTGATTATTGTGAATCTCAAGTAAATATGCAAATGTTGTAATAAGTTTTATTATGATTGGTGAGTGCTCATGATATGTATAAATATATACATAAACATATGCACAAAATAATATAAAATAGGTATATATCTATGTTACAATTCATAGTGGTGTTTTACTATTCATTGCTAACTGGGACAAACGTCAAATCATAAGGATTGGAAATAAAAAAATGCCTAAGATTGAAAGTTACAAAATGTGTTGAGGGTTGAGATTCATTTCCTATAATGGTATGTTTGTAAATATAAATATGTAAAATTGCAAAGAGAATGAAAAAATTGTGAAAAAAGTTAATGCAATGTATATGTGGCAGAGAGAAATTATCATAACTATCTATTTAGTTGTTGGTTTTTTGTAAATTTATCATTAGGGGTGGGCAATGTCGGTTCGGTTCGGTTTTGAGCCCCAAATCGATTTCGAACCGATTTCATTCGGTTTGCCCAAAACCCAAACCGAAACCGAATTTTGTATTTGTAAATCGATGAATTCGGTTGAACCGGATTTCGGATCGGTTCGGTTTGGTTGGGTCGAAATTTCAGGCTCAAGCATTTGAAAGACTTTCATTAAAACATGTCCAATTTTTTTACAGGCCCAATTTTTTTATTGACCCAATTTTTAGCCCAAAATTGAAAACTTTGAGAGAAAGGAGTGATTCAGTGCAACAGGGTGTACAGCAGTGCATTTGTTGCACTAATCAGGTATTGACACCTACCTGTTATTTAGTTATTTATATATATCTAATTAATCGGTCGGTTCGGTTATAAATCGGTCGGTTCAAAATCGTAAACTGATTTCGAACCGTTTATAATCGGTTCAGTTCGGTTTAAATTATTTTCTTTCTACTCATATTTCGGTTCGGTCGGTTAACCGAATTTAAATCAATTTTTGCCCACCCCTATTTATCATAACTATCATTGAAATGTAATTTTGAAGATCTTTCTCATAAAACTAATGATCAATACAAATACTTCAAATTAAAATTTCAAAATCTGTGTTTTATTATTAAAATTGTCAATTTTTAATACTTTTCCCATAAAACACGCAGCAAAAATAAACATTTTTAAGAACTACCAAAATTTATCATGTAGACACAGTGGCGGACTCAGGATTTTAGTCAAGGGGGGGGGGGGGGAATGGCAAGCAAAAAAAAAAAAAAATTTCTATCCGAGTTAGTACAATAAGAAAAATACAACTATAAAAATACATTGTATATACCAAATTGAATTAAGTGTAATCCAATTTTAAGCAAAATAAAGTTACAATATCAATAACCTTAGCAAGGGATAAACGAGCGTAATAACTAGAATATATAACTAAAATCACAAAATAATTAGGATAAATATCTAATTGAAGCTAAAAACAAATCGCAAATTTACGAACATAATAAGATCCTAATACATTTCATTTTAAAATGTTTATATGAGACTCAAATTTTGTACGAGTTGGCTAGTGGCATATATTTTCATTGAATTCTTTAGTTATTATTTTAGATATTAATTTCAAATATTTTTTTGGTTGAAAGTTTTACGCCACTTGTGAATAAGCAATTCATTGCTTTAATGTTTGCAATTGCATATAAAATTGAGTTGAAAACAAAAAAGTAGGGGAATGTCACAATGACAAAATTGTATAGACATAAAGAAATCATATGCTCCGAGATGACCAAAAATAAATTTTTATTAAACTAAATAAATTTTTTAATGTTTGCAATTATTATAAAATTGTATTGAAAAAAAAAATAGGCGAGTAACAATGATAAAAATAGTAATTATCAATAACCATCAAAATGTATGGTGAATAGCCATAAAAAAGTATGCGCTCGATGAGTATCGAACTCGGGCTGCGCCCCCCCCCCCCCCCCCCCCCCCCCCCCCAGTAGGTCTGCCCCTGTGTAGACATCTAATTTCAGCAAAATTGTATTTAACACTATATCCATAAAATTTACTAAATATTTATTCTTGTATTTCAACATACAAATATTTATATTTTTTAAATTTCAGAAAATAATAATGATACTTTTTTTTGTAAAGAATAATAATGACACTTAAGACCACTAGATGAAAAGTGTGATGCAACAAAGGAAATGAATTAATAAAATGACAAATCAATATTAAACACAAATCCTCATACCACTTGTAAATTAACATGATGGTAACAAGTCTAAATCATCAAAGGTAGTAAACACCTTTCCATACACTGACAACCAAACATGGAATTGACCCTAAAGTGTGTGAAACATCCTGGATGTCAAATCAAGCTTTAACAAATATTTTCAAACACAAATTTATTTTTTTGTATACCGTGGGTATATGGATTTATTTAAATCTCTGCTTCCATCCAAAAGCAATAGTGACTCATCACTCGATATCCCCCCCCCCCCTCCTTTTTTATTTTATTCTCTCTCTAAAGCAATTATTCAACAATGTTTAAAATAGTGAGGTAAAAAAATGATTCCAACATGATTCAAACAGTAATTAAACAGTAACGTCAAATAGTGATTTAACAATGATTAAACAATAACTTTAAACAGTGATTAATCAATGATCAAACAATGATTAAATAGTGGTTGAAATAGTTACGTTTTAAAAACAATGATGAACTTTATTAAAGACGTCATTTTAGATACATTTAAGTTTCTATACAACAATTATTTAGGTTGTAAAAGTGCATCATAGATTGTATACCTAAACAACAACAATACAAAATAATGAGATCGAAAATCAAAATCATGAGTGAAGTCATAAAAAGAGTTTAACTCACTATTTTGTCGAAAATCACAAAGTTGAATAACACTTTTTTATCTTTGCCTCCTTTTCTTCTACGTAGGTTTTTTCTTTTCTTTTCTTCTGTGTGTGTATCCAAAGAGAAGAGGTGGCTAGGGTTTTACTAACTTTAGCTAAACACACCCACCACTCCTCTTTTACCCACCACCAATCTAAACCTAGGTCTCAAAATTCATATAATAAAGTACTTACATATTTGTAAATACTACCAATTAATAAATATTACTAATAAATAAATATTATTAATGATTAAAATAGTAACATTATATTGGCAAGTGATTTGGCGGGTATTACAATATACACACCTTAAAAGAATCTCGTCCCGAGATTCGGAAGGTAAGAGAGTCATGCGAATATTAAAAATGACATGGCAAACAAAATGAGATTTTAAAATATATTTTCAGATGAAAAATTACTCGGATTTTATACTCATATAAAAATTTCACATCAAATAAAGCAAAACACCAGACATGCATACACACGAGGCTACTACATGCATATACCTATATTATTTTAACAAGAAATTAAAAATAATAAATTGGAACACTATGTACAAAAATATTATTAAGGTCAATGAAAAGTACGGGTGTTACATCGAATCTCAGTGACGCGCAGGCCGAAGCTTTGAATGATCATCTGGTGCGGGTCGCAATGGTGACTTCTGTTGTTGCTGATTCGCACGGGGTTGTTCCGAT
Source organism: Berberis vulgaris (assembly GCA_963556465.1). Classification (NCBI taxonomy): domain Eukaryota; kingdom Viridiplantae; phylum Streptophyta; class Magnoliopsida; order Ranunculales; family Berberidaceae; genus Berberis; species Berberis vulgaris. The sequence continues at coordinate 69,580,428 of OY747134.1, read as the reverse complement.
AGAAGGCTTTTGTGAAGACCCACCTAAGGTTGTGGCATCTAATCATCCCACTGGTGCGCTTTTTTATAGTGGTCGTGGTGTCGTGGGTCAGGTTTCCCATAGTCTGCATTGTTCACCGCCTCGTTCCAGGCCACAGCTAGAGTGTTGGAGGGTCCTTTGGATAATTCATACCCTCCTCTCCCTTCGGACCTCGTCGAGTCGTCTCGCACCAAAGGGTCGGTTGTTCGTGACAAAAGAAAGGCCACGGAGGAGAGCCTGAGGAGAGCGGCAACCGTGAAGGGTGGTGCTAGCGTAATTCCTAATCCTGAAAATCTTCATCCGGATGCGCAGATAAGCTTGTTTGCACCGGCTTGGTAAAGATGAGTTCACAAGTCTGGTACCAAGAGGTGGACATAGAGTATGCTTCAAGGAAGCATATAAGCATGCGTCACAACTGGTTGATAGATTGCGCTCCAAAAACCGATGAGGATATGCTAGAATGGTGTATGGACAAGGGCTTAAAGTACCTTATGTTGGATATGTCTCACTTGAGCCACGTGGTCGTTGCTGGGACAGAAGTCGAGGCAGCTTGTGAGAGGGTATACACCTTGGAGTGTGTCTTCTTGCATATGCAGGCATTATATTCTGATGCGCTTTATGAAATTGATCGGTTACAGAAGCATGCTAAGGAGAAGAGGCTAGATTAGTCAATCGTGGTCGTTGAAACTCAAGGGTCTCGTCTAGAAGTCCTTGAGCGTGATCTGTCAGAGGCGGCGTCCGAGAGAGATAGAATCAAACAGGAGTTGGACTGGACCCGTCGAGATGTAGAGGTCGCGCAGGAAGCTGCGGCTAAGGCGCATTTTGAACTGCGATCTCTTGCTGGAGAGTATGTTTCGAAGAAGGGCGACTGGGCTGCTTAGAAGCAACAGTTAGAATCTGTTGTGGAGTTCTATGCTCGGGAGGTGAGGAAGGCCGATGACCAGCTCGAATTGGAGTGGCATGAGCTTAGTGTTGTGAAGAGCAGTCTGGCCACAGAGCAATCTCAGTTCGATGCGCTGACTAGAAAGTTGGAGCTATTGGAGTGTGAACTTGTTGATGCGAATGTGCGAGAAGATGAGCTTCTTCAGGAACAAGGCAAATGCGAGTTCCGCTGAGTTGTACATGGCAGGTTGGAGCTGCTAGCGCTGATGAAGGATGAGAAGTGTCCAGAGTGGGATCTCGGCCGTTATAAGAAGATGTCATACGTAGACTTGTCTGTTACCTTTGCATCATCGAACGAGGAAGACAATTTGGGCCCTGATGTCCACGCTATGGCGCGTGTGGACGAAACTACTGCTCCTTCTTCCACTAGGCTTAGCTCTTTTGTTTTTGTATCTTTTCCTGATAAGGAATAAACTTTGTGTGTTTGTACCCCTATCCGTTTTGACCATTAATGAAAACAATTATATTTGTTTCGTGTTTGTTGACTCTATTGCATGTTTTTCGTTTTGCCTTATCGTCTTGCTTTGGCATAGGCTGTTTGAATCAATAGGACGTTGATTGGTCTGTCTGCGATAGAGAGCTTGGTCGTTTTGCGTTGCAAATGACTCTGGGTCATTGCTGTGTAGTCATGTCTGATGGTGGGCATGTTGCGGATTGTCTAGCTGAGGGTTGAGTTGTCTGAGCTATGTCTTGTCCCCAAGGTAAGCTGCTTGAGGCTTACCTCACTTGTCTGATCGGTCAGTTGCAGCTACTGCTATGGGTGAGTTGCAATGGTCGAGCGTAAGTGTCAAAGCATTTGTGCCAAATCAAGCGTCGCAAGCTCAGATTGGCATCCTAAGTAGCTTTTATATTGGCACTGGCCATACGACCTTTGTATTGGCGTGAGTGATCTTTGCTAATATTAGAATGTCAGTCTGTTTGAGCGTGAAGACATTGACTCAGCTAAATTCATGTTTACGACCGCTGTTTCGAATTAAAGTGGTGGCCGCGTGGAGAGCTGCTTGGGGCTTCCACCTTCTGAATCATCTATGCCCGAGCAATGTGGGCTACAGATTCGGGGAGTGAAGTTTTGGCGACTATGCTAAAGAGCAGTAGCCCCATGGCGAGTCGTCGACATCAGTTAAGGATTGACTAGTCTCCCACCTTTCGAACCATCTACACCCGCCCCGCGTGGTGGGTGCTACAAGTTCGAGTAAACAGAGTTTGGCGACCAGACTGAAAAGCAGTGGTCCCGTGGCAAGCCGTCGAGATTAGTTCGGGACTAACTAGGCTCCCACCTTCCAAATCATCTACACCTGTGCGCATAAAGCTACAAATTTGGGAGTTTTTGGCGGCCACGCTGAAAAGCAGTGGCCTTGTGGAAAGTTGTCACGACCCGATCCGCACAGTAAGATATTGTCCGCTTTGGGCCCAACCGGCCCGCACGGCTTTAAAAGGCCTCTTACTATGGGGATCCAACCTCGCACATATATAGCACATCACCATCCCGCACTCAGGCGATGTGGGACTATGATCTCCCCTTGGTAGCTAGTCCAACCCCTCTTGGGATCCATAGGCCTGTTGGGCCTATTGGGCTCCAACCCTCACCCTCCCCCTCAGGTCCGCCCACACAAGGGTCTCACAAAAGCCGTCGGAATCAGTTCGCGGCTGACTAAGCTCCCACCTTGTAGACTATCTACACCCGGTCAATGGGGCTACAAGTCCAGGGTTAGTAATTTTTCGGCCACGCTGAAAAGCAGTAGTCTCATGGCGAGCCGCCGGAATCAGTTCGGGACTTACAACGCTCCCATCTTCTAAATTATCTACACCCGCACAGTGGGGGCTACAAGTCCAGGGTTGGTAATTTAGCGACCACACTGAAAAGCCGTGGTCTCGTGGTGAGTTGTTGAAATCAGTTCGAGACTGACTAGGCTCCCACCTTCCAAACCATCTACACCTGCGCAATGGGGGCTACAGGTCTGGGCTTTGATCAGAAACTTTCGTTGTCAGTCGTCACCAACTAGCTAGGCTTACCTAATTGGGTTCGACGATCATTGACTGTGAAGGGGGGCAATGATCCCTGGTAAGTCGTCGTCACCAGGCGTGATAGCGCTTATTAGACTTCCACTTCGTAGACCATCGAGATCTACACTGAGTGAACTAGGTGTCGGGAGATACCGAAAGTTGTCATCATCAGTTTTGGCTTACTAAGCTTACCCGGTTGGAGAGGGTTTTCGCCTGTTTGAAGGCGTGCGAACCCATGTCCGCCAATGTCGCGCACTGTGTGGACGACATTGCCTTAAACACAAACAGCGATCCATAGGTACGGTCTGTGCATCAAGGCTGCTTTGGATTTGCGTTTGTGCCTAGCATGCAGTAGATACTATTTGAATGGTGGGCCAAGTGGATCAAACCTTTGGGCCCGCAAAGGAAGAGTTAGGGTTTCCTGTACGATTGCGCTACGTGTACAACATAGATCGCACGGTGACACGCGTACGGCGTAGGCTGCGGGACGGTTGAGTACCGGTTACTCCCCCTGAATTGATGGGGTTGCGTGCAGCGCCATTAATTTAGCGAACGTGGTCTGTGCACTTTCCTTGGAACCGTCGTTTATTCATTTCCCATACGATATTCAATGCTTGACAGTTAATGCTGAGGTGTCCGTTCGGTGAACCATCATGTCTATATAATGGTGTTATTCCATCGTTGTAGACATTATCTTTCGCAAAGCATATCTTTTGTAATGTTTTTGTTTGAAGGAAATACTTTGGGTTTTCCAAAGGCTGAAGAGAGATCTAGGAGTCTTCGAATGTTCTGACATTTGCACCGATCAGGCGTGATCATAATCGCCGTTATGCGTGGTCACCTATTCTTGGTGGGCACGTAGTTGATCTGGTGAGATCTCATAATTTCTTTTCACATTGCGGAGAAGTAGTATGGGTTTGCTATTAAGGGAGACGCCTTGGTCTTACTTCATGCCGCTTGTGTCCGCGTGTATGCAGTCCCCACTGCTAACTTCTGGTTGATCAAAGTGTTAGCGGATGCGCGGTGTTTTCGGTGGTTGTAGCTATCAGTCACCCCAAGTATCGCGCATGTGAAAAGTGTCCTCGCTTGACAACATTTTGAGACCTTGACTGGTTCGCTGCTTGTGGCCATCCTCATCCTCTTTCTTCTATCCCCTTTGAGTGGCCGAAAATCATTTGAGAAAGTCTGCAAGGAGGTAGGATACCTTTTGGGGAAGTCAGCCGTCTGTTGTGATGTCTACAATGATGTTGTATGGGCACTTTCCTGGGGTGATTTGACGGAGCAATCGACTACTCAGTCCTTTCAACCCCCTCTGACACTTTGTCCTTGATCTTCGGAAGGGGTCGAACGAAGTCTATTGAATGTCTTTGTTGTCACTTGCAAATAGCTTGCATGGCCTCCTTCAGACAACTTTACGTGGTCAGGTTGTCTAAGCGAGTTTCTTACTTCATGTCGCACTATATTCAGATGCTTGTAGTATGTAGTCTTTTGTATCCGCCTCAAGGCGTTTGTTGTTACATCTTTCCAATAATCAATAGAGTTTATTTTTGTAATTCTTCCTTTATTTCTTAAATGATTACAAATCACATAAGTTTTTAAGAACTAAAACTCTACATTGGCTATGGAAAGATAAACAAACAACTGAAAGTAGACTAACTGTTGACGAAGAGAAATTGATCCTGGCCTTGAAGTGAATTCGGTTTGCTCTTGTGGATCGTTCAGCGGATTGTCGAGACACTTCAGAGGTTACTTAAGAATAAACCTTGTAGAGGGGTCAATCTTTGTACCGACAAAACGTCGAGGGGATGTATTCCTGCTTGCCTTGGCCTCTCCGTTTCGCTGGGTGGAGGAGCTTATTGCTTCTGCATTGTTTGAAGGCGATGCATCCGCTGTCCTTTGGCCCAACACTGGTTCAAGCTGCCCCGCAGTACGTAGTTGGATCTGAGAGCATTATATTTGTTTTAGTGCGGCGTAATGGCAGCCTCGTGTCGTAGGTTGGTCTCCGTGTATTGTCCCTTCTGAGTGGTTAGCAGAGTACTTAACACACTGGTGAAGGGTGGAGACTACTGCCTCCATCTGATGGAGCCATGGTCTTCCAAAGATAAGGTTGTAGGTCGACGGTGCGTCTACGACCATGAAGTCCATAAACATGACCTTTCTTAGTAGCGACTCTCCTGCCACTGTTGCCAACCTTGTCTTCCCGATCGAGAAGCACTTCTCTCCGCTGAATCCAATCAGTAGGTAGTCTGAGGATGTCAAGGTTTTCTCCTTGAGTTCCATACTATGGAACACGTTGTATAACATGACGTTGAGTTAGCTTCATGTGACCACCAGAGCTCTCTTTAACTCCCACCTTGCAATGGAGACCGAGATGACTAGGGCGTCATTGTGCGGCGCTAGGACTCCTTCGAGGTCTTTGTCCGTAAAGGTCAAGGTGGAAATGGGGCTTTGTACCCATGAGTAGCAGATGTGTATGTCCTCGTCCGCAGGTTGCGTTCGCATCTCTAGTAGAGTCCGCTTGCGAGACCTGTACGATTGTTCTTCATTCGGTCCGACTCCATAAAGAACATATATTATCTCTAGAGTCTCCTTCACTATTTCTTTAACTGACTCCCCCTTGTCCTTGGTTTGTTCTGGTTGATTCTCAGAGTTCAATAATTCTTTCAGTTTGCCTCTACGGATCCAGTACTCAACCTCATACCTCAGACTCTTGCAGTCATTGGTATCGTGGCCACCCTCCTTGTGGTATGCGCAGTACTTGCCGTTGTCATGCTTGGAGGGGTATCCGCGCTACTTCAGGGGCCACTTCAGATCCTCCCAGTTTTTCATGGAGTTTAACACGTCTGACAGGTTAGCATTTAGGGGTGTCACAGCTCTGGATCCAACGTAAGTGGATGATTTATCCGGCCTGGACCGACTAGGGTCTGACCTGTTGTCATTGCGCTTCCTCTTGCTCTGTTCCTTGTCCTCGCATTTCTTTCCCTCCTTCTTGTCCTTAGGAGCAGAAGGCTTCTTCTCGCCTTCAGCTTCCCTCTTCACGGTTCTCAGCTCCTCCTAGGTAATATGCTTCTGAGCACTTTTAAGGAGCTCTATCATGTCCAAATGAGACTCTAAGGTAAGGTCTCCGTAAAGCTTTCCTTCCTTGAGGCCCGCAATGAAGGTTGTCACGGCCGTGTCGTCGTTGCATCCGTCGATGCGAGTCAGCTCGTTGTTGAAGCACGTGACATACTCTATGAGAGTCTCATGGGACCTCAGCTTTAGAGAGAGTATGTAATGTGGGCATTTTCAAAAATGTTGGCTCCCTACAAAACGTGTGAGGATCTCCTTTGCCAGTATTTAGTCGATCGACCTTAGCGAAAGGCTGTGGAACCATGTTAGTACTGAGCTTTTCAGACTAGTGGGAAAAGTTCTACACATGGCAGACTTGGACCCTTCTTTGAGGGCCATTATGTGCTGGTAATGGCACCAATGGTCGAAATGATCGGTGGTTCCATCGTAGGAGTTGAGCTTCGAGGGAGTGAACTTCCTCAAAAGGGCCTCATTCATGATCCAATCCACAAATGGTGGGACGGAAAGGCGGTACAGTACATCTGGGTCGTGCGCCCCTCTGCGGAGGAGGTTCTGAGGGCCAAGTCTCTCTGCCCTGACGGCGAGCTCATCTTTAGTCGCACAGCCTCCCCAAGTCTAGTAAACTAGCAGGGGCTTGACTTTCCTGTGTTTGCTCCTTGTCATCCTCCGGAGACAGAGGCCCGTGATGTTCTTGGTATCTTTTGGCAGGTGGTGGATTTTATCGCCTGAGAGTCTCCACTGCCTTAGCTATCTGCTGTATTTGAGATGTCAGTCTATCGATTCGAGGGTTCGTTGTTGTTGTCGTCGGCGCGGGGGAGTGAGTCTACAGCCCGTGTACGACCGGAGCCACTAAAAGCGGCAGTGTTGCACCAACCAGAGCATTTGATGTGTCCCCTTGTTCTCCGTCTTTGCGTGACCTAATGAAAAGTTAATAACTCTGTCATCCCCACGGACGGCGCCAAACTAATGCAGTCGGTTTTCGCTCCCTGCTTTGACCTAATCCCGCTGACCTGCACAAATAACGCACGTGAGCCACGGACCACCATTGTGGTAGCCGATGGCACTCTGATGCTAAAGTCAGATAGGGATCTAAGGAAGATGTAATGTTGTAACAAGGAATTTGTAGCATACCTTAGCTTACCAATCTCATGTCTTATTTATAGTGCAATGAGTCCTGGTCCTACCAGGCCATCGAGAGCGTAGTTTAGGAAGGAGATATTCGTGGAGATCATTCTCTAATTAGGAGTCGTGTTGTAGGAGGGAAGTTTCATTTTAGTCTTGTGCTTCTAGATACACGGGAGATGGTTCCCAATGCGAGAACAATTCGTAGAAGGAAGATTCTCTGTGTGGGATGTACTCTGGTATTTGCTTCCTAGTTGGAAGCAAAAAGCTGTTGCAGTTGCCCGTCCGAAGCTGATCCTCGAGATATTTGCCTTAGTAGGACTTACGGGTATTGAGGACAACTGTGAGACGTGTGGGCCTAGCATGCTGTGAGAGTTTGGATCCGTCTAGTGGACTGAATTGGGCGAGCTTAGAACCGCTTGGGTCGAATCAGTATTGAGCTGATGCTGGGGCTCGTAATTCCTCAAGATCATCATGACACGTGTACGGCTCAGGAGTGTGACCGTTTTTATGTATCATCAGTGATGATGATTAGACATCTAAGTATGAATGATGAAAACTTGAGGGTGATCATGTTTTGACAAGTTATAAATGTTTATCGTGCCAATGGCACGAGAAATACCTAATCTATTTACAAATCAGTTAGGTGTTTTACTTTCATAAGGAATTGGAGATAAAGGATGGTTAGGATTGAAAGTTGGAAAAAATGTTGAGGGTTGAAATTCATTTTCTATAATGGCATATTATAAAATATGTAGAAAGAAAAAAAAAATGAAAAATTTGTGAAAAAATTTGGTGGAATGTACATGTGTTGGAGAGAAAGAAAATTTTATGGTTTTTTCTTAAAGTTAAAATTGTCATAACTATTTACTTGGTTGTCGAATTTTTGTATTGTTGGAATGCATTTCTAAAGATTTTTCCAATAAAACCAATGATCAATACAAAAGATAAAATAAAATATAAAAAAATCTATAAAACTTCCAATGCGTTTCAGGTCGTTAGTATTTTCAAGGCAATCATAACAAGAAAAAAAATGAGACGAGCATCTTAATGCACATTCAAACAAAAACATGAACTTCATGTTTTGGCGAATTCAAAGCTTAGTGGAAAACTCACTCTTGGCGTTTGAATTTTTTCCCCGATTTATTTAAAGTTTGACTGAGTCTACCCTAAAGTTTACAATATACATTTTTACCTTGGAATAGGCTTGCACTTCAAAACTGATTGAAGACAAAAGTGTGGATGGTGGCAGTGTTGTTCAGTACATGATATTAAGCAAAAAATGTATGTATTTTAGAATGTAAACTGATTTTTTTGGTGTAAGCCTATTTTACGGTAAAAATACTATTTTTTAGAGTCAAACTCGATTAAAATTATAATCGATTGAAATTTGGAGGTCTTTGTTTGAATGTTCATTAAAATGTTCGTCCGTTGCTTTGAAAAATAATATACTTTGGCATGAAAATATTAAAAATACTTGCATGTTTTAATTATAAAATATATATTTTGAAAATTTAAATTTTGTATTGATCTTTGATCATTTTAAGAAAGATTTTCAAAAATACATTTAAATGGTACCAAGTACCAAAATCCGACAACTACTTACATAGTTATGATCATTTTCATTTTGAAAAAATAAAAAAAATAAAAAAATAACCACACACAATATTCTCTATCCGCTACAGATATATTCTAGCAATTTTTTTCACAAAATTTTCATTTTATTTACCCTTCTACATGTTTTATATATGCCATCATAGGATAGAAGAATATCAATGCTCAACACATTTTCCAATTTTCAACCTCAGCCATCTTTATCTTCATTCATTATAAATTAACGTTTGTACCATTCAACAATGAACAGTAAAACACCACTATGAATTGTAAATATTATTAACTCGCGAAGGTTCCAAAAAATGGGGTCATTACACTGAACGTGGGATACATTAGGGTTGAAACATCCTCCATTATACGTTGATTCATAACTTCCCTTTTCTAACCGAGAGTAGATAACAAAATGAAGATAACTCTGGAAGTGAAGCAAAGAGCCAGAAGCATTTATATGTCAACTGAACTACCTAAACGACACAAAAGATACGATTACACATTTTTAGGCCACAAACTCTACAAGAAAAAATAAAACAATGGAAACAGCAGAGTGCTGTTCACTGAGAAACATTCAACTAATAAGGCTTCCAAATTACAAGCAAACAAATCCAACTAAGTCAGAAACTAAGCGTGGGGGATGTGGGAAGTTAGTTGTAATCTTAGTATTCAAACAGGGAAACACAAGGCTCGTCCTCAAGGGGAAATGATTTGCTTCCTGATTCTGCTCGAGCGTCTGACTGGAGTCGCCACTTCTTCATCTCCCTAAAACCGCATGCATGAAATAAGCAATTAAATTAGGAAACTTCATAGTAATACTACCAATTGTTATTTCAAATAAAATGACTAAATACCAAAATACTTACATGCTTAATGTGAATTTTCTCATATGTGGTGAAGCTTCCATAAGATGGGGAGGTTGAGTACTCTGAAGACGACGATGCGAAAGATTCTCTCTTTGAGGACCTAGGCTTTCTTTCATGGCTTTGAACCTCATCGACCCTATCTGATCGGGACCTTCCATAAGATACACTCTTCTTCAAGCTGCTACTCATCTCTGAGGGACCCGACTCTCCAACCGTCTCTACTTCAGTAGGCCATGTTCGAGGCGATATTCTTTCTTCATATGGCTTCTTGCCATCACTGTTAATTGATACTGATTTTGGTGACAACTGCTGCACTGAATTTGCCACCATTGGTGTTGTGGCTTTTCGGCTTTTTACAGAAAAATAAGCACCCGTAGTTAGGAATGCAATAACTGAGAAGAATCCCAATAAGTTCTGTACTGTAAACACTTGTTCAAGTTCACGGATTGGAGATTCCGGAATCTCCACAAGCAAATTTCTATCAACTTCACCCGAGTCAGAAGCCTGGGAGACACTTGATTCTAAAGTTTCTAGAGCTGTCTTCGCATTACTTGGCACAGTGTTCGACTCAGAATCAACAGTTTGTAGAGCGGTCTCCGCATTACTTGGCACAGTGTTCGACTCAGAATCAACAGTTTGTAGAGCGGTCTCCGCATTACTTGGCACAGTGTTTGACTCAGAATCAACAATCTCTTGGCTTTGCATTTCAATCACTTCCATGATTTCAGATACAACCTCTGGAGCCTCCAGAGTGACTAGAGGTGATGAATCTTCCAATTCTATGACATTGTACTCATCTTTCTGATTTTCTTCTATCTGTGTCTGTTCTACTTGTGATTCTTCCTCACTTTCTTCTATCTGATCCTGTTCTTCAATTGACACCTCTTCACTTTCATCTATCAAGCTCTGTTCATTTTCTACGTCACTTTCTTCTATCAAGTTCTGTTCTTCCTTTGGTACTTCTTCCATTCCTACAGACACCTCGTCTGTTACCATGCTGAAGAAAGCTGCACTTTGGTACTCATCAACTGAATGTTTTCCCCCCAAAGCTGTTAAATTGGCTAAACTATAGGTCCCCATCTCTTCTAACACTTTTGTATTAGAAACCAGCTCAGACAGATAATGAACATATTTGACTGACCAAAGCCTGATATTCGAACTTATCCCAATAAAACTTTCTTTGGCAAATTCAGCTATTTTAGCTGAATTAATGGGCTGAAAGGTTTGATCTTTACAGACATAGGGAGAGAGGACAGGAGAATCCGTAACTGGGAACGACAAACAGGCAATTAGGAATACCAGAACAAAGGGAAGGACTTTTGATCTCACCTTAGACGGAAAGTTCGATTTAGAGACCGTTTTTACTTTAATCACCTCCTCTGATTTGGGTGTAGAATAGACTTCAACTTCCGAAACATTGGGTTCTTCTTCTTTTTGTTCAGAGGAAAGCTCGGGATCAGTAGAAGAAGGAGAAACCGAAGATTGGGTTTCGAGTTTAACTTTCTCTTTGACAGTAACCACCTCCTCGTGTTCTTGTTGGGGTTCAGCTTTAGCTTCAAGAAGATTGGGTTCTTCCTCTTCTTCAGAGGAAATCTCAGAGGAAGTCGTAGTAACATTTTCTGAATCTTTCGGAGAACCCGAAGATTGGGTCTCTATGATCTCAGTTTCTGAGCAAGATTCAGAGCTGAAGCTATCTTCAAGTCTCTTTCCTTCTCCAGGAAGAACCTCCCTTTCTTTGTTAAGAAAAGCTTCAATTCGGGGTTTGGGCTTGTAATGAAGAAACTGAGGTCTCGGTGAAAGATAGTTAGTTTTGGGATCATAAGGTGGAAGAGATGGATCAGTGTCAAGTGAACACAAAACAGCGGAAGGAGAAGAACAAGGTTTGATTTTAGAACCCAAATCAACACTTTTGGAGCTTAAAACCCCACTTTCAGGCAAATTTTGGGCATGTAGAAGTACCTGAGAATTCAGACTTTCGTCGGGTTTCAAATCCATCATCAGCTTTTGGGGCTTCAAAGGCATGTTCTGGGTGTCAGTAACTGAGGAGTTTCCTTCATTTCTCTCTGCCAAGATTTTCTTTCTAGGTGAAGGGGTGAACTTGGAAACTGCAGAAATAGTAGGAGCCATGAAATTCTTCGACCCTTTTGACACCGAAGGCGATCTCCCCCGCGAAGGCTTCAAATTTGGATCTTTTTCATTCTCTTTGTGCTCGAAAGAACCCCTTAAAGACCCAGAAATCTTTCTTGACAGATCTGCATTTCAAAACCCATACATCAATAATCAAAATCAAACAACAAGAACCCAAAAAATGAACAAAATAGATGAAAAAGATCAAACCTGCAGGGCTATTAGCGGGGGTATTAGGATCGAAACTCCGTCGATTCGGAATAATGGAAGGCTTTGAAAACGAAGGATTCCCACTGAAGCTCCTCCTAAGCCCAGTTTCTGTGGTTCTTGAATCTGGGTTTCTTCGAACATGGGTTGGAGAAGGAGATCTGTTTGATGAGGTCGCCATTCAAACCAGAAAGGAAACGTTGTGTGTGTTGAGAAGGAAAGTGAAAGATCTTGTGAAACAGAGAGATTTATTTCCTCTTCTTTTTTGCCTTCACAAAGTCAAACGGCTAGTTTTGCAAAGGCAAGTTGAAAATTTGAATGGGTGATTATGACCGTTGAGAGTGAAAGTGAAGATATGAGAGAATCCAGCCGTTTATGACTCTCAATAGAGGGACCAATTTTGATTTTTAACGTTTGACATCATTGCTGGTTTTCGATGCCGTTGAATTTTTGTGAGATGTCCATCAGTCAAATTTTTTTTTTTTTTTTGAAAAGTGAGCTGGGTTTTTATAGTATCTCATAACCTATCAATTAGGTGCGACCTACAGGTCAACACCATAAGAAAGTAATCATGCCGTCGGCGGGTCTCGAACCTAGGACGTGGGGATAAACTCACACACCCCTAACCACTCGACCATAACACCATTGGCATTGGTTTTTTTATAATGTTTTTAAGGACATTTCTCGTTCGAATAGTTTGAAGGCAATAACTACTCCACACCACCAAAAGCAACTTCTCACACCATCGTTGAGTAGGTGATGTAGGAAAGTATGGTGGTGTGAGAAAGAAAGTAGGTGGTGTGAGAGAATAGAATGGTGTGAGAAAACACTTATGGTGGTATGGAGTAGTCGCTGCCTTCTTTGAAACCTCAAGCAAAAAGAATTGAGTTATTTGATTTTTTTTCAAAAATTTAATAAAGATTTAGTTTTGATTCCTTACATTTTTTTATACTCAAGTAAATTAACTGAATTTTTTTTATGTTTTCAAGGTTTTACACGTAATAAGGGATTATTATTAAATTCTTGAATGTACCAATCATATATGGCCCTACTAAATAACACCACCTCTTCTGCCTTAACACTAACATTTTCTCTTCTCTCCTTTTCTTCTCCATCATCCACCACTGTCAACTCTCCTCCCCTTCACCACCACCATCTCTCTTCTTCCTCATCCTCCTCATTTTTCTTTCTTCTTATTTTTATTTAATCACACCACCACCATGCCACCGCTACCTCTCCTCCTCCCCCCTTTCACCACCATCTCCTCGCCACCACAACTACCACTTCTCCTCATCTTTCTCATCTTATTCTTATTCTTCTTCTTCAATCACCACCACCACGCCACCTCTCATATTTCCCTTCACCACCACCACCATTGTTTATTTTTTTCTCATTTAATGTTCTGAAGGACACCACCATTGTTCATCGTCTTCTCCCCCGTTCTATTTCTCATTTATTTTCAGTTCTTTGTACATCAACAGACAACAAAATAGTACCAACCTGTCCCTCGCCACCGTCGGCCATCTTCTCCTCTCTTTAACAGCCTAACACTCACTCATTCAAAACATAAAAACAGGGTACCATCCCATTTCAGTTACAGACTTTGTTATTGACTTTCGACCAATTTTGATGCTCGATTGAGACCGATTTTGAAGCTCATCAAAACACAAAAAATGTAGTACTCTGAGTTATCTAATGAACAAAATTTGAATCACTTGAAAATGTTTTGAAATGAGCAAGTTATGGTCATTTTACAATATTTACTCAAATTTGTCAAGTAAAGAAACCAGGGTATTGTCCCTAACTCACAGCGGATCATGTGAGTCAGAGACTTACATTCGCGTGTTCTGCTGCGACTTGGTCATTGTTGGACAGTTTTAAGTGACTTTAGTAAAATGACCATAACTTGTTCATTTCAAAACATTTTTAGGTGATTCAAAATGTGTTCATTAGATAACTCAAAGTACTACATTTTTTGTGTTTTGATGAGTTTGTCTCAATCAAGTATCAAAGTTTGTCGAAAGTCAGGGACAATACCTTGTTTTCTTTGCTGGCCAAATTTGAGCAATTTCAGTATAATGACTATAACTTGCTCATTTCAAAACATTTTTAGGTGATTCAAATTTTGTTAATTAGATAACTCAGATTACTGCATTTTTTGTGTTTCGACGAGCTTGAGAATAGGTCCCAATCAAGCGTCAAAGTTGGTCAAAGGTTAGTGATAGAGTTTGAAACTGAAATGGGCCAACCGCAGCAGTGCATGCATGTGGAAAAACCCTAGTCGCAGCGGCTCATGCAAGTATGGGAACTACATTCGCATGTGTCGTTGCGACTGGGGTTCTCTTACTCGCATGGGCTGCTGCGATTGGCCCATTTTCTGCCATTTACAGTGTTTCCCTCCTCATTTTTTTGCTGCGATTGTACGCTTTCAGATTGTTAGTAATCCTTCCTTTCTCATTTTTCTATTGATTTTATTTCTAATGTGTGTCGTTAATTGATTTCAATTGAGTATTTCTATATTCTAATTTGACTTTGTTAATTTATGACATTTTGTAGCGAAGAAAATAAGAGAAGAATAAGAAGAAGAAAATAAGATAGGAGAAAAAGAAGAAAAAGAAGAAAAAACACATAAAAGAAAGAAAAAGGACACCACCACCTTCACCTTCTCGTATCTCTTCAGCGGAGCAACACCACCCCGAAGGAGAAGGTAGTGAGGTGGCGGTGTGGGTTCCCCACTCGCAAGAACCATTGCAAGGGGCAAATATTTTTGTCGTCGCAAAGGTTCTGGCTAGTGGGGAACCTTCGCGAGGGCGAAGGAGAAAAATAGGGCGTAAAAATAGAAAAAGAAGAAAAAGAAAATTGAGAATAAGAAGAAGATTGGAAGAGGTGGCGGTGGCGAAGTGGTGGTGGTGAAGGGGGATATGAGAAGGAGGAGGAGAGGTGGCGGTGGCGGTGGCGGTGGCGGTGGCATGGTGGTGGTGGTGTGATTGAAAAAGAAGAAGAATAATGGAGGAGGAAAGGTGGCAGTGGCGATGGCATGGTGGTGGTGGTGTGATTGAAGAAGAATAATAGAGGAGATGGAGGAGAAAAGGTGGTGGTGGCATGGTAGTAGTAGTGATTGAAGCAGAAAAAGAAAAAAAAATAATAATAATAGCAATAGGAGGAGAAGTGGCGATGGCGAGGTGGTGCTTGTGAAGGGGGTGAGGATAATGGGTGGCAGTGGTGAAGGGGAGAAAATAGAATAGGGGTTAGGGTTAGGGTTAGGGTTTGGTTTTTTTCTTTTATTGGTGGTGTCTTTCAGCAGGTGTAGTGTCCTTAAAAAAGTAGAGGGTTGGTGGTGTCCATCAATAAAAGTGGTGGTGTTATTTAGCAAGGGCCATTATATTTTTAAGGCCATAAAATGCCACATTTCTATGCCTATCAACAACTCAAATCTTGTGGCAAAAGACCTGGTTATATATTTCAAAACTACATTATGGTTTTGGATGATCCCTCAACCTCCAAAGCCACAGCCTCACGATGTGGTAACCGAAATGGAACTTCTCTCCTACAGAGAGAGTTGCTAATTGTCTCTTGCGCTACTGTGTGATCACCAACATTGCTAATGGTGGAATTGTAATGTGGAAATGTTGTTAACCAAAAGGCTCAAGGTCACACAGGGTTGTATACTAGGTACTGCATCATAATGGGAACTCGCCCTAGTGACAACCTTGACAGTTCCAATCAAAGAACCTTTGAGAGTTAAAAAAAATAAATAATAATAATAATAATAATAATAATAATAATAATAATAATAATAATAATAATAATAATAAATGAAACCCTTTGTTGGTGAGATACGTAATAAGATTATTTTGGAATGCAGATTGTAATGTTGATTACAAGCTTTAGTTGAAATAATATTTATGCACATCCTGCTATTTGAGTTATAGTTATCATAACATAACTAATAAAAGATTTGCCAATTTTGTGGTTTCATGCATCTGTTTATTTATTATATTCATTTGTTCAGAGAATTTTTTGGAAAATTATTATAACCCCTATTATTGATGATAATCCCACCAAGACATCAACGTCATGTTTTTTGTTCACCAACTTATAATTTCATGTTTACTTTAGGGTTTTAATTTAAGTTTAGGTCCTTTGTTTATGACAGTTTGAGTTTGGGTCCCAAATTTATCCTGTTTTGACTCTGGGTCCCAACACCACGTTGACCCCTTTGACCGTCAACTTTTCGTTACAAATATAATACCTAAACACAAAGCTGATATATAAAATGTGGGGGACCTAGGGTCTAAATTTATCTATACCAAAGTCAATATTATTACAAAAAATAAAAATTCATTCAATTACTTATGGAGAGTTAACAGTCAATGTCGTGTTGGAACCCAAACTCAAAGTTGGATAAACTTGGGACCCAAACTCAAATTTGACATTAATCATGAGGTCGAAATGCCACTTAACCCTTTTATTTTATTATTCTCTGTTAAAATGCAATCATAGAACTATTAAGAAAAAGAAAGTACTACTTTATTCTTGGTTTATCTGACCTTCCATATAACAATGGGTACCATCATGAGCCTTTGTTTGGGGTTTATAAAAAAAGGCCTTTGATGTAACCAAGGAATCGAGCACCTCTCGCTTTTCCCATACAAGATGTGATGTTAAACTTAGCAAGTCTGTACCACATTCTCATTACATCATTTGACGACTGCCTAAGTGTATGGGATACCAAGTGACACAACCATTAGCCTTCGAAATTAAGTGTCTTTCCATCAAACCACCACTTTTTCCATCCACAAGAGTCGGGGTGTCACACATTAATGTGCGCCATCAAATACTAGATAATAATTTGTTACAAAACAAATTTCCTTTTCAATTTCTTAAAAAAAATGACTTTTCGTGCAATAAAACAAACCTTAACACTAATAAATTACATTTCACCAATAAAATTAGGGGTGGGCAAAAACCAATTTAAATTCGGTTAACCGACCGAATCGATTTTCAAATTCGGTTCGGTAACCGAACTGAAATATGAGTAGAAAGAAAATAATTTAAACCGAACCGAACCGGTTATAAACGGTTCGAAATCGGTCTACAGTTTTGAACCAATCGAATAATAACTAAACCGACCGATTAATTAGATATATATAAATAAATAAAGGGTTAATTACATTTTCCCCCTAAAACATATAGCCAATTCAGCTTTGCCCCCAATTAACATTCATATTGCATTTCCCCCCTCAAACTAATAGTTAACGCGCCTTGACTGTCAAACACTTCACATGCCACCATTTTATCTATTTTGGATGACGAAAATGCCCTCCCCATTGTTTAGATCTCTCCTCCCTCTTTCGCCTTCCCTTTCACACCCACCAGACAACCATGACACACACACAAACAACTCAAAACACTTTTCTCTTCTTCTTCTTCTTCGCTCCTCTAATGATTTCTTCTTCTTGTTGTCTTCTACATTCACTTGGTCTCTCTCGCCTTGTTGACTTACCGACTCACTAAGCTAGAAAGCCACCTTCGAGTCGAGTCAGCTCTCATGGATTGTTGCGAGTCATCTTTGTTAACGGAAAACAACCTGGTCAAAGATATGAACCAGCAGAACTCGCCTTTCAACCATCCTCTGCCTTTTGCTGATTCTGACATAACTCGGCTGTTGATTCTTCTTCCCCGGCAACGACGCCAAAAACTTGATGCAAATTTTATTAACCTAAATTAATAAACTAATAAACCCTACTTGTAATACCGCAAGTGCACGACTGTCTAACTAGTAGACAGTGGCAAATACGAGTCGATCCCACGAGGATTGACGAGACAGTCGAATTTTAAAACCTATTTTAACTAATTTAGAGTTGGGGGTTACAACAAATGGAAATTACTAAATTAAGAGAACTAAATTGAATTAACTAAGAATTAAATTGATAAGATGATGAAGGAGTGGACCGAGACATCGAATCCACCACAGGTTCTTCGAGACTTGTGTGACCTAAATTACCATTTTCGAGATTCACTACGACTAATATAAATAATAATCTACAATCACAATTGATTTCAGCAAAGGCATAAACCCCTACCATTTCATGTCTTTCTACGACGCACACAATCATAGGTTTAACTTAATTAATTATAAACCCCTAGCATTGCATGTCTTTCTACAGCACACACAATCACAGATTTAAATTAATTGATTAAAGCAAGCTTCGAATATCAACAAAGGCAACTTCTAACTACCAATTAGTCTAGATAATTATTCTGAATATAATCGGTGAAAACAAATTATTGAAATCCAGAAATCAACTGTATTTAACATTCAAGCATATAGAACACAATATTTCAGATACGGCAAACTCTAGAAAACCATGTGGTTTCATATTCGCCTCGGCGCGGAGTCTAGAAGATCATAGTGGAGGAGATCACGACACTGATGTAGGTGGAATCCATCTCAACATGTACATGCATCACGAGAAGGGTTGCAAGTGGACTGTGGTGGCTCAGACAGGATACATGGTGGCAATATCTTGTGCAATAGTGTATGTGCAGTGGTACAGAGCAAAAACACGGGTGCAAATAGCCAATTCAAGTTTTTGTTTTAAATTTCCCGCCAAGAACTCGAGTTTTTCGTCTCCAATGAGCCACTCCCTACGTCTTCATCCAATAAGCTTCCTCTTCGCTGAACCTGCAAGAGAGATGAAGACCAAGTGAGGAAGATACGAGTGAGAGAAGACGAAATGAAGAAGATAACGGGGGGAGGTGAAGCAGGGAGGTGCTCCCTGTTTCTGCTCCTGTTCTTACTCGGTTGTTGATTCTTCTTCTCCAATGAACCTGCAAGCAAGAGAGAAAATCAGGGAGAAAGAGAGAGAGAGATGGAGGAAAAGAGAGGGAGAACGAAGAATGAGGGAGAGGGAAGAGTGGTGACGAAACATGGGTTGTGCTCCCTCTGTTTCGTGGTGTGCGGACGGTGGCTCTGATGGTGTGTGGTCTGTGTTGTTTGGCCATTGGTTGAAGACAAGAGGAAGGAACAGGGGATGCGTTGTGGCTGAAGAAAAACAACAAACAAATAAATAGAGACGTGTGGCTATATTTCATGGTGGAAAATAGTAATGGTCATGTGCGTGGTTGTGTTGTGTTGTCGGTCCTCCTATCGAGCAAGGATCGCCGGCAGGGTTATGGTGGTTGGTTAGTGGCGAGAGACGAAGGTCTCTATGTCTCTGCCAAGGAGGAAAGGAGAGGAAAGGCGTGAAAGGGAGGCCAAGGAACGTATGAAGGAGAGGAAGAGGAAAAAGGAGATAGGAAGCCTAAATAGGGTTCTCTCTCTTTCTCTTGGTTTTATTAGGTTTCATTAAGTCAGCTTTTGGGTTTGGGCTTAGATTTAGACATGTGATAATCAACTTGTCATCCGTTACTTTGTATCGCCATTTGAACCAACCAATTGATCATTCCTCGAATTGCCGCCATAACGCGATTTCATCGTTTACGCTCAAATTCCTACAAAAACATGAAAACAAACTAATTAAAATAAAATATAATAATTGAAACACTAACATATATAAATTAAGGGATAAATTATGTAATAATTACGTGAATATCAGTGGAGCCGCTGCTAAAGAAGGAACTCCCCCTTTTCTCCGAGTTTTCCCTTTCAGACCTACAATCGACCACCAATTATTTCAGTTTCGATAACATAGTATTAGAAAGTGGCAAAAAGGTGCCCAATCTTGTCTCCAATGGTCGACTTCATAATCGGCGTTGAATCGCTGTCAAGAAATTCACCAAGACGGCTTGGCCTGATCCCAAGCAATTTGCTATAATTCCTTTTCATTTTCTTGCAAGTTTGTTTGTTGTGCTTTTCAGCAACAAAGAGAGACTATTTATAAGGGAAGGTAACCACTTTGTTTTGATGAGATTCTGATTTTGGTGGACATAATAGAGTTTGCATTGATGTTTTCATTTTTGAACTCTCTTTCATCTCTCTGTCTCAATCAGGCATTCTAATTTCTATGAGAAGGTATCTACTCAATTGGGTCTTCTAGGTTAAGAGTTTGATGAACTTAAGATTTTGGTAGATATAAGAGGGCTTTACTGACATTTTCGATTTGTGATGGGTCTTCCACAAGAATTTAATTTACAGCAACTCTCATTGCAATTGCCTGTGTTCACGCTTTACAGACACCACCAACTATGTTCCTTCACTTGTTCCAATTTCATCTATTATTCCATATATTATGGTTGTGCGTTTACTAGGGTTTGAATTTCGTAGTTTATGCAACTATTATACAGTATATGGGCTTCAATTTTTAGTCTGCCTTGTCCTCAGCTTTTTTATTTTATTTTATTTTAGATCTGGGGGGAATTGAACATAAGAAGAAGAAAAAAAAGATGTGTTGCGGGAGGATGATTTTAAGTGTTGTACGCTATTGGTGTTCATGGTAATCTTGATTGGTTTGCTATTCGAATTTAGGGTAATCAAGCATGGATTTTACAAGTTGAAGGACTCGGTTCATCTTGATCTTACTAATTCTACTGCTGCTGGCGGTGGTGGTGGACATTATCATTATGGATTCTAGTTATCCGAACTCGTGCAATGGAAGCGAAAATGAGACTGAAGGAAGGAATCGTGAATGAGAACTTCGATTGGGTTTTACCTAAATTCAAAGAAATAGTTTTTACTTCAAAGGAAATAAGGCATTTAGAAGAAGATGATAACAGCATGGACAAAGATGCACGACGAACCATCAGGTTTCCTCGGGATGTGCGCTAGACAGCCAGATTTGCCTCGAGATGCATATCAAATCGTTAGATTTTGATCGAGATGCTTGGATAATTAAATTCGGACCATTAGATTTACCTATAGATGTGTGTATAATTAAATTTGGACCGTTAGATTTTTCTTGAGATGTGTTCTTTTAGATGAAAGCTTTTTTAAATCAACTGTTAGATTTTTCTCGAGATACGATTACGATTATGATTTCAGTTGGGCCTTAGGATTTTCCTCGAGATGAGATGTTCGAGAAATGAAAGATTCAATCTCAGCCTTTGATTTCTCAGGGGTATTTTGGTCATTTGCTTTGAAAACAAACGGTCAAAGCACGTTGACAATTAGTCTTGGGGGAAAGTGCAATATTAATGTTAATTGTAGGCAAAACTGAATATGACATATATTACAAGGGAAAATTGCAATTAACCCTTATTATTATTATTATTATTATTATTATTATTATTATTATTATTATTATTATTATTATTATTATTATTATGCAATGTTCAATTATAGAAGTTTGTGATGTTTTATCAAAACTAAAATAGATTATTTTGGTTCTTAACATGATTGTATGATACAAATACTCGTATATATTTGTACATCTATTAAAGCTCAAGCAAAGATAAATGACCTTAAATATTATAGCTCAAGCAAAGAAAATTGGTTTTAAAAGAGAGCATGCTTAGAGTTGTTGAAAATGAGAAGAATAAAATAAGGAAAATCATCTAAAGACTTGATGGGAAGATGAAAATTCATTCATTGACCTAGGGGGAACATACGGTTTGTTGTAGAGGACATAGGGGATTGAAAGAGGAGGTTGCATGTTGAGTAAGCGAAGAGCCCACTTTTTTTTTTTTTTTTAAATCTAAGTGCTTTCAATTTTCATATCAATCTGGACCACAAATCTACTAAGACCGCGCCTTATTCGAGAAAATCTCGACCACTTTTTGTTGCACAGTAAATCCCCTTTGTGAAATGTTATATAAACTAGTGTATTACATGTACCATTGACACGATAGAACGTGGGTTGTTCCATTGACTAAAGACACATTTGAAAACTGTTGCAGTGATTTCTCGTCGAACTTTGATTTTCCAAAATATGGAATTCAGGGTCTTTGTTTGACTGTGCCTCAAGAAATTCGTCTCATCATCTGATAAATATTGAAAATACTTACGATGTGAAATGTATTAGTATTTTTTGTTGTAAAAAAATTCATACGATTTGAAATGCATACGACATAAAATATTAAGCGTTTATATATACTGATCGTTGATTTCATTAAATTCACCAAAATTCGACAACTAAGTTGATAGTTAAAACCGTTTTCATTTTGAGAAAAATAAAACACAATACTTTCTCTCTACGCCTCATGTACATTCCAAAAACTTATTTAAGTTTTATGTTCATTTTCTTTAGCCCTTCTACATGCTTCATATTTTCAACTCTCAATTATAGTCATCTTTTATCTCAAATTCTTTATGAATAGTAAAACTCCTTGCTGATTTATAAGATTGACTAGGGTATTCCTTGTGCCGTTAGCACTCCAAATATATTTTTTTCATCACCCTCAATCAGTTTTGAAGTACAAACCTATTCTAGGTAAACATATATATTATAAACTTTAGGATTAGACTCAGTCAAAATTTGAATCAGTTGGAAATTTTTTTTTAAATGCCTAAAGTGAGTTATCCTTGAAATTTGAATTTGCCAAACCATGAAGTTCAGAGTTTTTGTTTAAATGTGCATTAAGATTGTCATTTTTTTTCTAGTATGATCGACTTGTCTCATTTCTTTGAAAATAAAAAATACTAACGACGTGAAATGCATTAGACGTTTTTAACAATAAAAAATATATTTTTAAATTTTACAGCTTGTATTGATCATTGGTTTCATTGAAAATATTTTCAAAAATGCATTCCAATGATATCAAGTTTAACTAAATTTGACAACCAAGTAAATAGTTATGACATTATAATTTTGAGAAAAAACACAAAAACATTATCTCCTGACCACATGTGTATTTCACCAACTTTTTTTACAATTTTTTTTTTCATTTTCTTTGTCATTCTACATATTTTGTATTTACAAATATGTCATTATAGGAAATGAATCTCAACCCTGAACAAATTTATCTACTTTCAATTATAACCATCTTTTATCTCATATTCCTTATGAATAGTGAAATACCTAGCTGATTTGTAATATAGACTATGGTATAAAAGTGTCATTAGCACGATAGAATGCACATTATGATATTAGGGTCAACGTTTTTATCATATAAAAAAAGTTTCAAACCAAGGAAGTGGAGTTTGGGTTCTTTATAAAATACTCAAGTTGTAAAATGCAGACTTTTTTTTAAATGCATACAGTGTGAAATACATATTTTCAAATTTCAAGTGTTTGTATTGATCAAAATTTCAAACCGTAGAAGTGGGGAGGTCGGGTTCTTTGTTGGAATATGCCTTGAGAAACTCCTTATTCATTTGAAAATACTAACGGTGTGAAACGTTTTAGATTATTTTTTGGAAATGCATATGGTGAGAAATATTATTTTAAATTTGAAGTGTTTGTATTGATCATTAGTTTTGTAGAAAAAAAGTTCAAAAATACATTTCGAATATACAAAGTTTACCAATATTCAATAACTAAGTAGATAGTTATTATAATTTTAATTTCGAGAAAATAAAACACAAAAACTTTTATTTCCTCCATATGTAAATTACACTCATTTTAAGTTTTATGTTCATTTTTTTTTCTCCTTCTACATACTTTATATTTACATACATGCCATTATAGAAAATGAATATCAAACATCAACATCTTCGACAACTCTCATCCTAGCTTTCACTTATCTCTAATTTCTTATGAATAGTAAAACACATAGTTGATTTGTTAGATAAATTAGGGTATTCCTCGTGTCGTTGACACTATACATATTTGTTGTTACCATTATTGAGTTCAAACATGATTATCTTTACTTTGTTACCATTATTGAGATGATTGATTCCCTCTTCTGTCAAGAATTTCTGACAACATATGGATTCATATCTATAAAACTGAGATTCATCTGTATAAAAAATAGTGAGTTCCAAAACCTTGTTGGGAGCAACTAAGACCCGATTGCTGGACTGAGAACGTTTTATCGTTTAATTTTTTAACCGCAGTGCCTTAGTGAGCAAGGACTGGAGAAAACATAAAGACGTTCTCAAAAAGAATGAGTCAGCAAATATCATCATTTGTGGAGAAAATTTCAGTGAGGGCGAAGATAAGAAATATGCTCCCTGCAACAATATGTTTTTTGTATGTGCTTGGACATGGTCTTAGGCACATATGGAGTTTTCTCCACCAAGGTTGGTAGGTCATTCTCCTAGCATTGGTCTTTTAAGATATACATACAAATTGAGGAGTTGAAGGTATGAATGGGTACGGAGGTGATTGAGTTATTAGGTTTGACCAAGAATAGTGGTGTCAATGATTGTAGAAATATACTTTGGATCATGTAGTTTCCAGTGATTCATTAGAATGTGTTATTCATTTTGGATTTGAGACAAAATTTAACCTTAAAGAAGTTTGGTTTTGGAGGTGCGAACAAATTACTTGTTTTAAAATTTCATGTTTTTAATCTCTATTCAAGTGTATCATGCATTTTTTACTATCCTTCGTTGATTTTATGAATTGTAATTGTGATGTTACAAACACAAAAGAAGTTAACAACTAGATTATTTAGGTTAGACTAACAAATCATTATGTGAACGTGGTCTTTTTGTGGAATATCATCATAAGTTACCATTTTTTTTTGCTCGCTGGAAAGTTTGTATCTTTTCGTTCTCTTAGTTGAGAAAGATGCTCAAAAGGTAATTTTGAACACCAATTTGGATACCCCTTACTCCGAAACACTTGATGAACCTCTTTCTCTGTTCATACTTCTTTGGCAACCGTATAACAAATTTTTTTTTACTCATCTTTCCCAAAAGACTTAGGTCACCCACCACCACAATTGGTGTTTCGTCTTCCTGAGAACATTAAGCGCTCCATTTTGTTAATGAGATTATTAAACATATCACTATCTACATGCTCCCTGATAACATTATTTACACTACCCGTCATCACCTGCAGTTGTTTACCTAGCAGCAACGTATGGATAACAAACTAAACTTTTTTTAGTCTTTCAATTTTATTCATATTCATAGGCATATAAACTTGATCACACACCAGTTTGTTGTTTCAGATGACAATAGGAGTAGTAGTAGTATTAGTAGTAGCACTGATAGTAGCCTAGAGGTGGGATGTACCTTAGAACTTAGATGACTTTGCTTTTGAGTAAAACAATTGTGAATTTTCTGATAAAAAAATACATTATAGTTTGCTTCTACACTACCCATGGCGGCTGTCAATAATTGTTGGTTGCACAGAGTGTAATCACATTGTTGAGTGTCTGAAATATTTGAAAATGCTGCCCAAATCAAATGTTTAAAACTCATTTGTATCCTCTTTATACATTTGGGATTCTGCCCCATAAACATTAGCTAGTTCCTTGTGCTTCCCTATGTCCAAAATACTTAAAAGTTTTAATTAAAAAATTACTAGTCTCCCCTGCAGCTCATACCACATAGAAAATTGTGTGTTTTTCAAGTAATTCTTCAAACACAACAACTTAGGTTGCATTCACTTAATTCACACTTTATGAGTATAAACAAACTCTTTTTCAAAGCTTAACTTTCATATCCAGGATGTTTCTTTTAACTCTGTCATACCGAAATATGTAAAATGCTACTTAAAGTAGTAATGTAACAAGGATTGGTCCTAGTTAGAGGGTTGCTCGAACCAATACGATTGATGATACATAAAGATGCATAATTACACAAATCTTTATTTTCATTGTCAACCATTTGAGATACGGGATACATTTTATGCCAATAATTCATAGATACAAACAAATGACGTTAATTACAATTTATGACTATTTCGACGTTAGAGGAATGAGAAACATCCTCTTAAATCTATCACGTCAAACATTGTTGAAACGTTATTGATCCATAACATTACAACACTTATTTCAATTTGTTGGTTATATGCTTATAGAAGCCTGGATCTTCTTCCCCATGTGATGGAAATCCATTATCTGCTCCACTCAAATAAGGAAAAAAAAGTGGCAAAGTTTACTATATGAAAAATAAATTTTGTCGATGTAAATGATTTGTTGCGAGGCAGAAAAAACGAGCCGACCAAACCGACGGAACCAAAGTAAAATGACGGTTTCATTCGATTTTCTATTTTATTCGGTTTTGTTATGTTTATAAAATTTCAAAGCAAATTAGACTAGTTCATTTTGTGTATCTTAAATAATCTAACCTAAAAAATCGAATGAAACATATACCATTAGATATGTTAAAAAAATGTTTATGTTTTAGTACCCCTTTTGGTCGGCCAATTCGATTACAATTTTGGATCTCTGACCCATGGATACTTGGTTTATCTGATCTCACCTATGGGTACTTGGCACCTTAATTTTTCTCATGTCTTGCTCGTCGTTATTCCTTTTATAGTGTGCTTAGTTCCAAGGAAAATTTGTCATGGGAAACTTACAAAAAGAAAGAAGAAATAAGAGAGGAAGTGAGAAAATTTTCTCCAATTGAGCTTGAAAATAAATTGCTTTTATCAAAAAATTTCTTAATTCCCTCAAGACAATATTTTCCACAATGTTGTAACAAACCAAGAAGACACTTATCATTAAAAAACAAAAAAATGCATGTTTCTTCATTATCTCTTCCTCTTTCATTCCCCCCCATTCTCGCTTTTGGCAAAATTTCTTGAAGAAAAATTCCATGAAATCAAACACATTTATATTTATATTTTTTATATTGGTTTTGCTTGCTTTAATATGCGTAAATAATGAGATTAACTTGTGCTTGATGTGAGTGCGATCATCGCATTTCAATGGGTAAAAAACTGAAGTAAACATCATGGTACAAATAATTAATAACGAAAAAATGCAAAAACTTTGAATTAAAATGTCATTAAAAGGGGAAAACAATAAGAACAAACAAGAAATGCTCATAAATTTCCTTTAACACGAAATGTGAGAAAACTAGTTTAAGTCTTGCAAAGCCAATGTTTTTATTGAAAAAAAGAAAAAAAAGAAGAAGAAGAAAATGACAAAATAATACCTAGAAAAGTTTTCTCTTTTCTTTAGATATTATTAATTTTTAGTTCCTCTTTTTTAAACCTCAGCACGTGGCTTCTTCCCCTTTCTTATTTCATTTTTGTTAAGCTTTCTTCTTTTTAACGACCACTGCCACACGACTCTTAATGAAGTTTGGTTCATATTAGTTTGTCGTTGCCACCACCATCTCCGACTGTCACGTCACTTGGTGAGCATGTACCCAGGATTTCACGGATACTAAGGAGGTGTATTGTATATGGATTATTATGGAATTGATAAATAATTTGAAAAGTCCATGGACTCTTTAAATTGTCCACAGACTATTTAAATTGTCCACGGACTTCTGCTGATTTCTTAAATCCATAGACTTTTGCTACAGACTTTCTAGAGATTTATGAAAATTCACGGACTTTGTATGAACGACTTTTACAGATTTCTAATTATTTGCAAAAAAAGTTGGTAAATAGTGATGAAACAAAAAAAATGTCCGCATATAATTAACAAAAGTGAGAGATACATGTGCTAAAAAAACTAGAAAAAGAAAAGGTCGTTAATTAGCATCTTTAAAATAAGAAGTAAACGTCCATAAAATTGTATTATAATCATTCTTCTCCTTCATGATCATGGTCATTTTCTTCTCCTTCATAGAATTTTGGCGAGCAACCGAGTTGTCTGCAAGGTTGTTCCTTACTGCAAACTATTGAACTTTGTTATTTATACCTAACACTACAAAGTCCATGAGAATCCATGATTTTCCAAATTCATAAATATGAATGATATTTTGAATACCCTAAAACTTTTGTGGACTTTCTGAAATCCATATTGAATACCCCTAGACTTTGTGGATTTCAGAAAGACTTTTTAAAATCCCGATTGAATACCCCTAGACTTTTGTAGATTTTTTAAAATCCAAATTGAATACACTTGAATTTTCAGAATCCATGAAATTTATTAAATTGCCCACAAAATCCAGATACAATACACCCCCTAAATTGACAATATTTTTTTTTTTACTTTTTATATTTAAGTTTCAAAATTCAAATAGTCACATTAAAAAAATATAAAAAGTAGCTCGTGCATTTCACGCAAGCACCGCCAGTGCCACGAGCTGCACAAAGTTTGTGCCACAAAACTGCAGGGTCAGCAACTGTAAAACGAAAAAACTGAATGAGAGACTGCGGAGACCGAGAGAAGATCGAACTACAGGCCTTCGAACTACAGGCCTTCATATCTCTCTCTCGCCTCGCTTCGTCTCTGCTCATCTTTCTTCTTGCTGTTTCTTGATGAAGTTTTCCAATTTGCAGGTAATCATCTACTTTCTTTCTTCCTTCAATTCTCACTCATTGTTTCTTCGAATTAGGGTTTATTACTTGCTCATTCCATCCAACTCTCATCATTTTCTTCAAATGTAGATTGATAGATGCATCGACTGTCTCGTTGGTTCCTTCGCATTCTTTGAGACCTTTTCTTGATAATTTGGTCACCGAAGAGATCTTCGAACATCTGTCTTTCTGCTTGTGGACAATTAGCTCTCTCATTTGCTGGTACAGACTCGTGTTCTCTTTGGTAGTTCATTGATTTCATCGTGTTCTTTGGGTCTTTTCTTGATAATTAGGTCATTAGTCTTGGATACATCGTTTTCTCTGCTCAAGATTCATGTTTGTGGACAATTAGCTCTCTCATTTGCGTTTACACATTCTCTTTCTTTCTCTCTCAGCTAGTTCATTAATTTATGGTTTGATGTTTCAAATTTATCGGTTTGGCTGATCCATTGAACTGCATGCAGCGGTGAATTCATTAGGTTTTAAGTTGATAATCTTTGTTATCGCATCTACTCCAAGAAAACAACCCACAAACTAAAGAAAACAACACTCATGGCCAGAGTCCTCAAAATGGTCATTCTTCAGAGTAGAAAAGGGAAGAGCATGATAAAAGAGGGAAACTGGAGGTAAGAGTGAAATAAGAGGACTGAGTGAGAAAAAGAGAAATTGAGGGTGATGGGTACTTGCACTTGCTAGCGTTTGCAAAGAAAGAGGGGAGTTAATTGATATAAGAGGATTTAAAATTTTCCACCACAAAACCAAAAGGCCATTATACCAATTTCACAAGTGCACTCATTCTCAATCCTTAATATACCATAGGGAGATCAATCTCAACTCATTTATGATGAGATATTGTAAGTATCTCTTAAATTACAATGGAATATCACCTTTAAAAACATTTATGATTGGATAGCAGGACGTGGCAAAGTTATTTCCTCAATTGTCTAGGTTTTACTCGTAGCTATGATATTTCCTATGAAGATGTCCTGTCCATATAGTTGCAAATGTTCCTGCATATATTTTGGCACTCCATGTATATTCTTACATTCATTCTGCGTGCCCTTTGTACTCCGCTCATTGCTTTTGAGTCTCTCTATTGTGTGTTTTGTGTGAACATGCATGTATGTTCTTTCTTCCTAATGGAACCACATTTGTGGTTGTTCAAAACTCAAGATGATTTTTAGAATGTTTAAGGATTTTTAATTATAAATAAACATACTTTCATTACATATTGATTGAATTGCATTCACGTGTTTGGAATTTTAACGTCGGTAAGCCTTATTGTAAAATTCAACTATTATTTTGGTCTAGATTCAGTGATTAGTGGTTTTTCTGAAGTCTGTGGTAGATGTGTTGTTGTGCTGGAGATGTGGTGCTTTGACTAAGGTTTGGAGCAAAGTTTATATGGACATCGATTCCTTATGCTATCCTTTGCGGGATTTGGCTTGAGATAAACAATCAGATATTCAAATGGAAGGTGGCTTCCTGGGATCGCATGGTTGTGGTTGTTGAAACCAATTTGAGCTTCAAAGGGGGTTAGGTTCCGAAAATCCCTCATATTTGTGGAATCTTATGTGAGCTTTAACGTGTTTTTAGTGCTATGTTCTTATGTCTTATATCTTTGATTCGGGTATTTGAGTCTACTTGAGTCTTTTCTTAAAAATAAATGAAGACTTTTTGTCTGGTGTGTTTGATTTTTTGGGTGTTTCATGAAAAATGAAAACTTTTCCCCCAAAATTGAGTTTTATGGCATTGATTTTTCATGAAAAAATAACACTTTTCCACTTATTGCTTGAAGTAAGAAAACTTTGTTTAGATTCCCTCTTGGAAAAATTTTCCTTGTTCGATCTTTTCACTCACCGATGACTTTCTCACGACTCAAAATTCCTCAAGAGACTCAACGTCTAAACATTCAAAACCTCATAGAACAATTCCTTTCTTCTCCTCAACAATTCCTTCACAAAATAGAAATGTAAAATTTTTTTCCTTGGTGAAAATCAACAGTGAAAAAAATTTTGAATGTTTTTTTTCCATGAACTTTTTTTTTCCAAGAATTTTTTTTTCTTTGAAAACTTTTTCCAAAAATCAAACACACCATAAGATGAAACAGTGTCCTTAGCGTTAAGGCGATTACGATAAAAAAAAAACGAGTTAGTTTCCTTATTTCAAAAGTTCAAATAAGAAGGCATTTTAGTCCCTTATTCTGGTTCTTCAATCAATTTTATCCTCTTCAGTGATGCAGTATCTTCAAATGCATAATATGCTTTGCATGAGTCTTAGAATATGCTTTATGCCAATATAAACGATTTCAGTCATAATAAATTGTATTTTATTGCTTAGAGGTGCATCCACTAATTGACTTTACATGTTTTTTGCATGTTTGTCGTTTCATATTGCGCATCTTTTTGTGCTCTCATCTCTTTGCTTGATCTCGTTGTAATTGTGGTAACATTCTATCCTTTTAAAGGTGTAATCCTGGACATGGATGACGGAACGGGAATTAGGGAGAAAACAAAAGCAAAAGGAAAGGTTCTTGAGAAAGCTGCTCGACTTAATGAGGTATCTTCATTCTTGATCAATGATACACTATGGCTACAGATGCAACATGTGCTATCGTTTTGTTTAATTTATCCTTTGTTACACACTTATGACAACTTCATATAGCTCAAAGAGTTGCTAGATTTTGTTGTACCCTACCTTATAGATTTGTAACCTCAGCAAACTGGAATTTCACGCATGATCTAATCAGATCTTGGCTATAAATGATTCCGTATTTCCGTGTAGCTATATCCTTCCGAGAAGATTTCATTAATGGGACACTTTCCAGAAGACTTCATTGACGGGAAGTTAGTAGTAACGGGACTGCGCTGAATGGTATTTATTGATAAAAGAATCATATTAATACCAAGAAACCCTATGTGGGACACATTGATGGTTATTCATTTGTTGACTGATTTTTTCTCTTCTTCTAAAATGTATTTATAATTAAAATTTGAATTAGACGTGTTTGTTCATTAAACATAGTAAGAATTGTATTGTGTTTTAATTGCTTTTATCACTTATCTTGGACATAGGATGGGGCTCTATTAGCATTAAGAAAGCATGTTGAAGAGGAGGCTCGGGATCTTAGTGGAGAAGCCTTTTCTCGTTTCATGGATCAGTTGTACGATCGAATTTCTGCTCTTCTGGAAAGTAATGACATTGCTGAAAATTTGGGAGCTTTGAGGGCTATCGATGAATTGATAGATGTGGCACTTGGTGAAAATGCCTCTAAGGTTTCAAAGTTCTCTAATTACATGCATACCGTGTTTGAGGTAAAGCGTGATCCTGAAATCCTAATCCTGGCAAGCAAGGTGCTGGGCCATTTAGCCCGAGCTGGTGGGGCAATGACTGCAGATGAGGTGGAACAACAGGTTTGTTACCTATCCCTACTTTTGTTAAACTGTAGTCTGCAAGATAGAGTGACTCAACTCGGCTGTTTCTTCAGATAAAAAATGCACTTGATTGGCTTCAAGGGGATAGAGTCGAGTATCGTCGTTTTGCAGCTGTCCTGATTTTAAAAGTAAGTGCAGTTTTCCTTCCATATCGATCGGAACATTGCATCTAACTTTTGGGTTTAATAGGTTATGATTTAGTGGCTTAATACCTTTACCTTGGCATTTTGTTTGATCGATTATACCAATTAAGTGAGTGGTCTTCATAGGTAACAAAAGAATAATAATTAGATCTTCTGGGTCAGACTAACAAATAACTATGTTGCATACAAAAGGTGAAACTATTTGTTGTTTTTAAACTTTTTCAGTGGCTTTCTAATACATTTTGCTTTTATAGGAAATGGCAGAAAATGCGTCAACTGTTTTCAATGTACATGTACCTGAATTTGTGGATGCCATCTGGGTTGCACTTAGAGATCCAACGTTGGCTGTTCGGGAGCGTGCTGTTGAAGCACTGCGTGCTTGCCTTCATGTTATCGAGAAGCGGGAGACACGCTGGCGTGTGCAGTGGTGGGTTGAGAATCTAGATATATGATTCATTCCTAGCATTTGATTGCAATATATAATTTATCTAGTTTTCTTTAGTTGGTAATCTGAGAATGTATGTGTAATTTTTATGAGAGACACATTTCAAAATGACAAAGGGGTCTATAGTAAAGCAAACAAGATCAATCTAAAGGTGATGGTCTCAATTATGACTCGATCCTGTAGAATTAAGATGTTAGCAGTGACCACCAAAGTAAATGAAGCACTAAAAGTGTGGTCTTTCCATGGTTATCTCCCAGAGTCGAGAAGTATTTATATCTTGAGAATTTGTGTGGTTCAGATTCTTTGAGATGTATGGTAGGATAAGAAGATACAATGTCTTGATTTTAAACCTTTTTGAGAAGTTTCTATTTTGATTTTATGTAGTTAAATTATGAAGCCTTTGGTTTAGGAAGACTGATCATAGTAGGACTGTATTTCAAATGATACTTTCCATATATTATTTGTTTGCTTTTAGTTGGTTGGTGACGTTTGGTCTATCCACCTTTTTTTCTGGTTCGTATTATAATACAACTAGGTTACTGAATGGAATCAGTTTCTCACAGTAAGAAATAAAAACTGTTTGAAGTGATTATACATTTGTTAGGTTTTGGTTTCCGACACAAAGCAAAAATTTGTATTATTGAACCTTTCTAAGCAAGGATGCACGGACTCGGATACGACACGGCGATTTTCAAAAAAATAGGACTCGGCGACACGGTCAAACTTAATTTTTTAATATTTTTTTTTTGTAACTCATACGAACATAAAATCATAAATAATACTATTAAACAATCCAAACATATCAATAAAACATTCAAATTCATTCATTCAAAATTACAAATGCATCATAAAGTCAAGCTCAAGTCATAAGCAATATAATTTTATTAACTGGATAATGTAAAATGTAAATTGATAATTTCAAAAACTCACCACCGAGGCGGCTACATCTCTTCTTCTTCATTAACTGGCGGATTAACTAGAGCTCTACAAGTAAAAAAAAAACATTAATCTACACAAGCATTCACCAATGGCCAGACATCACAAAAATTTCATAACATGAATGAGACTGGCATCACTTCGCCATGCATCATGCTCATTGCAACAAATACAAGGAGAAGATAGCATTGCTATAGCCCTGGGTTAGCATTTTCTAATTCCTCTGGTGATGGAACTTTTGAATTTTGAAATGGGGTATCCTAATGTTTATAGATTAGTAAATTTTCGTGAACATATGGGGTTTCCGTCACTTTTACATGGGCATCACAAGATATTGACAGAATGAAACAGAAAAAAAAAAAAAATAACACACACACACAGAGCAGAAATCACAGAAAAAAAAAGAAGGAAGGAAGATGGAAGTAGGAAGAAGGAAGAAGCAAAATAGAGAATGAAGAAGCAAAGCAAAACAGAGACAGAGAAGAAGGAAGAAGAAAAGCAAAACAGAGAAGAAGGAAGATGGAAGAAGCAAAAGTGCAATACTAAAATTACTTACAGAGATGAGAGATCAGCAGCAGGCAGATCGATCCTTCCTCTTTCTCCATCTTCCCTCCTTTTCTCCTTCCCTTCTCTTCCCCTCAAACAGATCAAAGGGTTCGATCGATCGAAAGGATTCGACTGTAAAGGGGTTCGATCGATCGAAAGGATTCGACTGTTTCTCTCCCGTTTCCTCTTTTTCTCTTCTCCTTCCCTTCTCTTCCCCTCAAACAAATCAAAGGGTTCGATATTGATCGAAAGGGGTTCGATCGATCCATCGATCGAAAAGGGGTTCGATCGATCCATCGATCGAAAAGGGGTTCGACTTTTTTTTCTCCCCATTCCTCCTCTTCTTCTTCTTCCCTCCTCCTCATCTTCTTCTTCTTCTTCCCTCCTTCTCTCTGTTAGCGCTAGGGTTCGAGTTCAGTTAACCCTTTAGATCTGTAAATCGGAAGAAGAATCGGGCGATTTATTTGCATTTTCGAAATCAACAAATTTTGACTACTTTGGCCGAGTCTGGATTGTGTCCAACCCAGTCAACGAATTTTGACCGTTGACCCCGAGTCCAATACGTGTCCAGCGCGTGTCGTACGCGAATCCGTGTCCGACACGCACTTGACGCGTGATACAGAGGTTTTTCGGAGAGTCGGTGTATCCTTGTTTCTAAGGCTTCATAAATTGTGATGTTGTGTGTTTGAATCCAAAACAAAGGCTCCAGAAATGTTGTACATCATTATCCAGACACGTAGACACCGAAAAGAAAAAGAAGAAATTGTATGTTAAAGTGCAATCCTTGCCAAGACAACAACCATGGGAAGGTGTCCCTTGTCAAATCTAGTAGATTCTTACAATTTATTATTTCAATCAATAGTAGTAGATTCTTCATTGTTGCCAGTGAAAACTGGCAAAGCAATATACTTTGGTACAGGAGGTACGAAATTATTTTGTTACAAGATTTGAACTGTTATGGAACTTCACAAATGGCATTACCAAGGTGTGGCGAAAATTGGAAGAAGCTGGCAAGCTTGTGTGTAGTTTGCTTCTCGTCGCAATTTGTCGAACTCTATAACTCAGAAGAAATAGGAGTTTGATAAGATTTTAGATGATACCAAGACATGTATGGAAGTCTTGGGGCTTAAAAGAGCATACTTCGAGAGATTTTGAGCCGATTAAGATTTTGCTTTCTCCCAACACAATAATCTTTTTTCATCATTTGAGTTTTTGTACTCTCATGTAATTCTGTCATTAATACACTTTAAATCAAACACGACAATGGTTTACATTTTTTTACTTTACTTGATTATGTGTTCCAATGGTGGATTTTGCTTGGACTTTCTATTAATTATGACAGGGCATCTTGCGATTTATTTATTTCATTATATTATGGATTATATATCTTCGTTGTTCCAAATATCTGCTGTTTCTGCTCACTAAGCAGTTCTTTGTATTCTTGTAGGTATTATCGTATGTTTGAGGCTACCCAAGATGGCTTGGGAAGAAATGCTCCTGTTCACAGCATACATGGTTCATTGCTTGCAGTAGGTGAACTATTAAGGTTGGTGGGATGGCTAGATTTTCTTTTTATGAATTTTGACTGGGGGTGACAGCTAATTCTGACCCTTACATATAGGTAGATGACTCATCTCATGATTGCCTGTTATTATTCTATTGAACTTTCTATGAGGTCCTTTGATTGGATTTCTAAAAATGTCTTGAATTACATTATTTTGTATGTAAAAATTTGAGGAAATAACACTTTAATACATATATAATGAATTGTACACATGGTTTTTAAGTTTGAATGTCCCGATTGCATAGATTTTGTTATCTGTCAAAAAAATCTTGGTTAGTGTTGCTCATGTGTTATTCCAATGAGACAGTATGACCTTCTAAAAAAATTACAGTTATGAGTGAAGTTGCCTAATTATTATAAGAGTACGACAAGAATTAAAACATATGATGTATTGTGAGATATACTCTTGATTTCTGTTTTGATTTCTGTTTTTAAATGATATGCTAGAATGCTTAAATCTTGCATATTAAATGCCAAGTTACTTGCTATCAAGGAAACTAAACTTCGAGTTTGTCTGGTATGGGAATCACACTCTCACTCTCGCCAAAGAATGTGATTCATGGGACTTCACCTCTCACATTTGATAAAAGATCTAGAATTGGTGACAACTATCCCCCTACATTTTGATCAAATTTGCCTTGAAGATAAGGTCCCCCCCCCAATATCCAAATAGATTCCATGCAACCAAACACAACCCTAGTAACTACCTAGACCTAAGAGGCTAAGAAACATAAACAAGATACTTTTGGGATTGCATAACCTCTTGTTGTTGTAACCGGATATCCTTGGCTTTTTTGTTGAATCTTTTCTGGACAAAAAAAAATGACTACTTATAGGCTTATACAAGTCCCAACCACTTGTAAGTGGCAAGCCACTTCTAAATGATGCAAACAAACACCCCTTAAGCCTCTGTAAGTTTGGCAAGTAAGATTTGGTGGAAGCTCGTTCCTTATGACATTTGTTAGGGCATTTTGAGTGGGGGTATAGAAGGATTACCTCAACATTGCGTAGGAGATTGGAAGCTTGGCTATCGCCATCATAGTGCTATTATGGCTGTATTGGCAAAAAATTTCACCATGGTTTCAACTTTCAAGATAAGAGGTTGATTACTTGGATAGTGTAATCCAGGAGCCAAATAAGATTGCATTGAGTGAACTTGCCCTCTGGTGAGAAATGCCAAGCACTGGATTTTATCTCATCTTAAATAAGTCAAGAACAAAATCCCTCACCTCTTAGTTTCTCTTACCATTTTTAGGGACTAATGAGCAGTTGGCCTCACGGGGTTTGTTATGCATCAACCAATATTTTCCTGTCAGGTGTCCAATTCTTAGGTCGTGCACATCTTCGGGCTCTCGAGAATTTCTCATTCATTCAGGTGATATTTCTAGCTTAGGATTTGGATTTTCACTTTGGGCCCGCCTCAGAAACATTCAAAATATGGTCCCTTATGCGTCTAGAGTTCTCTTACTTTTTGTTTTAATATTTTGTGTAACTTGGAGATCCATCTCTTAGTGGTGTTTGCCATGGTCCTCTTTGTAGTTGCTATAACTTCCGTTTCCTGTACTATTCACTTTTTAAAATCAAATTTGAAGCTTTACACACACACAACAGGAAAAAAAAAAAGAGAGAGAGAGAGAGAGAGAGAACGGGAGGGAGGGGGGATAAAAATTCCATTTTAACCCTTTATTTTCACTTTAATCTTGCCAACATGAAACCGATTTACGCCTACATGGATCCGTGATTACACTGAACCTAATGTGAAAAAATAGATTTGGGAGTCCTGTTAGATGTTTGGCTTGTGCAAACTCTGTTGTAGTTATTTGAATAACTTTCTTGCTAAACTTCACACATTACTGCAGATAGCTGAAGTATGGTGGGAAATGGGACAAGATTAGTTTGAGCCGTAGAGACTGCTGGCTGACTAGATGACTTTCTTTGCACTTCTTATAGTGTTATTCTAACCAAACATTCCATTTGAGTTATTTCTATTTTTGATTTGTAACTTTTCAGAAACACTGGCGAATTTATGATGTCGAGATACAGAGAAGTTGCCGATATAGTTCTCACATATCTGGGGCACCGTGACCGGCTTGTTCGCCTCAGCATAACATCCTTGCTTCCCAGAATTGCTCACTTTCTTCGTGATCGTTTTGTGTCAAATTACTTGAAGGTCTGTGATCCCTCCCCTCTTGTAATAGTTAGATACACTACTCATTTACAGTGATTATTATATCTTGTACAGATATGCATGGAGCATATTCTTGCAGTTCTACGAATACCTGCTGAACGAGCCAGTGGATTCATTGCTCTTGGAGAAATGGCTGGTGCTCTGGATGGGGAACTTATCAAGTATTTGCCGACAATTACGTCTCTATTGCGTGATGCAGTATGTTATCCACGCTAGTGATTGCTTTTGATAGTCTCAAAAGAATTGTGATTTTTATTTTGGCTTGATTTTTTAATTATTGAGGTTGCATTCTCGAAAGTCTATATGATGACCAAGATTTCTGAATCCTGAGATAATCAATAATTTGTAGATTGCTCCACGGAGAGGTAGACCATCACTTGAGGCTTTGGCGTGTGTTGGAAGCTTTGCAAAGGCTATGGGATCTATAATGGAACCTCATATTCGTGGTCTTTTAGATGCTATGTTCTCTGCTGGTCTTTCTCCCACCCTCGTTGAAACACTTGGACAAATTACTGTCTGGTACTTTGGCCCTTTCATTGGTTTTGTGTTGTGAAGTTGATTGATTTTTCTTGAGGAATTCACACTTATATGTCGTGTATTTGAGCATTTTAGTATTCCATCTTTGTTACCGACTGTTCAAGATCGCTTGTTGGACTGCATTTCCATGGTACTTTCAAAGGGTCTTCATCCTCCTTCAAAGCCAGGTGGTGTCACAGTTGTACGTGGAAATATGATACACAACCCCCAGCAAGTACCAGAACTCAGTGGTTCAGCCCTTGTGCAACTTGCTTTGCAGACTCTTGCTTGTTTCAATTTCAAGGTTGCTTAAGATTATAGGTTTGTTTATGCTGCATGTTTTTTTGTCTGTCATTTCTCCATGAAACTGTTTTTGTTGTGTAGGGTCATGAACTTCTCGAGTTTGCAAGAAAATCTGTTGTTATATATCTGGAAGATGATGATGGTGCTACACGAAGAGATGCGGCCCTATGTTGTTGCAGATTGGTTGCAAGCTCCTTTTCTGGTGTACCATGTACACAGTTTAGTTTAAGCAGGCCCAATAGAACCGGAGGAAGAAGGCGGCATCTTGTTGAGGAGGTTGGTTTGGAACTACTCATTTCACTTGTTGGCCTTATAGCTTGCTTGGTATTTGTTGAATTTTGCACGATTCACATCTGTGCATCCATTCTCATCCACTGATTTGTTCTTTCTTCCTTTATTTATGTATTTACTTTTTATTGTAACACAGTCTCACATAGGAGTTGAGTCCAATTGTCGTAGTGCTCATGATTAAGCTTTTGTTCTATACGTGGTCGAGAGATCTGTCGTACAAAATTTTTTAGTGGTATAGTAAAACATGGGAAACTTTTTGACATCTTTCATTCATCTCTCTGGTGGAACCCTGATCACTCACTCTTATATGTATCCCATGGTATACTGAAATGCAAAATTCTCTTGGATATCGTTTTGTCAATGGGTCCCTGCCCTGGTCTCTCCTATATACCGATCCCATTACTGGATCTTGTACTGGAGCCAAGTATCAAGATCCTCACACTACATATGCATCGAAAACACGTTCCATACTATTGCGTCAGCCATAACTCAAACCAGCCACTGTGGATGATGCTACTTGATTATTACAAAATTGCAAATTGATGGCATTGGAAGCTTACAATGGGTTGTATGTAAACGAGAAATAAACCCAATTCAGTCAATTTTGATTAAAATCTAATACAGTGAGTCCATTATAAGAATCTTGTAAAACAAGCAACAAAATAAGTTTTCTAATGTCAAGCTACTAAAAGAAAAAAACAAAACAAAAAATAAAAATAAAAATACAAAATTATGAATTAAAAAAAGTGTATGTGTTGGGGTACATGACAGGGAACTTTGCTAAAACATCACTACTAAGTAGCGGGTTCCATATCACTTCCAACAGGAGAATGAAAGCTTTGGGGGTATCTTCCTCTCCACACCAATTTCCAAGGGGAACCCCTCATCAAACCCAGGGAGGTACTAACTCTCATAGCTTCCCCCCCAACCCCTCCAGGACCTCCAGGTTGTCTTTGCCTTGATCCACTGCCATTTCTTATACTACATGTTTGTTATTATTATTATTTTTTTTGAATCTTTAAGGATTCTTTTCAAGTTGTTCACTTTATGTGAATGCAAGATGCACCGATATATACATTTTTCATGTCTATTGCAACTATAAACCTTCTGTCATTTGCAGATTGTGGAAAAGCTTCTTATTACAGCTGTTGCTGATGCTGATGTTGCTGTTCGGTTGTCAATCTTTTCATCTCTCCATGGAAATGGAGGCTTTGATGAATTTTTGGCGCAGGCTGATTGTTTGAGTGCTGTTTTTGTTGCTCTAAATGATGAGGTTGGCTTTATCTCAAATAAAAATGTTGACTTTCGCGGTCATGTGAATGCCCTTTTCATTTCTTGATGTACTTTTCTGGATCTTTTAAAAATTAAAGCCAAAGTTTTGTATTATTTGCTTCCAAACAATGTATTCCCTAATAGACGTGGATTGCCAATCATACATATAATAAGACACCACTGTTGGCGGGCTTTGTTGACACTGCTGCGCTTGGCTATTAGGACTTCACAAGATGGCAATGTAAAACAGAAAAGAAAATCCAGAGAAAGGAGTAATTAGAGGGGATTTGAGTTCGAGAGATCGAAGAAAACGTGATCCTCATGCAGCTGTAAATGCAGTAGTTTACAGTTGTTGTTTCTGTCATAAAACGAAAGACACAAAAAAAATGTGATCAAATTTGAAATCCCCAATTAATTTTTAGGAGTAGGAAATAAAGCCGTGGGCTTTTGCTCGTTATCTTTACTCTTTAGTCCCATAACAATAGTTGGAAAATAGTAATATGCTCCTCCATGTGTTATCATAGGATTTTGAAGTTCGAGAGTACGCAATCTCATTGGCCGGTCGATTATCTGAAAGGAACCCAGCATACGTCCTTCCAGCGCTTCGCCGCCTTTTAATACAGTTACTGACATATCTGGAGCAAAGGTAATATGATTCATCTCTACTTCTTATTAAAAGGAGATACTAATATATGTCCAAAAGGCATAGTTACATAATTGTATATGAAATTACAATTTTCCATCCTTGTTCACTGTTTATGTTTATGTTAATGTTCAGATGTTGATTGTTTTCTGTCAGCAGCCCAGATAGCAAATGCAGAGAAGAGAGTGCTAAATTACTGGGTTGCTTAATTCGCAATTGCGAGCGACTAATACTTCCCTATATTTCTCCGATACACAAGGTCTAGTTAGTAACTACTACAATCTCTTCTTCGTCTTATATTTATGTTTGTTACTCTTATGCTTTAATGTTTAACTTTCAGGCCCTTGTTGCAAAACTATCTGAAGCCACTGGTGGGAACGCCAATAACAGTGTTGTCAGTGGAGTTCTCGTTACTGTTGGGGAGCTTGCCAAAGTGGTGGGTGAATCACTATATATTTTAATTTTTAACGTCTGCATAAATAGCCTGTAGGATATATCTTTTCTCCTATCCATCTTCACGGGGACCGCCACCGGGTGCAACACACCCGTGTGAGGGTGCTTCAATGTAGCTTTGCTATCACTTTGACATAACCCAGAAGCCTACCTATTAGGTGGAGACACCAAGCCCACTATAAACCCAAAATCCTCCTATTACCCATCTGATATGGGACTAAATATGTGACATAGCTTGTTGAGATCTGATAATGACTTGAGGGTGTTTATGCGACAGATGTGTTTCACACAAACACACCTGGTGTTGAGCTTGAACAATCATATCCATTCAGTTTCTTGAT
This sequence comes from Berberis vulgaris, assembly GCA_963556465.1. Classification (NCBI taxonomy): domain Eukaryota; kingdom Viridiplantae; phylum Streptophyta; class Magnoliopsida; order Ranunculales; family Berberidaceae; genus Berberis; species Berberis vulgaris. Next base: position 69,539,137 of record OY747134.1, on the reverse strand, counting down.
GTTGGACTAAATTTGATTGTTTATTCTCCTAAGTTCCTATAAATTTTGAATGGTTGATTTTTTTTTAAAGAAAATTTTAGGTAATTACATTCACTTTATATTAATTATATGGGGTTGCGCGCATATTCAATACTCCATGTGGAAGGCGATGACTGTTATATATCAATTTGGAGTACCAACACTCTACTTTTTTATGCTTAGATATGCAGGGATAGCATGGTTGCTGTTCTTACTTTGTTGTGTGATGTGTTCTTGTGTAGGGTGGTTTTGCAATGAGGCAGTATCTTCCTGAACTAATGCCAATAATTGTTGACGCTCTATTAGATGGAGCTTCTGTTACTAAACGTGAAGTGGCTGTTGCAACTCTTGGCCAAGTTATTCAGAGCACTGGGTATGCTACTTCTAGCCTGTATAGGATGGGTTAATGTTCAGTGATTTTCTTACAGGCTGTTCATCGCTGCATTATATTATATGATATGAGTTCAGTAGCTGCATTATGTGATGGTGGGAACTCAGCTCCAATGAACATGGGAATCACACTCCTTGTACCTTCTAAAGAATGTGATTCCCATGTCCATGGGAGTTCAATTCCCACTTTGATCACAAAATTAGATGTTGATGATGATTGCAACCTCAAAATGGCCTTGGAGGCAAGTGGAAACATGGATTCCAATGAATTGGACTCCATGCAACCAAACAGACCCTTTGACACAATTCTCAAAGGGCTTAGTTGTTCTCATAGCTACTCCAGAGTCAGGTCCGGTCCTACCACCTCCATGAGTAGAACCTTAAGTAACGGAGTTCCTAGAGTGTGTGTTGAGATTAGAGATTATCATATACTGAGAACAGACCAGATGAGAACTTAGAGACCTGAATGCTTCTTTGTTTTTGTAACTTCATAATACCAATAACAAGAGGCCTATACACTATTCAAGTTGTCTCACGTGTGCTACTAGTGAGTTAATACCTAGACTGCTAGACAATGCCGTATCACCTTGAATTTTCTATGTTTTTAATATGCAGGGTTTGAATGCCCATTCGGTTGATTAGTTTGTATGGTTGATTTATATCTTCTGTTCTCATTTTTTTTCTTCTTCAATGTTCAATTATATAACAATGGTTGTAGCCCCTCCCCACACTCCCTTGCAAATACTTGTGTAGCTATCATCTTGTGTTCTGAAAATGCACTTTTTGGAACTACTAAGTTGAAGTACTGCTTTCTCTGATTTTCCAGCTATGTGATTGCTCCATATAATGAGTATCCACAGTTGCTTGGTTTGCTCTTGAAGTTGTTAAACAGTGAGTTGGTCTGGTCGACCCGACGAGAAGTATTAAAGGTAGCATTTATGAGTTGATGTTCTGCTGTTACCCTCGATTTATTGTTACATTCTTAACTTGCACTGATGTTCTCAGGTGTTAGGAATTATGGGCGCTTTGGATCCACATGTACAGAAGAAACATCAGCAAAGCTTGCCAGGATTACATGGCGAAGGTGCCCGTGCTGCAAGTGATAGTGGTCAACATATACAGTCTGTGGATGAGCTACCTATGGACCTTTGGCCATCTTTTGCCACATCAGAGGATTATTATGCCACGGCAAGTATTTCACTGGAAATTTACAACTTGTCTCCTCTTCTAATTTTAATGTGATTTATGTTGACTAGGTTGCCATCAATTCTCTCATGCGGATTCTTCGGGATTCCTCACTTTCAAGTTACCACCAAAAGGTGGTGGGCTCTCTTATGTTCATCTTCAAGGTAGGATATTTATCTGCACTGTTTTGACATGTGTGACTTCTTGGAAAATAGGTTAACTTCTTAAGTTAACTAACTTGGGTTTTTTTTTTTTTTTTTAATGTAAATATGTGCTTGATTAGTCAATGGGCCTGGGATGTGTGCCATATTTACCAAAGGTGAGCTCAAGTCTAACTTCGGTCAATTCTATAAGCTTTAGTATTTTCCCACCCTTCAGTCTAAATGTTTTATTTATTTTTCAGAGAGTCTTCTATTGCTAGAAATGCAAAATAGTTTACAGTTCTATCTGACCATAAGTTATATGCGGTATGAGAGCAGTGATTTTCATGTTTTACTTTCTGCTCCAGCATGTGAAATATATGAATCTTATTTAACAACGATGATTGACATAAGTTCTATTTTGCAACCAAGTTTACATTGTCCTACCCATGGAAATTAAAAATTAACAAAAATATATATGGAAAAAAAAGTTGGCAAGCAATTGGAGAATTTATCCTGCGTTTTTATATTTATGGACCAGTGTCATTGTATTAGGTTAGGATGGACACAAGATGTGATAGAAATTACTCAAGGACATCATGGGCCTATATTTTCACGAATCTGAATGAATATTGTTGAATCTTAGGTTAGATACATAGAAGAATGAGAGGAAAAAAGTGTTTTGTCTCTATGAGAGACCTCTTATTTATAATAAAGATTTAGGGTTTATAAATACATTACAAACTACAACATGATACCGCATACATAACAATATAATAACTTAACTCCTAACACTCTCCCTCAAGCTGGAGCATAGATGTCAAATATGCCCAGCTTGGAACTTAAATCTCGAAATGTGGAAGAGGCCAATGGTTTGGTAAGAATGTCGGCCAATTGGTCACCATAACGAACATGAGGGGTAGCAATCTGTTTACTCATAACCAAATCGTGAATAAAGTGACAATCAACTTCAATATGCGATGTTCGCTCATGAAAAACATGATTGTTGGCAATAAAAATGGCAGCTTGGTTGTTACAATACATCTGCATTGGAGCTGGAACAATAATACCCATATCAGTAAGTGACAAACCCATATCATCTCGGAAGCGATATGTGACATGTTGCGATATTCGGCTTCAGGACTAGAGCAAGCAATCACATTTTGCTTCTTACTGCGCCAAGCAAGGAAGCACGGATTCGCGGTAAAACCCTCAGAATCCCCTAAATACGCGAGTCGGATACGGATACGCGTGCGATTCGCGTTCGATACGTATCCGACACGTGGTCAACGTATCGGTCAACGTGACTTGGTTAGGATATGGCTTGACCCGGTCCGGATACGGTCTGGACACGGTCAGGATTCGGTTGCCAATAAATTTTTTTTTCTTTTCAGATATTGATAAAATCTGACGGCTGAAATCGAGCACAAAGATCATCGCTCAGAGAGATCAGATCGATCGAGCGGATCGAGCGAGCGATCGGGGATATCAGGGAGGTCGATCGAGCGGATCGATCAGATTGATCGAGTGATCGGGGAGATCAGGGAGGTCGACCGAGCGGATCGATCGATCATGAGGGAGGTCGATCGATCGGGGAGATGAGGGAGGTCGATCGAGCGGATCGATCGATCGATCAATCGGGGAGGTCGATCGGGGAGATGAGGGAGGTCGATCGAGCGGATCGATCGGGGAGATGAGGGAGGTCGACCGAGCAGGAAGGGGAGATCGATCGAGCTGGGAGGGGAGATCTCTGTTTCTTCAACTTCCTGCGTCAAGTTGAGAATCTGGGAGAGAGATCGACTGGGTCTTCAACCTCCTTTCTTCAAGTTGAGAATTGGGTCTTCAAGTTGATTCGACTGGGAGGGGAGAGATCGGTTTCTGTGGAGGGGAGAGATCGGTTTCTGGGTCTGCAACTTCCTTTCGCTCTTATCCATAAGAACAAACCAATCTCATACATGATATAGCACTGCTACAGCGCACTGGGGGTTAGCCTGGTGCTACCCCCACCATCCATTATGCCTCGTGATAGGTGCTACACTCATTTCGAAGCAAAATGGATTGACTTCCATTACTTTGTGCTATCTATATTGATTACATTGATGTGTTGTGTAGGGTCCAAATTAGGCCCAGCCCATATTAGAATCCATTACCCTAATTTTCACTTATGTACCTAAACTTTTCATTCATTCAAATAATTTCATTAATTAAGCTCATTGCATTTAGATGTTTTATATATTTAGATTATTAATTATTATTTATGAGTTATGACATTATGTTAATAGTTTTTTTAATAAAATATAAAAATAAAAATAAGGTTTGACGTGTCGCCGAGTCCTAATTTTTTGAAAATTGCCGAGTCGCCGTGTCGTATCCGTATCCGATACGATACGCGTATCCGAGTCCGTGCATCCTAGGCGCCAAGTAACAAGATTTGTACCCACAAAGGTACAATACCCAGAAGTAGACCGCCTATCAGTGCGACTACCTGCCCAATTAGCATCACTAAATCCAGAAATATTTAAGGTAGTAGGATGGTACAAAAGTCCCTTACCAGGATCCTTATTCAAATAGTGAAGGATACGACATATAGCATGAAAGTGAGGCTTCCTAGGAGCATGCCTAAAGCGACTAACAACACCCACTGCATATGTTATATCTGGTCGAGTAATCTATCAACTTACCAACTAGACGACGATAGCGCCCAACATCCTCAAATAACTTCCCCTGTTCATCATCAAGTTTAACATTAAGATCCATGGGTGTGTCAACATGTCGAGAACCTAAGAGACATGTCTTTGACAAAAGATCCAAAACATACTTTCGCTGAGAGAGAGTAATACCTTAGCTAGAACGAGCAACCTCAATTCCAAGAAAATAACAAAGGTGGCCAAAATCTTTGGTATGAAAGATTCGTGATAAATAATCCTTTAAGGCAGTAATCCCAGTAGAGTCATCACCATAAGTAATAATATCATCAACATAAATAATGAGAACAATAGTGCCTTGAGTTGAGCGTTTTACGGTCACATGAAGAGCGGTGAAACCCATAAGCAATCACAATTGAACTAAGTCGATCAAACCATGCACGAGGAGATTGGTTAAGACTATAAAAGGCCTTACGTAGTTGGCATACTAGGCGAGAGTCAGTAGCATAACCGGGGGGTTGATCCATATAAACTTCTTCCTGTAAGTCACCATGAAGAAATGCATTCTTGATATCTAACTGGTATAAAGGCCAAGAAAGACTCACAACAATAAAAAAAGAATGTGAATAGAGTTAAGTCGAACAATTGGAGAAACGGTCTCAGCATAATCAATCCCATATGTCTGAGTGTAGCCCTTGGCAACAAGCCTTGCGTTGAGGCGTTCCATTGAACCAACTGGATGATACTTTACTGTATATACCCAACGACACCCAACAGTTTTTTTCCCATGAGGGTGAGAAGTAAGCTCCCATGTGTTATTCTGAGCTAATGCTTTGTATTTCCTCATCCATTGCAAGTTTATAACTAGGTGAAGACAGTGCCTCCTGGTAAGAAGATGGAATAGAAACAGTGGATAAGGAAAGGAAAAATGATTGCATATTTGATGAAAGGTTAGTGAACCCAACAAAATAGCAATATGATACTTTGCGTGCGGGAAACCACTGGTGCATCTATTTGCATTGGAGCATGAACCATCGGCGAGAAGATTATGTAGTTGGCCCAGTCATGGGGGAGACAATTGTCTGCTTGCGAAAGCGTTGATAAACCTGTAATGGCTTTATTGATGGAGTTCAAGGGTTTGAAATGGGTATAGGTAATGGAAGGTGCTCCCCCTCATGTGAAGACACAAGATCTATGGAAATGGCTTGACCGGTTGTGGAAAAGAAGGCGGTTGATTCAAAAAAGGTGATATCCGTACTTACAAAATAACGACGAGACTCGGGATGATAGCATTGGTACCCCTTTTAAGTGCGTGAATAGCCAAGGAAAACACACTTGCGAGCACGAGGAAATAATTTGTCAAGTCCCTGATCCAAAATGTGAACAAATGCGACACAACCAAACACTCTAGGAGTAAGAAAAAAAAAGGGAAACCCCTGGATAAAGAAGAGACCAAGGAGTCTTATTCTTAATAACAGAGGAAGCCATGTGGTTGATAAGATAATTGGCATTCAAAAGTGCATCAGACCAATAAATTTTAGGAACATGCATATTAATAAGGAGAGTACGAGCAACATCCAACAAATGACGATGTTTGCGCTCGGCAACACCATTTTGTTGAGAAGTATGAACACAACTAGTTTGGTGAATAATACCACGGGCATCACGAAAAGAACTCATGATATTTTGAGCATACTCCAAAGCATTATCAAATCGAAGAATTTTGATGCGCTTCTCAAAATGGACGAGGATTTCATTATAGAATTTATGAATGATGTGAGGCAATTCTGAACGTTTTTTCTAAAAATAACCAAGTCATTCGAGAATAATCATCAACAAAAATAACAAAATACAAATATCCATTCAAGCTAGGAGTTCTTGATGGACCCCAAATATCTGTGTGAACCAAAACAAAAGACTCAAACTGACGCACTGAATGACTAGAATAAGAACTTCGATAATGTTTCCCTAACTGACATGCCTCACATTCCAAAGTTGAAACCGGACTCAAATTGGGAAGAGTTGTACGCAATTTTTTTTATTGACGGATGTTCTAAGCGATAATGCCATTGAAGAGGAGAATTCGTAGCATTCAAGGCGGGAGAAACAAAACTAGGAGGTTTACCGGGTTCTAGATAAAAAATGCCATCTTACTCATACCTCGAACCAATCATCTTTTTCGTCTTCAGGTTCTGGAAAACACAAGAAGTAGGAGAAAATGTTACCTAGCATTGTAAAGATTTAGTTAATTGACTAACTGACATCAGGGTAAAAGGAAAATTGAGGACATATAGGTTGGATGACAAGAAAATAGATTTGGTAGGCTGAATATCACCTTTACCAGTGTCAGGCTTAAAGGATCCATCAGCTAACACAACACTATGTTTAATAGGAGACATGTTAGAAAATATAGATGAGATACCAGACATGTGAGTGCTAGCGCCAAAATCAATAACTCAGGTAGAGGGAGACCTAGCCACACATGCAACATTACCTGAGTTGGCCAGTGTAGCAGTGGAAGATGATGCATGATTCACTGTCTTAAGAGCCTGTAGTATTTCTTGCAATTGAGCGGTAATATTTGAAGAAACTGAAGTATTAGACTCGGATGAAGCGGAGCTAGGAATAGGCTGAGAAGATGTATCCTCCGAAACTTGATTTTCCATTGTCGGTTTTTCCCATTTCTACCAACAAAATTGTCCAATATGATTGGTGCGACCAAAATACTCACAAGGCTTGTTACTACGTCTACCACGACTTCCACGAGGTCTACCAAACCGACCACCGCGAGATCCACCATAATTATTTTTAAGTCCACCAAGAGAAGACCTCATCGATCAAGAGCAAGTATTAGCAGCGGTAGGTAGTTTTTCACTTGCTAAGATCTAATCCTTATAGCCCCGAAGAACATGATCCAAACCAGATAATAAGGAAGCTACCATAAACTCCTCCCATTGCTCTTGTTGGGTTTTCAAATCTGTAGTGAGAGGTCGATATTGCAAGAGTTGTTCCCACAACCCCTTTAGAGAACTATAATACTTGGGAAGAGATTTTCCATTTTGCTTCATGCTGAAAATCTGCTCATATAATTCATATACTCGAGAAACATTATTCTTATTGGAGAATGAATCAGCCAAGAATCCCAAATGTTCTTGGAAGAGGTACAAAAAGCAACTGTTTTGGCAACTTGTGCCTCTATGCTATGCCACAACCAACCCGTAACTATTGAGTCCTCACACATCCAATCCTCATATCCTTTATCCTCAGGTGTGGGTGGAATTTTAGTCAAATATTTTAACCTTTTCCTGACTCTTAGATGAACTTCCACTCCATGTTTCCATTCTAAGTAATTTGTATCATTTAATTTTGCAACAGTAATTGAGCGAGGAATTTCATCATACATCTTGGGTTCAACCATAGTTATCATAAGTCAATCAACAAACAAGTGTGTGGGTATCAAACATGGACATGAGAGAATAATAATCAATACCAACAAGAAAGATTTTCCAATGAAAAGAGCACTAACCAATTCATTCAAGCAGTGCTAAGAATGAGATTATATCAAGTCTGTCCATGGTGATACCTGAACAAGAAGGGACTTTGTTGTTAATCAATACATAAAACTAGATAAGAGAACAAGAGGGACAAACAATCAGCAACTTGTGCTGCTCACTGCTGCTGATTTAATGATTAAAGGTTCAGCAGGTGGAGCCAATGGCAGGGGAGGGAAGACAGGAAGAGATATGGTGGGGAAGGAGATGGATCTGAACCCTAAGGCTCTATACCATGTTGAATCTTAGGGTTAGATACACAGAAGAATAAGAGGAAACAATGTTTTGTTTCTATGAGAGACCTCTTATTTATAATAAAGATTTAGGGTTTATAAATACACCCCAAACCACTACATGATACCGCATACATAACAATATAATAACTTAACTCCTAACAAATATTATGTGTTGAGAAGGATACTATAATGTGCCATGTAAAATGCCATTGCACCCCCACATCATCGACTCAAGTGATGATATTTGCTGAAGATGATCATGAGCATCCCTACATTGTGCTGCGTGTTCATGTGACGACCCTGATTTAATAATTTTCTATGGCTACACTACTGTTTGATGGTTATTTATGTTTCTTTGTTTCAAACATGGAGAAGTACATCCTTTTTTTCTTCTAGGTTTTAAGTTTCAAATCCCTTATTTGGTGTAGATCACCTTCTTATAGAGATCATCATAACCAAAGTATGCTTACATACCCTGATACGATGGTTACTTAATGACGGCACATCACCTTCAGCTAGTCATCATCCATGCCTAGGCACCTAGAGGTATGACCAGGTTGTTTGGAACCCAGATATACATGCTAGTTGATCTGCACAACTGGCATGCCACATTGTTACCTCTGCTACAATATTGACTGCAGCATTGCATGTCTCATGTTGCTCAGTACTGAGAATGTCACCAGCCTCTAGGCTGACCTTAAGTCATACTATACATTTAGCGCATATAGAAAATAACTTTGATAAGGCTAAGCAAGGTTTTTTGTTTTTTTCAAGAATGCAAATCTGCTGATGTAATATTCTTCATGCAGTTTGTTTCTTTTTTGTTTCATTTATCTTGAATGAGCAATCTCATTTTGTAAAGTTACCATTGGCAATAGTTTAATACATCAAAACTTTGCCTAAAGGATGGATTCAACGGCGTAATTGTATCGTATTAGACCTTTCTGTTTACTTAGATTGAGTAAATATTAATTAACTGCATAAAATATCATTTACTATGGTTTCCTTGTTTGTAGGTTTTGCCTGATCTTTTCCATATTGTGCGCAACTGTGAAGACGGGCTTAAGGAGTTTATAACCTGGAAGCTTGGGACCTTAGTGTCTGTTGTGCGGCAGGTATGGATGAATTCCCAGACATTGTTGCTGATGCAAATGGCCCATGAAATGAGTTTATATTTGAACTTCTTTGGAGAATAATAATGCAATATTTAATGTATCTGTGCAGCACATACGTAAATATATACCAGAGTTACTTTCTCTTATATCTGAGTTGTGGTCTTCCTTTAGTTTGCCAGCAAGTAACCGTCCGGTGCATGGATCAGCTGTAAGTGTAGTTTAGTTTCAATAACTCACCATATTCTTGTATATGATCAATGAGGATTTCACCTTGAGAAATTTTGAGTCAATCTTGCAAAATTTGTTTCCTGCAGATTTTACATTTAGTAGAACAACTATGCCTGGCCCTTAATGACGAATTCAGAACTTATCTTCCTGTTATTCTTTCATGTTGTATTCAAGTATTAAGTGATGCAGAGCGGTGTAGTGACTATACACATGTTTGTGATATTCTGCATACACTTGAAGTCTTTGGGGGTTGGTAGTCCTCATGTTTGTATTATTTGCCTTTTTTTTTATTCATCATAAATCTAAGTATCCAACTAATTTGATTAACATCGACTATGTAGGTACTTTAGATGAGCATATGCATCTACTTCTTCCTGTACTCATTCGGTTGTTCAAAGTGGACACTTCAGCGGATGTAAAACGCGCTGCTATTAAGACCCTTACAACATTGATCCCTCGTGTGCAGGTTAACATGATACACTTAAGTTACCAGGTTTATGCTTATCACGCTTGTTATGTTTGACCTTATGATTAATTCACGTTCTGTTTTCTCCTTTTCCAGGTTACTGGTCACATATCAGCTCTAGTGCATCATCTGAAGCTGTTCTTGGATGGGTACGTTATTGCCATCTGCAACAAACTCTTCGACTACCTTTAAAATAAAAATAGAAATATAAGTATAAAACTGATAGTTCTAAGTGTAGAAGCAATAAACTTCTGAAGCTTTTTTAAACTCAAAATAAAACCCTAAACCTAATTGGACTCGTACTCCTAGTTGGGCCTTAACATGGACCGACCTAATTAAATAAAAATAATACTAAATAGATACTAATTATAATATACCATCATTACTTCTACTTCAAAAAGGCTCGTCTTCGAGCTTAGCGCTGTCAGCCAAGCCATCAAGGACCAAGGAAATATGATCATGATTTTGAGGAGACAAAGAAGCATCAACAATCAACAACTCTCCATCTTCTCCATTTGCAATAAGGGTAGTTATCTTATCCTTCAGGCAATCTTATCGAAGATGTCCAACTTGCTCACATCAGAAACATTTGAAATTAGGATTGTAAGCAACAATATGTGCAATTGGTTTGGCAGGTGTGGTAGGGAATCAAAGCTGTCTTAGGGAACCTAAGTTGTCTGTGATATAGCAGAAGTAGTTAAATGATACTGTCGAAGCATACTGCCATGGTAGAAATCAGAATTTTATCCAAAGGCTTCTGTATAGGCCGGAGAAAGTCTATGCAAATACTGGTCAATCTTTTGTTGTTTAAATTCATTCATCTTCAACCCACTGCTCAAAAAACAAAATTTCTCAGTGTATTCAGAAATTGTAGACTTGCCTTGTGTAAGGTTATGCAACTTGCCAAACAAATCTCGTTGATAATCTTTGGGGATGATAGCACGTTGCAATAATTTTTTCATCTTAGGCCAAGTTTGAACTGGTGTCGTCGCGAATAACTCTCTTTGTGATCAAATCTCTCCACCAATTAGTTGCGGTACCGTGTAACTTTGTTGCAACTAAACGCACTACTTTAATACATGTTAGATACATATTCCAAAATGTTGTCCATTTGGTCAACCCAATTAACAAAAACATCAACATCGCTAGGACCAACATAAGTTGTTAATATCATCATGTTGTATACGTTCCAAGCAATGAACAAAACGATTGAAAGTCATAGGTAAAACATCAAAATTATTCTCACCTTCATAAACTTCATGATGGACTCGGCCTCTTTGATTGGGAGGACGAAAATTGGCTCGTTGTGGTGGTTCATAAAAGTTCAAATCGAAGTCACAAGCTTTGTCTCGAGGTGGTGAATAACCAGTTGTACGTTGGTGAATAACTTGACTATCAGAATTTGAAGAATTTAAATCATGTGGTAGGACATAGGTATTGTGGTGGTGGCACATAGCATGTTTTGCATCGTGGCCCTGAGTTACTATTGTGGGTGCGTATAAATGGTTCTTCATTAGAAGATATATAAAGGTGGTGTTGACTGATGGTTGGGGTGCCAATAGCACCATCTTCCCCAATCCTCATTCCATGGACTGTTCCAGATTCATTTTCATAAGAGGAAAAAGAAGAAGATGAAGGTGTTCGACGACGCTGTCCAGGAGGTCGGCGTGGGATCAACTTGTCCAGACGATGATGGCGACATACATGACATTGATGCCAAGGTGGGTGGGCCAAATTGTGGTGGCGTCGCAGGAGTATCTCGTTATCATGACGATGACCTTGAGGGACCTGTAGTGTTGCAAAGAGGCGCAATGGAGCTTGGTTTAGTTTTCTCCAGCATTGAAACTCCGGTGACAGGCTGTTGAGGGTGATGGGTGCAATTCGAGTCCCGTTCAAGTACAAATTTCGACCAGTTCATCAACTTTTCTCTAGTTTCTCTTCATGTTCCTCTTTGAGTTTGGCGGTTAGGATTTTCATCATCCATTTTGTTTTCAATTCTTTGACTACAAACAACCTGTTGTGGTTTTATGCAAATTGCGACTCGTAAATTTCTCTTCTCTAGCAACCCTAGACTCCGAGACTTCGAACAAATCGGGGAAATTATGGTTGTCCGATCCTCTTCATAGAGGATGTTGCGAATTACTGAGTTTGTGTATTGTTCCTCCAAATCAGTAACGTGGGGTTTCCTGGCCTTACGAGCAATTTGTGGATAGCCTGAATATCTAACTCTGTCAGATTCCTCTTCTTCACCTTCGTAATCATCAAACGAAGGCATATTTTCCCAATCAACGAAGTAGGGTTCACCTGCTCTTAAACAGACGAATTTGAAAATATCTCATTTCGTTGTCGAGCTTTACGTGACTTTTTGCGGATAGCTTCGGGTTCTTGAGGAGCTAAGATAACAATCAACTGCTCCGAGATGTCCGCAATGGCTTTCTCCATTAGCTTCATCCTTGTGTTGGTGACTCTAGTTCCCTTAGGCAACATCTTTGTCCAAAGATTTTATTGCTTTAATACCAATTGATAGTTTTAAGCAACGTGTTAAAAAGTGTTTTTCAGCCTTGAGGCGGTCAAACTTTTTTCGAGGAGAAGCGGTGCCTCGAGGCGTAACGAGGCAAAGCGAGGCGTTTTTCACAAAAAAATGATGAAAAATATAAAAAAATTACAAACAAAACAAAAAAAAAAATCACTAATGCAAGAGGTAACATCAATTCAATCATAAAAGTGGTTGAGGCGGTAGAATTACCGCATAAAAATGGTTTTGACATTGTAGCATTGTATATGAAATTATTGTTTGTTGAAGTAAACATATAAATTAGCATACACTATTGTAGCACTTATTATGTGTGATTAACTAACATTTTGTCATGAGATTTATTAACAATGTATGATTAACATTAATTGTATTAGAATTACCTCACAAAGATGAGATGATGAGACAAGCACAAATAAATGAACCACGTACATTTATACATAAATATACATGTCAATAAAAGGCTCGTTATTTTATTACAACCATATACATACAACATATTCTCTCTTACTGTTCAACAAATCTGAATTAAAACAGAGAACAAAGCATCTTCTCACTAGCACGAACATAGCAGCTCCCCACCAGCACTCCAGCTCGAACAAAACAGCAATCTGAAAAAACTGGAAGTCTTCTTCTCTCAAACTGAAACACTGAAACACTGAAACAGTCAGATCTGAAAGGTAAGTTCAACTTACTGAAACTGAAAATCGTAAGATCTGTCAGATCTTCTTCTTCTTCTGATCTGTTTCAAGAGCTGTTTCAATCTGAAAGGTAATCTTCTCTTTTTCAAGTGTTCGACCATCCTGTCTTCTTTGATGGTCGATTGCTGGTTCGATCTTCTCTTCTTCCTCTCTTCTTCTTCAGTTTTTCCTCTGTTCCTCAGTCCTTTTCGGCTCTTCTCTGTATGCAAATGAAACAAGAGGAATCTGTCGAGTTAGGTTAAGTAATAAATCATAAGTTTAGCCGTTGGATCTGTCTAAAGATTTGTTTTTCTAAAGATCTGAAACAGATCTGATGATCCCCATTTGATGAAGTGTACGCCTCATTATGCCTCAAAGCGTGCGCCTCGACTCGGACGAGTCAGCACAATGAGGTGAACGCCTTGAAGCAGCAGCACGACTCGTATGCTTAGAGACGCTTTTTTGGCGCCCCGCCTCGACTCGCGCCTCAACACGTACGCCCCAATCGTTTTTTAAATCATTGGTTTTAAGTACGGAAACAATAAACAAATAATCAGAAACTTGAATTGACAAAGTTTTTCAATGTGATAATAATCTCTAAACTTCAAAAACTAATGATTACTATTCAGAAGCCTATTTAAACTCAAAATAAAATCCTAAACCTAATTAGACTCGTACTCCTAGTTGGGTTTTATTATGAACCAACCCAATTAAATAAAAGTTAATACTAAATAAAAATTATTACTAATATACCATCACAAACAAAATAAATAAACTCTTCTAACTGATTTATTTTTTCAAAGGTGGATTGGATTGCATGGACTTGGCTAGCCAAGAATATAGATGTTTTTTCATGATATATAACCATTTCCTATTAACATATGTGAAATTCCTATTAACATATGTGAAAGGAACCATTGAAATAACATGTTCTGATTTAAAAAAATTTCATTTTCTTTTGTGCGTCACTTACGAGTTGGGACAAACATGATACCTGACCTGTTTAAATTTGCAGAAAGAATGATGAACTTCGGAAGGATGCAGTTGATGCAGTTTGCTGTCTGGCACATGCTCTTGGAGAGGATTTCATCATTTTTATTCCATCTATCCACAAATTACTCTTGAAACACCGTTTGCGGGTCCTTTTCACACCTTCCATTGTTATTATTATTATTATTTATAGTATTATTATTGTCATTATTTTAATCTTTTTTTAGATTCAATCTCTGGTTTTATGCAAGGATTTTGATTTTTTTTATATTTATTTGTTTAATCTTTTAGCACAAGGAATTTGAGGAAATAGAAGCTCGTATAAAGAGACGTGAGCCATTAATATTAGGGACTTATGCTCAAAAAGCAACTGGACAACATCTTGTCGAGGTTATTAGTGATCCTTTAAATGATGTGGAAAATGGTCTTTATTTAGGAGGCGCCGATATGCATAGGCAACTAAAAGTCCATAAGGTAATTTATTGACAAAATGTGGGACAATTATATAGTTTTCATGTTTCACATGCCTATGTTTATCCCAATCACGTTTCTTGTTGGAAAAATGCTAAGAAACTTAACTGAGACTTTGCACATCTTATACTTTATCATCGTTCATGTCTTTCTTACTCTACTACATGCTAGTTAAGTTGGTTTGCATTATTTTTATTTTAATTGTCCATTTAGTTTATCACTTTAGCTTTCCCTAGTTCTACATCCAATATTTCAAATGCAATCACATATATACATGATGTCATAGTGCTTGCTAATTTAGAAATTTAAATTAGTGTTTTGAAGTTTTTTTCTCAAGTTAAGATGTTACACGACGCCTTTGAGTAGCCTAAAAATCATTTAAAAGCATTATTCACCAAAAACTAACAATTCACGTTCCAAAGTTTCTTCTTCTCTTTCTACTCTTCAAATTCAAGACTAAACCTAATAGGAGTCCTCTTATGTTCATATATTTTTGTTATAGAAGTAAATTTTGATATTGTATTCCAATTGAAACAATTATAAGGGCATTAGAATAACCTGTGTTATTAATGCGTTGCTAAATCGGTAATTATTCAGCGATAAATCGTTTATCGAGGTGATCGATACGATTTGAGTATTTAGTAGTTTAGTTTAGCAGTTACCGATTAATCGGCGAGAGTTTGGTGAGTCGCCGATTAATCAACGAGAAATCGGTGAGTCACCGATTAATCAACGAGAAATCGGCGAGTCACCGATTTGGCCCATCCAACTTGCCCATTTATCGCTACATAAAAAATAGTGTTATTTTCCATTTGGCCTCCATTAGTTTATTGCTATTCCTCTTTGACCCCATTAGTTTTGTATTTCAGTCTAACACCCATGACTGTATGTTCAATCAAGTTGACTAATAAATTTCATCCATTATTTTTTAAAAGGCAAACTTACCCCTATACCTAATTTTCCAAACCGAACAATTTTTTTTCATTTAACTCATCACAAACCCTCTCACTCTCCCTCTATCTAATCTCTCTCTACTCTCGCAAACCCTCTCACTATCTCCGTGATCACTATCCTCCTCGTCCCTTTCTCTTCTCTTTTTCTCCCTCACAAACCCTCTCACTATCCATGTAATCTCTCTCCTCATCTCCTTCTCTTTTTACTCCCACACAAACCTTCTCTTTGATAGAAGGGGCCGTCAACCATGGTGGTGGTGGAGATAAATAAATAACAGTGGCGGTGGTAAATAAATATGCAGTGGTGGCGGTGGCAAATAAATAGGCGGTGGTGGAGGTGAGTAAATTGTTGTGGTTGTGGTGGAATGGAGCTGAAAGTTGAGTTAATCGGTGCTAGTGTTACCCAATTTAATTCCCTTAGATTGGATGTTGAACACTCCCATCCCGACGTTGATCGTCCAGTCTGTACCATTGAGGTGCTAAGGGACTATCAAGTGGCACTCTTGCGGTACCTCATTCATGTCAAACACCACCTAACCAAGGTAATCAACTCTTCCTACCATCTCTTCCTCTTTGACGAAAACCTCCTGCATTAATGACGACCGGATCATATCTTTGGAGAATGCAAATACTTGGTTCTACTCTGGATTGGTCCTCTTCTCTAATTGCCTCGTTGTTCCTCTGTAGTTCCCAAGCTTCACCTTAGTGTATGTGTCACAGCTTCCAGAGAAGGGGTTGCTGGGGGGATCATTTGCTTTGATGGGAGATAGAGTAAATAAAGAGAAAAAGATAGAGGAGAGAGAGAGATTGAAGAGGGTGAGTTGGTAGGAAAAGGAAGAGAGAGATTAAAAAAGAGGATGGGTTGGTGGGAAGAGGAAGAGAGATTGAAAAAAGAGAGAAAGAAAGATGGGGTGCATAGGTGGAAAGAGAGAGATTAAAGAGTTTGGGTTGGTGAGAAGAGGAAAGGAGAGATTAAAAAAAAGAGAAAAAGAGATAAAAAAAAAAGAGTGGGTGAGTTGTGGGAAAAAAAAGTTGTTTGGAAAATTACGTATAAGGGTAAATTTGTCTTTTTAAAAAGTTAGAAGGAATTTGTTAGTCAACTTGGTTGAACACACAGTCATGGGTGTTATTGTGTTAGACTGAAATATAAAAACTAATAGGGGCTAAAGAGGAATAGCTATAAATTAGTGGGGGTCAAATGGGAAATAACTTAAATATATATATATATATATATATATATGCTTTGAAAAAATAGACTGATTAATCCAATTAATCGTAAATCGTTCATGCACCGCGAAGGATCTAAAGAATAACATGCAACAAAGTTGCCCACTTCAGCGTTGAAGTGTACCTAAGGCATAAATGCATAAGCATCGAATGTTGAAGCATAAGCCTTGATGTAAGCCTTTGTAGGGTAGCAACTAACCCTTTCTTTGAGGTTTAAACCTCCCACATTTTTAAAAGCATCGCTTAAACAAGACTTCTTCTGTTGTAAAGTAATTAAGTCATAGTCTTAATCAACAATTTTTACCCTCTATGCTCTATCTGGGCCTATAGTACTTGTACTTGAATTCATTCTTCCTAATCCATGAACTGGAACATTGTGCATTGGTTATGCAGTTAGACGAGAAGTCTCTCTTCCCAAGTTTAGCATTTCATTAAAGTTACCCTTGTTTCTGGTGTTCTCTTGCTTCCCAATTTTCTCAAATTCTGGCATTTTTTCTTGATAACTTCTTTCACTTATAGTCTGGAACACTGAATGGAATATTAACAAACAGTAGGCATGGTAAAAACACTCTAAGCAAGAAATGACTTCTATGAGACAATAATGATGTGATAATTGCAATGCACTTTTGTTGCTTATCAAGTTTCAAAATTTACAATTAGTAGATCACTACTAGTAGCAGAAATGGAATTTTCAGAAATAACAGCATAAAGTGTTAAAGAGTCGAGAAATACTAGTACCACTCGATCACTTAATTTCTTCGTCCTTGTTCTGGTATTGAGCTTCAAGATTGTAGAGTAATCTTGTTCCACCACTGAATCTCATATGGGTAGAGGAATCAAACACTCTGCACTACTTTGCTCCCTCAAAGGTAGTTTTGGACATTTGGACAGCTAGGGATAGATTTTCAAAGGAGACAAAACTTTAGGGATCCAACTTCTTCTAGAAAAATGAGATAAATAAGACAGGAGAGACTTGAGGGATTACAACCCAAAAATAAAAGATAGCATACGGTGGTAAGGCAAAAGGCAAGAAAGACTGAATCAAACCACGCTTGTTAATTGGAAAAGTTAACTTGAAGAGAAATAGCAAAGGCACTCAACTGGAAGCAGATTTTGGTTCTTTTCAAGCCTCCTATTCTAAGGTACATAGGGGTAGGTATCAAACGTGGTGAATAATTCCTCCATTTTTATGGTTTTTTTTTTTGTAAAATACTCCTTTAAACCATTATATGTCCTGTTATCAGAGTGAGTAGTCTGCTTTTGGTGTCAAAACATAAGTTATAACCAATTTAAAAATTCTAAATGTTTCCATAAATCATATACCAGCTATACCCATCCACAAAGACACAACTACACAAGGTAATATTGCTAAGGAATAAGGATAAAGAGAAATCCAAAAATTATTGCCCAAAAGCAGAATATACAATGTTTGAAATGGAGGCAAGTACTAAGGTATTGTGAATTATAAAGTTGAGGCAGAGCCCCATGATGGCACGGCGGCCCAAGATTTAAGCATAGAAACAAGTGAGCCTATTAACATATAAATGTTAAATCCAGTTATTGAAATGATTTAATCATAATTAATGATCATAAGTCATATTGACATTCATGTCCATCTTTCACTCGTGGACGAAAAATCAAAAGAAACATATATCATGTTAATCGTTAGAGCATTACATTCATAAGCGCCGAGGGACCTGTTCTCCATCATTCTTTTTGTTCTTTTTATTCATCCTTACATCGAGAAAAGGAGTGAGGAGTTGCCGATGGGTGTTTTTCTTGATAAAACGGTTAGGGGGTATGTCCAAGGCATTACCAACCCCATGACACCCATGGAGCCTAGTCTGAGGAGTGTCCAATGAGTGTCTTGTCCGATACGGACACAACACTCCAACACTGTATTCATGATGCATATAACATAATAATCTTGTGCAGGGAAAAGAAACATTGCTGAGATCCCATACACGGTTTAGCCACTTCCTTTTGTTCACTGGGCTTAATGACCTTCTTCTTCCTATCATACACAAATATAAATCTTGATTTGTTTTCAGGTTAATGAGGGCAGATTAAGAACTGCGGGTGAAGCTTCTCAACGCAGTACCAAGGAAGATTGGGCAGAGTGGATGAGGCATTTCAGTATTGAACTTCTGAAAGAATCTCCTTCCCCAGCTCTACGCACATGTGCAAGACTTGCTCAGTTACAGGTAACAGTTCGTTTTTGTTTCCTTCTTATATTTGATTTGAAGTTTGGATTTGACTTCAGTATTTGCAGCCTTTCATTGGACGGGAGTTATTTGCTGCTGGCTTTGTAAGTTGCTGGTCCCAACTGAATGAATCTTCTCAACAACAATTAGTGAGGAGTCTGGAAATGGCATTTTCATCTCCAAATATCCCCCCTGAGATTCTGGCAACACTTCTGAACTTGGTATGCCTATTTACTTTCTTTCACTCATGTAACACTCGCATACTAAATTTATCATGTTGAACCTGCTACCTACATAATGGCATTCAGAGCTAAACATGAAAGTTTCAGTTTGCAAACAGCATGTTCGATCTTAGGTGAGAAGTTCTGTTTAAAAGGCGTTCTCCAGTATTAACTTCTGAATATGGATATTGGATCCTGTAGTTTTCATTGATATCATTATCAGTGTTAGTGAAGCATGAATTGTATCATAAATTGTAAATTTTCAGATATTTTATTGTAAGTGGTACGATTTTTTGCATATTCATATATATACAAATGTGTGATATCCTATACAGACATGATGACACAGCAGATATGAAAAAACTAGAGACACGACATGATACTTAAATAGTTTTCATTTTTATTTACTATAATTGATAACATGAACATAAACATTAAATAAATAGGATTCTCGCTACTTTGGTACATGTCATATGAAGAATGCAATTAACTAAAATAGATTACCAAGCCATCCGTTCAATCATTTTACAAACTTCTACATTTTCATGAGTTTATTTATGCAATGAGTGCCTAGTTTTTTATATGTTTTAATCAACTTAGAATTGATAAGAAGACCGAGAACACAATTTGGAAAAGTGTCCAAGCATGACCCCATGAGAAAGAAGCCGCGTCTGACATTCATCCGAGGAGTGCCAGATAAAGTGTTCGACACTCACAGTGTGACGTAAATTGAGTCTCGGTGCTTCCTAGATGATCCAAATTTTAAAATTAGGCATATATGTAAAACTCCATTGCATTTCCAAGACTATTATAAATACATGGGTATAAACATATCTCTATGAAGCTTGATTAGGGAAGAGCACTCGACGTAGGAACTCAATCTAATACACTCAGGAAACTCGTTGCTTTTGATTATGAGATGCACGAGATTGAACTTAAAGGTGTAGGAAAGAAAACTCTTTGGTTTTCAATTGAACGCTTATCAAACACACAACAAAGCCTTTTTCATGGGAAGTATTTCTTCACCTTGTTTTCCTGTTACGAATGTAGCCCAGATGTTTCATTGTATTATATTTGTTTAACGAGCATTGATAACATTTATGTAATAATTTGGTAATATGAAATTGTTAATCTACCCACCTCAGTCGATATTACAGTTAGCAGACTGAAAGATATTACTCGCCTATGCATGAAATTCACCTATATATGCAGGCAGAGTTTATGGAACATGACGAAAAACCTCTTCCGATTGATATCCGGCTCCTTGGTGCCCTTGCAGATAAGGTGAGATTTCAAGAATAGATATGGTGTTGCAGCTTCTGCTACTTCTACAACGATAATGTTAGGCTTACACTGGCAGCATCCTCTTCTTATTAACATTTTTTTTTTCAGTGTCGAGCTTTCGCAAAGGCTCTTCATTACAAAGAAATGGAGTTTGAAGGTGCACGTTCCAAGAAGATGGATGCAAACCAAGTTGCTGTGGTTGAAGCTCTTATTCATATAAATAATCAGTTGCACCAGCATGAGGTACACTAGTGAACTATTTGAGAGGTGCATGTAATATTCTCATATAGAGAAGCTTTTGTTAAACTGCTGATGACTATTTGTTTGTTTATGATTTGGTGGGGTATTTCTTCAGGCAGCTGTTGGAATACTGACCTACGCTCAGCAACAGTTAGATGTCCAACTGAAAGAATCTTGGTATGTCCAAGCGGTTATAGTACAAGGTTATATAAGCTGTGGCTTTTTCATTTACTGAACATATTTGAATAATGCTGCGCCGATCCCCAACATGCATATTTTAGGTATGAAAAGCTTCAGAGATGGGATGACGCTCTGAAGGCATACACCGTGAAAGCGTCTCAGGCACCAAACCCACATCTAGCATTGGAGGCTACAATAGGTCGGCATTAAACTTTGGAAGTTCACAATACTTTGTTCTCTTTTCTTCTAAAATTAGAAAAGTTAACTGCAAGGCTTGATGAAGATAAAAAGAGATGTCGTACTCTTACTGGATCACTGACATCCATGAGGCCCCTTTAAAATAATTCAATGAGTCTTACATTAGTTTGGCTCCATGAACCAACTCTTTGGAAGCATCCATTGATTTAAAGGTTGATTTATATGCAACTTAAAATTTCTCTAATTCTAAGCCTTCACCCACAAAGTCAACTGTTTTTAAAAGAGAATCTGGTGCTACCGCACCGAAAAGCGGCAGATCGGAGTTTATTAGCATCTCCAAAGTTGATTCCTTGGACCTTTAAAGTTACCTATTTCTTAAAATTATATTTGTGTTGCAGAAATACGAGTACGTGTGATTCTCGGACACGGACGTGGAGTGTCTGACACAATAAGTCATAAATAAGATTTCAAGACACGGCAGTATAGTTAGAGTAAGATGCATGCCTGGACAAAAGTTGAAAAAAGTTTAATTTAAAATAACAAATGATTAGGTTTTTATCAAAACATAGTTTGCACTCAGGCATGCTTGAAATCACGATCTCTAAAATTAGGTTTGTCCGTAGTGTGCCATGTCTGAATCTTCCACATGCTTGAAAGCCTTAAGTATCAGTGCAACCCAGAATTATACAAGAACAATAATGATAAAGGGTTTTTTGTACGACCTTGCAAATTTGGTCTTATTTGGTGTTTGGCTACACTTGTTTTCAGAATTTGTAGCTTTCACCTATTCAACTAGTGTGGCTGTTAGTCAATATAGTGAAAACACACGACCACATATTTGACCGAACATGACCAAGTTTAGACTTTTTGAATAATATATAAATCAAAGTGGTACAACTTATCCCCAAAATAACTGTATATCTATCATCAAAGTGCTTTGACACCCTTGACTAGTAAGCAGTGACCATGTTGGTTGAATAGATGAAGTGATGCACTTGAAAGAAAAAAAGTCTAAAAGAGAAAAGACCATATCGTGTGGCCAGTGTGGGAAAAAAATGTTATCATTATCATGGATCTCTTTTTTATTTGAAACATTACTCGTATCCTTCTTATTTCTTCATGCACGTCACGCTCTGCATAGGGTTCTATTGACAATTGCTTAGTCATATGTGAGGGTGTTTAATTGGTCATTTAACTTGTTGTGCATCTAGTTGCCTCTAATTTCTCTTTGCAATATGCTTTGAGTGAAGTAAAAATTTTAAATTATTGGAAAAGAAAAACAGGGAAAAAAAAAAAAGAAAAAAAAGAAAAAGAAAAGAAGAAGACGATGAAACTGAGCAAAGCGAGTGCATTGACACAATTAAGCAATCTTAACTGAAAATTAACGTGGCCAGAGAGATCAAAGATATCTGTTCCTTTAGCCTCAGATGATAAGTTCCGTATTCTAGAACTTCCCAGTTCCATGTAAGATTTTATTGTACGAGGCCTTCCTTTACTATGTTTAACATTGCAGCATTAATGTGGCGTTCTTTTCTATCATTTTGTACTTGTAAGGTCTTATAGTTTTATATCAATTACCCATTGTTCCATGGTCGTCATAAATGGCTAATTATTTGAGAATGACAAATATTTTGTAGGAAGAATGCGTTGTCTCGCTGCTTTGGCTCGCTGGGAAGAGCTGTATAATCTCTGCAAGGAAAAGTGGGCCCCTGCCGAGTCAGTTGCTCGATTGGAAATGGCAGCAATGGTTCGTCTATTTTACCCTGCTACTTGTTACTGTGGTGTATCTACTTATATCGATACTTGCTTCAGGCTGCTAGTGCTGCTTGGAATTTGGGAGAGTGGGATCAGATGGCAGATTATGTTTCTAGACTAGATGATGGCGATGAAACTAAGGTACGTGTTATAGGAAACACTGCTGCAACTGGTGATGGAAGTAGTAATGGTGCTTTCTTCAGGGCTGTTTTGTTGGTTCGCCGTGGAAAGGTTAGCATTTTCCTCTTTGAAATTTGTCATTTACTATTCTGCCTGATTCTTTTGTTCTTAGGCATAGATTTTTTGTGGAATGCATATTGTTCCAGTATGATGAAGCATGCGACTATGTGGAGAGAGCAAGAAAATGTTTGGCAACAGAGCTTGCAGCACTAGTGAGTTTTGTTAACTCTTGAATTGTGCAAAGTCATGAAGTTTAGTTGGATATTGATGTTTAATTTTTCTGTATTGCTATCAATGTGGACCTGTGAAACTCAAAAATGCTTCTTGTCACTTTTACAAATGACCTTCTAATCATTCAACGGAAACTCATTTCCATTTTGGTTCTTCGCCAAGTTTTGGAGAAGAAACATGAAGCACAATTGTATGAGCCATCATTTGAGCATGCTTTATACATCAATATGTGAAGCGTTCACAGTGAAAGAGCTTACTTTCCAACCTCATTCAGCTTATAGAGATTTATAAACCCCAAGGTTTACTTGTTCTGTTTCAGGTGCTGGAAAGCTATGATCGTGCTTACAGCAATATGGTTCGAGTTCAGCAGCTGTCAGAATTAGAAGAGGTTTTCATTCTGCCCCATCTTTTTTTTTTGGTAGTCATAATCAAGGAATGTGATTTCTCAAAAAATGTCAAAATTTCACTGAATATTTCTCTTTTTCGAGTTACCGAAATTTCTTTCGAAATCCAAAATATTAATTTCTTTCGTTAGACCAATTTCAATTTTCCTACACTTTAACTTTAATTTAGTATTAAAATTTTGTTGTATAAGTGATTCTTATGCAATATATTGTTTGTATGACATTATGAGTGTTGTAGTACTCTTTATGTAGTATTTAAGAGTTTAAAATGCTTAAATTGTATTGATAAATACAAAATTACAACCGAAAATTTTACGTTTTAGAAAATTGAGATTGGTCTAACGAAAGAAATTAATATTTTGGATTTCGAAAGAAATTTCGGTAACTCGAAAAAGAGAAATATTCGGTGAAATTTCGACATTTTTCAAGAAATCACATTCCTTGGTCATAATACTTTGCTCGACAGTTTTTTTTTCTTCTAATAACCTTGGCAAACTTTGGTCCGTATTAGTCTTTAATTTGTGGTTTAATGTGTTACAGGTCATTGATTATTGTACACTCCCAGTAGGGAACCCTGTTGCCGAAGGGAGGCGAACCCTGATTCGTAATATGTGGAATGAACGCATACAAGGAACAAAGCGCAATGTTGAGGTGGCTGTGGATTCTTTAGTATCAATATTTTACTGTTGAAAGTATTTTCACCTTTCAACAGAAAATTGTGCATAACCACTTTTAAAAGTCATAACAGGGTTATGCCTGGCGTTACTAAAGGCCAATAACTTGAGTGTTTCGATTTAAATCAAATTTAAATAGGTAATAGAAGTTATGTGTGACTGATGCAGAGAATTTATGCTCTTTATCGCTGCTCACTGATGAGAGGGGTGTTTGTAGAGTAGCCAGCAGCTCTTTCAGTGCTTTAGGCTAACTTCAGAGATCTCTAGAGATAGTCCTCACATAAATTTATGGTTGTTTGTTTGTTTTAGAAAATATTCAAGTTGAACATGTCCAGAGGTAACAACCCAAGAGTAACTCAATAGGATCCCCAGCTATTGCATAAAGAACTTTCGTTAATTGATTCCCAGGAAATGTCAACCACGACATAAGTTTATATAACAGTAGGACCCTGATCAGTGATGACTGAAAATTTTGCTCAATATAATTAACCAAACGCCAAATCCTAGACATCAGAAGACGTGGTCCATGTTTTAGTCTTATCTTTCAACTCTCAAGATACCCTTTCTAGTAAAAAGATGGGATATCCTATCTCACTCGTACCTAGCAATGCAAATCTTCTGTTTCAGTGGTGTGGTATGAACTGAAGTATGATTCTTTAATGCTTTTGTTTGGCTTTTTGGTAAGACAGAAACAAGAGTGTGGTTGTCTTCTTCCAATATTTCGTTTTACTTGGGAGCAATTTATGAGGGTGATCTAATTTCTTGTTAATGATTCGGGGCCTTGGGGTTCTACTCTGCAATTTTTTGTAATAAATTTTGAACATTTTCCAAAAAAAGAAAAGAAAAAAGGTTTACTATTTCATTTTGAGAATACACATTCTTCAGATTTGACTTCTGGAGTCTTAGTCTGAATCTCTATTTTCTTCTTTTTTTCATTTTCTTTCTTTCTTAAATACTTAGGTTTGGCAAGCCCTTCTGGCTGTTCGAGCACTAGTGCTCCCGCCGACTGAAGATGTTGATACTTGGCTCAAGTTTGCTTCTCTTTGTAGAAAAAGTGGCCGCATTAGTCATGCAAGATCTACATTAGTGAAGCTCTTACAGGTAAGTGTTGCATGTTTATTGGCACCATATTAAGTAGCAGGACAATGATAGGAATTGTGACCTTTTTGTGACTCATTTGGGGTCTTGATCATTTCAGTATGATCCGGAATCCTCTCTCGGAAATTTCCCATACCATGGGCCACCACAAGTGATGTTGGCATACTTAAAGTACCAGTGGTCTCTTGGTGAGGATCTCAAGCGGAAGGAAGCATTCATTAGGTTGCAGGTATGGGGAACTTCATTATTGTTCCTGGAATGACGTGCAAGTGGGGTTGTCATGGAATGTGCTATGTCGGTCCAAATCCTACCCAATAAGATATTAAATGAGGTCTCAAAAATCGCGTCGTTTGAAATATATGAACTTCTATAAATTAATAAAACATTTATTCAGCGATATAGCTGATCTCATCTTACGTACAAAAATATATTTTATCAGCGATGTGATCCTACGTTATTCCTTACTCCCTTATATATGACATTTTTTATATTTATTTTCAAATAATTTATGTAAGTATTAATACGATTCTGCTGAAAAAAAATTTATCATTATTATGTCAATATTGGAATTGCACAAGTTATATACAACTTATCCATTTATGTCCTTGACGAATCAGGCCAAGGCAGTAAGTCGTCCCATTGTATCCTTATCATATCTTTATTGCATCCCTATCATATCTTTATTGCATCCCAGATCGTTATCGAGGTCCCAAAGTTATCGGGTTGAACGATCGGGTCTCTGGTCCTTTGACAGCCAACTAGAAAGTCCTCACAATCCCCTAGCTATGTTCAATGTCGGCCCTGAGATTTTAGAGGCCAACCCGTATTTTGGATTTGTAATACAAAATTCCAATAGTTTAAATATAGAAACAAAGATAGGTGCCCAAACTATATAGGTAACCAAATATAGGGGCCCCAAAAATAAATTCTTTTTTTTGGGTGTGGGAGGAAGGGAAGTAGCGGGATCGCCAAGGCTTTTAAAGCTCTATTTTTCTTCAAAACGCATCACCCAGCCTTAGAACGCTGCAAGGTCATACAGTTAAGGTGAGGGATACCACACTAAAATCTCTACTCTTTAAAAAAGATTTAGCTTATGTAGTGCCTCACGCCTCGCCTTTCCCCTAATAAGTAATAACATAGGCCTCTAGTTTACTTAGAAATGGTATCTTTCATCTGTGTAGACCCCAATACTTGGAAGGGTGTTTTAAACTCTCCTTTCTGAAAATTTTCATTTGCACATTTTGTTCGCATAAATGACATGAGATGGTGTAATCTGCCTTATAGGATTTAGCTATGGAGCTTTCTAGCAGTGGAAACACACGACAAATAACATTAACTGGCTCTGTCGTCCCATCAAGTACATCCGTTCCCCTCCTTGCCCGTGTCTATCTGAAACTTGGAACTTGGCAGTGGGCACTTTCTCCTGGACTGGATGACGATTCTATACAAGGTAGAAAACATTATTGCCCATCTTCCTGTTTAGGTTTCTCTTGTGCACGTTATTGATTTTCTAATGGTTGTTTATCATGATATGTAGAAATCCTAGTAGCATTTAGAACTGCCACCCAATGTGCCACTCATTGGTCAAAAGCATGGCACACGTGGGCTTTGTTCAATACTGCAGTGATGTCTCATTATACGTTAAGAGGCTTCCCTGCAATTGCTGGGCAATATGTTGTCGCTGCTGTAACTGGGTATTTTCATTCAATTTCATTTGCAGCGACTGCAAAAGGAGTGGACGATAGTTTGCAGGTAAAAATTATATTCTCATGGTTATAGAACTCATTGGTTGCATCCATCTTGCTGCTGTTACAAGGAGTATTGCCTAATTTTCAGTCATGATCGTATTAAGTACCCTCAAAATGTCTATATGGTTGAACTATATTACTTTAAATTGCAAACACGGTTCTAAGTCATTAAATTAGACTGCACCTCTCGATGTTGTAGATCTACATCAATAATATTCCTTGCACAGTTTAGTATACCTCAGATTTTAGCATAACCATAAGGACTGCAAGGACTACTACAAAGTTAGTTACTTCGATACAGCACATATGTTAGTTACTTTGGTATTGTAGATGTAGATCAATAACACTCCTTGCACAGTTTAGAACACCTTAGATTTTAGCATAACCACAAGGATTGCAAAGAATGTTACAAAGCTATATACAGCCTCAGAGTGGATGCGATATGGTACAGAATGGTAAAACCTCCAATGCCCAAATCTATGTATTTGTTGCCTTTCTTTTCATGATTTACACGTGTTAATTACTTAGTGGTGAAAGGACAAGTGGTTAAGCTAAAATGCTTCGCTATAATACATGGGTTGTCAAAGGGTTTCCTAAAATTTTAGTATTAAAAAAATAGCCAAATGATTTGACAGCCCATCCATCCCTTGCATCTTGTTCTTGCCTCTTGGCAACTTGGCCCTTCCCTTGACCCCATATGTGAGACTGAACTGTGATCTTCTAGGGTCTCTTTTGAAATTTGATGTTGCTAACCTGCATCAAATTTGAACCATGCTAGCGTTCTACCTGGAATTGGCCTCACATGTTGGTGGAATGTTGGAGCTCAGAGGAATGTTAGTTTCGTATCCAATCTCATGTGCCTTATCTTTGCTCTTTTCTAGAATGGAAGGTTATACTTTCCTTCGTCAACTATGCTTATCTTGATATCTAGCATCCTAGCCCAAGCGTCCTTAATCAACCGAACTACACTCACAAGGACAGATTTGTGACCCACAATTTGATTGGCTATGGCATATCTTGATGTCATTTGGGTTGAGAGCTGCTCAACCGCACTCTCTCCCTTTCGATGTGCACAATAAATTGTTTTTTTGTGACTACTAAATACTTTTTTCTTGCATACTTATGAAGTTTTGACTATGGTTCGACAATGACTTCTCTGTTTTTACAATTTTCACTTTAGGTCACATTCTGAGAAAAGTGCACATTAATTTTGTGTGGCCAATACGAAGAATGAAGTTTTTGTTTGACACTGTTATCTTTCTTGAAGTTATGTTGAAATAGCATATTTACTTTTGTTGAAAATAAGAATATCCTACATAAATCCAATTTCTTATGTTTTTAAAATTTGACTATGAATTTACATTTCACGATTCACAAAAACTGGAAAATTATTCATGATTTGGTTTAACAATAATTAATAGCTTACTAGTACTTTATTTAGTAGTTTAATAATAAATAATTAGTATTTAATTAATAACTAAGTAATAGGGTTTAACATAAATAAAACTACTCATTTTTAGTCTCAATTCAACTTTGCTTGAGGTTCAGATTTTGAACTCCCCTCGAGTCTTCCTCTTCTTCGTCCCTTCTTCAGCTAGTAGGCTTGGTGATGAAAAATATGAAAATGATGGCATTGACTTGGGGGATCATGAGGATATTTGAGTGATGAAATTGTGATTAATGGGTCATGAGCTTAGCAATTTACTGGATTGGGCCTTTTGTTTACGTAATGTTGTATGGAAATAGGTTCGGGGATCCTAAATAACCCCGCTCGCCTTCCGAAAAAAAAAAAAATGTTGTATGGAAACTAAATGTATTGTTTTGGTTATGGTTGAATGTGTTTGTTTCGAATTAAAAGGAACAATATGATCACCAATGACCACGAACTATAAATTAAAATAAAAATTAACCATGATTCGGCGCCAACTTTGTCACGACTTCCGGGGTTCTGAAAGCGTTTGCTAGCACTTGACCTCACTTTGGCTTCGTACCCAGACAACCTAGGCCATTGTTAGCGAGTCTCTACATATACTAAATTTTTATCAATTGTTAAATTCATGACCTTTAACTAGCTAGCCGAGTGAGCATTTTGTTTTCAAGTCGATAAACTGAGGACCCCCCTGTGGAATCCTTGACGAGTGACCTAGTTTCAAATATTTTATTCTTTCCTTCCATTTTTTTGTTCTGCTGTCTTTGATTTTCTACCTGTTTCCAGCAAAAGTATAAAGGACCATTTAATGCATTATTAAGTGGTTGAAAATTCCTGCATGTTATTTATTACTGACTGACTATTACTGAGAATCTTTCGTAATATGTTTGAGATACACCAAACTCAGCTACTCTTATAATCTTCTTTAGTGTGTGCTTTGTAGCCTTTTTTGTAGCCCTTTAGAATGATAATGTCTCTTGTAATCTTCTTTAATGTGCGCTTTTGTAGCCTTTTAGTGTGATAATGTCTCAAAACATACTGTAACTGAATGATGGATGCAGGATATTCTTCGTCTTCTTACATTGTGGTTCAACCATGGAGCTACAAGGGAGGTTCAAGTGGCACTTGAGAAAGGTTTTGCACATGTTAATATTGATACATGGCTGGTTGTGTTACCTCAAATAATTGCCAGAATACATTCAAATAACCGTGCCGTGAGAGAGTTGATACAATCACTTTTGGTGCGAATAGGACAAGGACATCCACAGGTTTGCTTAAAATGGTTCTATATGTTTCTCATTTCCATTGTCTTCGAAGTGCTAAAATAATAGCAGGGATGTCCAAAAGAAATATGACAGCCTATCTATATCAGAAATGCACTCATTGCATGAAACATGATCTTACTATCTATTCTACTAAATAAGCAAATGAATGAATAAAAAGATAAAAGGGTTTCCTATTGAACTTTATTATAGGGATAAAGATTGAAGTACTCTTGATACAGTTTACTTGTCTGCTTCAATGTTGTTTTTTGGCAACTTCCGTGTCACATTGTCATTTGCTTTAGAAACAATGTATAGCTTGAACTGTATTTGGTGAAAGAATTCTTACTATTATTTATTGGTGTATGTAGCTTATTGGCTTAGTAACGTACATTATTAGACCTGAAAGTATAATGAAGGTTTTTCACTGTCAAGGGAGAGAAGATCTTCTTTATTAAGGTAGAATTTTTACGCGAGATTAGGTTAGCTGGTGGAAATTTTGGAGATTAGCAAATGGAAGAAGTCTAATGTTTTCGTGAGTACTGCAAGGGACTGAATGGACTGTCGAGGCCTTGCCTTGGACGGTGGCGGATATTGATGATCTAAGCAGGTAGACATGGCAGGGGAAGCGAGCTGGATTATCATGGACAAATCAACTAACAACTTTGATATTTCATCAGTATTTGGGCTCAATGTTGTGCTCTGTCAAAATCTTATATACTCATTATGGCAAATAGGGTATTGGCTGGAATTATTTCAGCCATATCCTAATTGCTAATTAGTTGGGTATCTAGAGTTCACTGGAGTGGAATCTCGTTGTGGTAAGGGCAGCATGGTAATAGGAAGATTATGGAGAAGAGGATCCAGCTAGGAAGACGAGGGGTGCCAGCTCCACCACCTGATACAAATAGTACCTGTGTGGAATGTTCTTGACAAAGTAACATGATGGAAGAAATATCAAAATGCGAGTCCATGTGGAAGAAAACTAAAAGGCTCTTAAATCCAATTTACAGGAAAATCTTGTTTTGCTTGTTCCATTATTGGTGAAAATTACTTTAGCAATCGATTCTCACATAACATTGTGTCCTTTTGAAGGATTGCTAACATTTCAGAGGTTTTTGGCTAAATCTTTATGAGAAATAGTCCAAGTTTTTGCATACTCTTTCATTTTCTCCCAAGATCACTGCTCTTCAACATGATAGCAAAAACGTTTTGCTAGTGTGCATCAGTTATCAATATTTGAGTTTTCGAGGCTACTTTGAGATTTTTTAGGAAAACCTAAGCCGTACTAAGTGTTTTCCAAATCTCCTTTCCTTTTTGTAGCTACTACCATTATGTTACTATTTCATTTTTCAGCAAAAATTTCCATGTTACATCCATTATTCTTCATCTAGTCATAGTAGCTAAAGGAAAACGACAAAAAAAGAGCAAAAAATAGAAGCTTCGAGGAGAGTAGATTCAATCACATAGACCAATCACTTGAGGCGTAGTCCTCATCTTTTTCACCAGAGGAAGTCGACATCTCTGCTCGATAGCCCCACAGTTCATCATCAAATCCACCATCCATCTTTTTGTGTTCCTCTTCTTCCTCTGGATTTCCCATTGACTCCTCAACATCACCAGAACTCAGCGGGATTACTTTAATATACTTCCCATCTTGAATATTCAAAGTAATTTTTCATGATTTAAGCTTTTCTTGACGGTGAGGGTTCAAAATCTCCTTCTCCTTCCAATGAAGGCACGCAAGACAGAGCAGTAGAAATCAAACATAGTCAATCAGTCGGTGGTTTCAAGCTAATATAGTTCGGGAGCCCAGCCCAATCATGAATCTCACCACCTGTTCAATGGCACACATTCGTAACGTTTAGAACAAGTGGTTCAAGGTAGAAAAAGTCAGAGAGAAGTGGTTGATGTTGTGGACAGACCATTCAAAGGATGTGTGTTTACCAGCCCATTCAAAGGATGTGTGTTTGCATTGGGTGCATGTGCGTTGGATGGGGAAGCGTTGCTACTGGCTGCAAAAGAAAACAATCAAGCAGGCACTAACAAAGAAAACAATCAAGTAGGCACTAACAGATAGGCTTTGATGGAGTTCAAAAATTACAATAGTGGTCTTTGTGCTATGATTTAATATTCTAATGGACGCACTTTATCTACAAACCTCGAACCCCTATCTCACCAGTAGATCGGAGCTTACAATCTCCCACTACCCCTCTCCCCAGTGAGAGGAATTGATCATCGTGAGTCAAAACGCCTCCTTCGGGTTGACTCATCCTTCTCTTTCACAAAAACTCTTTTGTCCCTTCCTCACCCAACAACATTGTTATCCCCACCCACAAAGGTATTTTTTCAACTACTACAAACCTACCCTATCCCACCTTAACCGCACCACCCTCCATCTCACCTCCATCCACCACACAATCTTAGTTCCCTTTCTCAACCTCCCCAATAGCCCCAACCTCTTTCCAGTTCTCCTCCTCAACGGCTACACCACATTCAAGTGAGATTCAAATCTCTAGGCTTAGTGAGGGATGCACGCACATGTTTCTCTCTAATATGTTTGGGGGACTTGTACTGGTGCTAGATGATCATATGGAAACTGGCTCAGAGTGGATAGTGATCAGGTCCTTTGTAAAGAGATGCGTTGGTCTCCGATTAAGATGCCAAGCGGAGACATTATGTACCATAGCGCATAAACTACCATTAACAACAGTCTAAAAGACATGAAAGACATACGAAAGTAAAAAAAAAGGTAAGGAGAAAGTAGTTGTCTCACCGAAGCCACAACAAAGTATGTTTGAATTGAAATTGAGACATTGATGCAAGTTTTTCCCCTATGAATTAAATGGATTCATATCTGAAAGAGGTGGCAATAAGTTATTTCTAAATGGACTATTTGTGCCTATGTTAGAGGTGTTCCAAAAATATCTGCGATTGCGTAAAGAGTTATACGAACGAAGCGAGCGAATAGAATTGGAAAATCGTTAGGTATGAATATGTTAGATACCCATTACTCGAAAGTAGCAACATCTTACTGACCATTTAACTGAGAGCGGGGTGATGTGCAAGGAAATGGAAAATTTATAGAAGAAAAGTAAGGGAGTGATCATTAATGGATGCGAGTAGATTCAAGAGGCAGGTGGAGTAAGAGAGATGTCGCTTCAGTGCCATAAAAGATTCGCAGCCATTGGATGGCACTCGAAAACAGTTGTTTGATCATCTCAAGGCAAATCCAAATGGCTACATTTGCTCTAAGTTGAACAGATCGATCCCTCAACTGACTCAACAAGGTGCTCCCTGTGCCAATCAATTTATCTCCCACTTACCCACACAACCGCCATCGTGGAACCCAAAAGAGCACATCCTAGACACTTTTGTTGCTGGCAAAGATCCAATTCTGGAGCCGTTCGAATCATCTTGAGATGTGATACATGGGGAATCTCACATGCTCAAAGAGTATGCGCAATAATTTGGAATGCATTGACACTGGTTCTTCTCATGAGATTGGCCATTCCTGATCACTCCACACAGAATAGGGATAGCTAATCCTAATTTTGAATTAGAAGGGGAAGGTTTCAACCGGTTCTCCTTCAAAAGCACAGAGCTTGGAAGCTCAAGGCACAGGTTCTCGCAAGGGTCAGAAATCCATCCAAGGCTTGTTTCAAGAGAAAATCTAAGGGTCAGAAATACATAAAGATGGTAGATAAAGACAAATTTTCGACCCCCAAATCTCACACTCAACTTTCTCGCTTTCTCTAGTGGATTTATCAACATCATTGATTTTCAAACTTCACAACCATTATGTTCCCAACCTCAGGATCCTCAACTCTCGACTAAAGAGAGAAACCTGGTTAGCAGAGCGAAACAACAATTTTGCAGTAAACATGATGAATCGCCACCAACAAACTCAGGCTTACAAATGGGGGCCCTGGTGGGAGTGGACAGAGATAAAAACACAGAGGAAGTGGTGGAGATACTTAAGAGGACAACGAGTAGAAGCAAAATGCAAGAGCAGATGGAGTACATAGAACATGGGGCTATGGTAGTTTACAATTTCAATTAAGATTTTATCTTGGAATGCTAGAATTAGTTTGAGAAGCTGTTAATGAGAATAGACCCAGATGTTGCTCTGATTCAAGAGACAAAGTTGGAAGTGATTGAGGGTGATCTTATAAAGCTAGTCTGGGGCAGAGATTGGTATGACTGAAGCTATGTTCCTTCTGTGGGAGTTGCCCGAGGAATTCTCACCATTTGGAAAAACAAGAGCTTTTCAGGTGTACTCAACTAACGCAGCAACATGCCAACACAAATCCACTTTTGACCAAATTTAGTAAGATAGAGATTTGACAGAATTCGAGTGGAATGTTAGGCTGGAAGCAAAGGTAGAAATGGCCAAGCTCCTCAAAAGAGATTTCATTCTGGCTAATCACAGGAGAATATTGCTCTTGGAAGGTAAAAGCTGGCATCAAATGGGGAAAATGTGGAGAATATTGCTCCAAATTATCACATTCTGGCTAATCACAGGAGAGTCATCAATTCTATACCTGCCCTTCTCATCCAACACCCGATTGAGACTTAGGATGCACTGAGAGTCTGAGACTCTCAGGATGCAATCATTCTTGATTACATTGTGCACCATTTTAAGACCATTTTCCAATGAACAAGAACTAGAGGCCCAACCTTTCAGGGGTAGTGTTAAACACCTTAGATCTTCATAGCTCAGACATTCTGGACTCTGAAATTACATTACAAGTAATAGTGAATGTCCTAAAAGATTTAGAATAGGAAGTGGCAGGAATAGATGGATACCAGTTGACTTCTTTAGAAAATGTTGGAGTATATTTAGAATAGAGTTCATGGAAGTGATTCCTTATTACAATAGCAACCAATTCCTGGACTGCAGACTGAACCTTATTATTATTTGTTTGATTCCCAAGATCAAAGGAGCCATGAACATTTCTCAATTCAGACCCATTAGCCTCATCTCCTCAGTGTGAAAAGTCATCTCTAAAGTGCTAGCTATGAAACTCAAGTCCTACATGCATTATCTTGTCCCCCCTTTCCAATCAGCTGTTGTGGAAGGTAAACAACTCATTGAGGGCCCCTAATTGCAAATGAGCTGATTGACTCAAAGCACACAAACCTGGATTGATTTGTAAGCTATATTTCTCTAAATCTGGGCATTCCTGGATTATGTTCTCCTTGGAATGGGGTTTGGGATTAGATGGAGAGGTTGGATCAAAACTATACTCAGATCTGCTCAATTCTCTGTGAAAATCAATGCTGTTGTGGAAAGGTTCTTCAAAGCCTCTAGAGGAATTAGACGGTGATCCTTTGCCCCCTCTTATTCTCTTTGCTAACTGAAGGCTTGACACAAATGGTTCTAAGAGCAGAACACTATGAGTTGATCAAGGGCTTTCAAGTGATGGACCAAGGAACCTCAATTTTTCTGCAGTATGTTGATGACACTGGAACCTAATATGCAGAGCATAAGAAACTTGCAGTTATTCTCCTCTATTTTGAAGTAGTGTCTGGATTGAGCATCAATTTTTAGAAAACCATTGTTTACCCAATAAGAGGTTGACCAACTGGTTTCAGCAGTAAATATCCTGCCTTGCCAATGAGGTTTTCTCCCTACCATTTACCTTGGTCTTCCTTTGGGAGCTAAATACAAGAGTAGAACAGTGTGGGAAGCTACAATTGATAGATTAAGGAGTAGACTGGCAGTTTGGAAGTCTAAGTACATCTTTAAGGTGTTAAGGTAGGAAGATTTACTTTGATCAAAAGCACTGTAGCAAGCATCCCAGTTTTCCTCATGTCTTGCGTGGTCCTGCCAATTTCTATCCAACAAAACGTTGAGAAAATATGTACAGATTTCATGTGTTTATGGCAAGATTTACCAGTGGGTCAGGTGGAGTGATGTCTGCAGACCTAAGGATCACGTAGGTTTGGGCATCAGAAAACTCAATTTATTCAATCACGCTCTATTCTCGAAATGGATTTGGAAACTTGGAGTAGAACAAAATGCACTTTGGATGTCTATCATTCAGCAGAAATATGGGACAAAACCAGTTGGCTGGTATATCTTATCTACTTATGGGTGTCCATGGTGGAAGGGCATAATGAATTTGAAGAACTAATTCCAAACTCATTCTTCCTTTGTCCTAGGCAGTGGGAATAAAATCCTCTTTGGGGAATATAACTGGTGCTCCCTTATCTCTTCAGAGAACTTTTCAACCCTGTTTACAAGCTATCCTTTCTTAGCAACTGTCTCCCAGATCTATCAGAGCTCATCCTTCAATGCTCCTAGTTGGAACCTTAAGCTTAGAAGAGGAATTAAAGATTTAGAGCTCCCTACTCTCCTCCTACTAGAAACAATACAATATATTGAGCTAGTGGATAGAAAGGATGTGTGGAAATGGAATGACAAATCAGGAAAAAGTTTTGTTCTCGACTCCCACTTGAAGCTGCACAGTCAAGCAATTGTCAATGTGAGCTTAGTGCATTGCCCTTTTCCTTTTGGGCACAAGGTGTTTTGGAAAAAAAGTACTCCCTAGAGTCAATTTCTTTGCCTGGGCCAAGAGAAAATCCCAACTGTGGATAACTAACCTAGTTAACAGGGAACTCATCATTCCACTTGCAATGAAGCTAACTGTCAACCCCCAATACCCTACTAGCTCAGTTGGTCCAGGGTTCGAAACCTGCTGGCGGCATTTGGGGTGGGAGGAGCTAAGGGATTAAAAAAGAAACAATCTTGTTCCAATGGATCAAAGCATGGAGAAGAAGTGGCCTCACAGTACAGGTTTTTGGAACAGAGTCGTCTCGGCTACTATCTGGAGAGTGAAATGACAGAGTTTTCAAAGAAAAAACTAGAGACATTCCACATCTTACAAACTCAATCAAGTCCTTGATCTGGCAATGGGGGATCACCTGAGGAATTATTACAGATCAGCCTTTCCATATGTGCATTTTTATTTGGGATAGCATATTTTATCTTTAACAGCAGCTTTTTCTTTTTGTTCCGTCTTTTGCTAGCTGACCATCTCAGTCACTAGCTTGTATTTGTTTTTCTCTGATCTCCCCTTTTAATGAAAGTCCAATTTTATTGATTAAAAAGACTTTTATTGTTTTTTTTTTTTTGTTTCCAAGTGTTTTGGATTTTCATCATGAAAGAATGCATACTTTGGCTGTGCCTGTAGTTATAGACACTTTTGACCTCATCATTCCGTATTACTTTTGTGGCCAGCTTTATATCCATTACATGTGTCTGTCAAGAGTGGAGAACTAACTGTTTACTTTGGAGAGGCTACTGGGCTATGCTTTGGTCATCTTTTAAATAGCTTTTGAATGACGAATAGAATAGCATAAACAGATGATAATCTTATACTTTGTTTTGATAGTCTTGTCATTCATTGCGTTGGTTCAGTACATTGGATCATCTATGACACAGCTTAATCATGCGTTTCTGTCATATCTTGGCAATATATCATTTTTAAGTCTATTCAACTCCTCGAACAGGCTCTTATGTACCCACTTCTGGTTGCGTGTAAATCAATAAGTAATTTGCGCAGAGCAGCAGCCCAAGAAGTGGTTGACAAGGTTCGGCAGCATAGTGGTGTACTTGTCGATCAGGTAAACATCAAAATAGTATGTTCCTTTACTTCCTTATTTTTATATTATTGGTTTAATCTATATTACTCTATCGTATGCAGGCACAGCTTGTGTCAAAAGAATTGATCAGGATTGCAATACTTTGGCACGAAATGTGGCACGAGGCACTAGAAGAAGCTAGCCGTTTGTATTTCGGTGAGCATAATATTGAAGGGATGCTAAAAGTGTTGGAGCCACTACACGAAATGCTTGAGGAAGGAGCTACCACCATAAAAGAGCAGACCTTCATTCAGGTATTTCAATTGATCCTTGCAATACTTGTCTTGAATCTTATCCATGTTGATCATACAAGGATATCATGGTTTAAGAAGACTTATCAATAATTGGTTATATCGAAACCTGGAATCTCGTTTTTCTTGGACAGAATGGTGATTCTTCCATAAGCCTGTATGTAATGTGATGGTTATATCTAAGCTTTGCCTCCTTTATTTGCACTACTCATAATTGGAAGTACATGAGATGAAGCTGTGGCTTGCAGCTTATGATGTGGATTATATTTGTGATCAGAGCTGTTGCAATAAACTGGTAAAATAAGATTTGCTACAGTTATTATGGGTTGCTTAACCTCACAAACTTTCTGTGAGAGCAGGCATATGGTCGTGAACTCTCAGAGGCGTATGAATGCTGTATGAAATACAAGAGAACTGGAAAGGATGCTGAACTTACTCAGGTACCGAGAAACTTGTGTGGAATTTCTGATGGTTTTTTCTACGGCATGTGAACCAAAAATTGGTCTTATTTGTTTTTTCATATTTCAGTCTTCCACTCATAGTTCTTATCATTGTCTAATTGAGAATCTAGTGATCACATATTTGGTCATTGCCCCTTCATTTATAAGGTCTGCTCTTCTGTTTTTGTTGACTCGGGGTGCAATGACTAATGTTGTGTAAATAAGGGATGTTCTCTTGCTGGAATGGATCCTCTTCCAAAGGCAAGAAGCTTTGGAGTCTTATCCCTTTTCCTATCCTATTGGGATTTTTCGTTAAAGTGTAATGGCGGATACTTCCACGAGACTTGGCATGAGGTGGATCGAGTTGCCTTGGATTTTGAGAACTTCCTCTTTTGTTGGTGTAGGGTCTTTGGAGTTTAGAATGGTTCATTTTGAAGATTACATTGTCAGTAGGCAAAGTTGTTTTATATGTGAATTGTTTCTTTCTTTTTTCTTCCTTTGACTTGTTGATTACTTGCAGGCTATCTCAGCCTTCATTGTATTTTATGTTTTTTATACAATTAATTAAATTCCCTATGTAATAAGCTTTTAGGTTCCCCCCTCCTTTGCCTCTTGCTCCATCTCGTCGTCGTCGCTTTCATTACTCTTCTTGATTTCCTCATGTACCTTTCCTAAAGCTTCAACTTCTCAAGTTTATAAGATGTTTGGTTATGTTCAACCTAGTTTCATTCAAGCCAAAGTTTGGTCATAAATCCAAAAAATTTTGTTGCCTAACGAGCATCGCAGAAAGAAGACCGTCACTTACCGCTACGAGGAGATTCAAGGTCAGGTCATGAGGTCCTAAATGAAATGCTTGGGGACAATTGCACTTCAGTGTCATGAACTGAGAGCCACTTTACAGAAAGTGTTTGCATAGGCTCTTGGTGAGGCACGTTAGGTAAGGAGGAATGATTTTTCTTCTTCTGCCTAAGGTAGTCTAAAGTTTAAAGAATCGTCGCACAGACGTCGAATGAAGGAAGGTCACATTCAAGTGTTCAAGAGTTTGCGTCATCATTCCACCAGTAACCAACGTTTCCAACTGTTGTTCCCCTCCTAAGGGCAGGTTCTTACATGTTACCCTTTTTCCACTGGAAACACCACTTCCCGTCCGATTTGTATGTGTTAAGCATGCCGCCGGTGTATGCAGTTAAAACGGATAACGGATTCATAACGGTCTAGGAGCGTTACAAGTTATAAAGGATTATAACGATATATAAAGGTCTATAATAAAATATATTTTTTAAATATATTTTTATATCCCCACCAAGTATTTATGATTTAATGTATTTATAAGGAAATCAAATGGAAACCGAGAGAATAAAAACAAAAGTTCCATCAAACTGATTTTTTGTGTATTAGTGAGATTTCTACAACCCCACACTAGCTGATTTTATAAACCCATCTAATTTCCTATCAAACAGATTATGGATGTTTATAAACCCATCAAACAGATCTTTTGTGTATTTTATAGACCCAATTTCTTCAAAACAATCCAAAATTCCATCAAGGATTACCAGAAATGGGTGGGGAAGCAGAAAATAAAAGTGGAGGTTCAAGGGAGGTTCCCGCATGAAGGCCGGAGGTTCGATCGCACAGTCCGGCGGTTCGATCGCACGGTCCGAAGG
Organism: Berberis vulgaris; assembly: GCA_963556465.1. Lineage (NCBI taxonomy): Eukaryota > Viridiplantae > Streptophyta > Magnoliopsida > Ranunculales > Berberidaceae > Berberis > Berberis vulgaris. Next base: position 69,499,196 of record OY747134.1, on the reverse strand, counting down.
TTCAATAGCACAGTCTTCGTCTTCTTCGCACGGTCTTTGTCTTCAATTTTTTCTTCTTCCTTCGGTTTCTTCTTTGCTTAGATCTGGAAAAACAAAAAAAAAATGAATCGTTTTTTTTTTAAAATATATTTAACAAGCTTTATTACACTGTTACAAGTTATAACATTTTATTCATAACGGCCGCTATAGAGCGATATATCTGTTGCCGTTACCACCTATCTTTATATCTAACATTTATATTTTTTTACATCCGTTACACATTATAAAGGAGTTATAACTTCTTTTTAACTGCACAGCCGCCAGCGTTCATCCTGAGCCAAGGTCGAACTCTCCATGAGATTCATAATTGTATTACTTATAGCCAAGGATGCACGGACTATTCGGAAAACCCACGTTTCAAAAGTCCAATACGTGTCGGACATGGACACGCGCCTGACATGTATTGGAAACTTGGTCAACAGGTTGGACTCGTTGACTGGATCAAACACGGTCTGGACACGGTCCAGATATGACATCACATCCCTTTTTCTTTGGGGTGCAAATAGCCCATTAGGGCTTCTTAATCTCATTCTCAGACAGTGAAACGAAACAAAACAGAGACAGGGGAGGCGCTTTCTTCATCTCATTCTCATTTTTCTTCATCGAGATTCCAGGCGAGTGAGTGAGATCGAGGGAGGGATACTGAGAGATCGAAGGAGGGAGATCTCTGTACTAACCTGTTTCGACAGAGAGAGAGAGTTGGACGTTCCTAATCTATTGATGTCGACATCAATATCATGTAAGTTCTCTTTTACTTTTTTTTTCTTTTAGGAAATCACTTTCATCAAGCTTGAGCTTGAGCTCGAGCTGGACGTCCCTTTTTACTTTGGTTACTTGTTTGAAGATTTCTGTGTTGTTTCACGGGTTTGGGGTGTGTGTGTGCGTGGTCATTCAATGTTTGAGCTGTTTGGTTGAATGTCAACTTTATGAAAGTGTTTTGTTTTCCTGGAAAAAATTTCTGCAGACAATGAATAAGAACAAGAAGTCAAGACCTTCAACATTTTAAAAAAAATTGGAGTTTGTCCCCATATAGCTAACAAGTCAATGTACTGCAGTGAATGTTGTTACTTGATACCTTAGGAGGTTGGTAGTGAAATCTTATCATACAAATGTTCTATTGGGCAATTAATCAAACAGTTAGTATGTAGTTTGGTTGAAGAACTAATTCAGCATTTGAGTTATATAATTTTTTTTTTAAATTAAGGTTTGACGCGTCGCTGAGTCGTAGTTTTTTTGAAATTGCGGAATCGTTGTATCGTATCTGTATCCGACACAATACGCGTGTCCGTGTCTGTGTCCGTGCATCCTTGCTTGTAGCTTCCTTGTGCATCTTTCATTCCAAGGCTCTTAGTGCTTTCTCTGCATATGTATATGGCCTTAGAAATTCAATAGGCAGTTGCTATCTTTACTTATGTTGTTTGGTGCCTCGGGAAATGGAAGGAAAGCCAGGCAAAATTCTGCCACCTCAGCCTAATCTTGCTCCGTTATTGGGTCTGGTCAACTGTCCCATTCCTTTTCTACCGATCAAAGAAGAAAAAAAAATCCGAACTTATGGGAAAGTTTGAACAGGATGTAGTTTGAACTTTGAAAGTGAAAGTAAAGTAAAAGTTGTAGCGCACTTTAATATAGGTTAAGAAGCTAGGTCTGCCAGATCCATATAAGAAACCCTGGAACAGTAAACATTGCTGGATAGAAGATGAACAAGTGACTTATTTAATTTGTATTTAAGGTTTTTGTCTTACCAGATTTATCTGTGTCTAAATGCATGAAATCTCATCTTTGACTATGTGTTTGCTAATTATAAATTAATTCCTGGCCAGGCATGGGATCTTTATTATCATGTATTCAGACGAATAGATAAGCAGCTTCCCAGTCTTACCACATTGGACTTGCAGGCAAGAAAGTGTATATTCTGTAGAAAACTCTGTTCATAATTTTGTTGTTATCATTCTCATCTCTATGCAAATCGCAGTCTGTTTCCCCAGAGCTGCTAAGTTGCCGCAATCTTGAGCTTGCTGTACCTGGGACATACCGTGCAGGTGGGAGAACATACCAAAATCATTGTCATGCCTTTTTTTGTGTACAATAGGCTCATCAATGGTACTGAAGTTTGGATGTATTATTTGGTTTCAGGGTCACCTGTGGTTACCATTGCTTCGTTTGCGCCGCAGCTTGTAGTTATAACATCTAAACAGAGGCCTCGGAAACTGACTATTCATGGTAGTGACGGAGAGGACTATGCTTTTCTGCTGAAGGGGCATGAAGATTTACGGCAAGATGAACGTGTCATGCAGGTATCATCTGTACTAATCATAGATTTAACTCATTGCAAGCAGTCTTCCTAATCAGAGTATTTTCTGATGGGGCACATTCTAGGGTCACTTGAGAGTGGGAATCAGTGTGTTATTTCTCTAATTCTCAATGTTTCCTTGTTATTAACCAGAATTTTAGATTGACTATTATGTCTTTTGTAGCTTTTTGGTCTAGTGAATACTCTGCTGGAGAACTCGAGAAAAACTTCAGAAAAGGACCTTTCTATTCAACGATATGCTGTCATACCATTGTCTCCAAACAGTGGATTGATTGGATGGGTTCCAAATTGTGACACTCTACACCATTTGATTCGAGAATACAGGGATGCCAGAAAGGTCAGTTATAGTTTGTTAGATCTTTTCCCTGATATCAAATTCAGCTATTTTTATCTCATGGTTTGAAGACCATTGCAGATTACCTTAAATCAAGAGCATAAGCTTATGCTAGCTTTTGCTCCTGACTATGACCACTTGCCACTCATAGCTAAAGTGGAAGTGTTTGAACATGCTTTAGAGAACACTGAAGGAAATGACTTGGGAAGGGTATGTTATGCGTTTTACCTTCATTTCCTCTTTTATAACAAACACTATGTTACTCATTTCGTTCCAAATCTTTGAGATGAAGTATCTTTTACTGACTTAATTCCCTTAATCTATTGTTGATATGGCAGATTCTTTGGTTGAAAAGCCGAACTTCTGAGGTCTGGCTAGGCCGTAGGACAAACTATACGAGAAGCTTGGCTGTGATGAGCATGGTAGGATTTCTCTGTCGTATATTTACTATCCAGCTCTCGTCTTTGTCTTGTTATGAGAGAGTTAAGAGACAAATTCTTTGTTGATACAGGTAGGTTACCTTCTTGGTTTAGGAGATAGACATCCAAGCAATCTCATGCTACATCGTTACAGGTACTGTGAAAAATTTTCTGTTGTTCCTACACTTGAATGACGAGGTGGCATTGTTTAATGTTGAGACTTTATGTAATTATTTATTATGTAGTGGCAAGATCTTGCATATTGATTTTGGAGATTGCTTTGAAGCTTCAATGAACCGTGAGAAATTCCCCGAAAAGGTAATGTGTTTTAATAGAAAACCCATACTCTGCAATACAATTTTGAAGTATATGCACGAGTAGTCCGTGCATTTTAATACTTGTATTGTGGATGGTCTCTCCACAATTTTACAGTTTCCTGTTTATATATTAACTTCATAACCATGCCATAGGTTCCTTTCCGCCTGACTAGAATGCTAGTGAAGGCTATGGAGGTTAGTGGCATTGAAGGAAACTTTCGGTCTACTTGCGAGAATGTGATGCAAGTCCTACGAACAAACAAGGACAGTGTCATGGCTATGATGGAGGTAACAAATTGGGTTTCTCTAATCCAAGCTCCCTTGGAGTAACTACTTCCACTCCTATTTTCTTTAGGGTGTGTTTGATTTTTGTTTTCCATGGAATACTTAAACTAGTGAAGAGATCAAGAGAAGAGAGAAGGAAGGGGAGTGAGCATGAAACTTGTGACCTCCCACACCTATCTTCTCTCAAAATCATAGAAAAAAAAAAGACATTCTATGGGGGGCTTAAGAAAACTTTTCCATGAAAAACTCAAGAAACATGGCTGTCTTCTTCATCACTGATGAAAACTTTTCTCATTTGCTCTCTCATCTCAACTATTTTCATTGTTTCCATGGAAAAAAAATCAAACACACCCTTAGATTTTTATTTTTTTTTAATGCCAAAATGGTAAAATCATAAAATTGTACTTAAAAGAATTTCATACTTCATTTTTATGCAAGCATATCTCCAAATTTGTGGAAAAGATACGAATTATGAAACCTTTCTGCCTCCATGTCACATAATTCCTTTCCCACTTTCTCTTTCAACTCTAAATGTGTTAGTCCACAAGCAACTCTCTCACGACTGATTTTTTTTCCTTATTATGCAACATTGTGTGTAACACGCATATGTGCATGTGGCTCCTACAGTTTATATTTAATTTATCTTCTAGTATTGGCAATATGATGTGGCACCCTCGTAAATTCAGAATACTTGACACTTACATAGTTTACATAGAGTGTAGGTCAAACAAGTTTTTAATTAGTTTTTATGTTATTCTGAAGACTATCCACATGATTGTATGATTCTCTGATATTTCACCGTATTAAAAAGGGGAGACCCTGTAAGAATCAAAACTTATCTAGCTCAACTAATTTTTGTTCCATCAATTTCAGGCTTTTGTACATGACCCACTTATAAACTGGAGGCTGTTCAACTTTAATGAAGTCCCCCAAGTGACAAATCACTCAAGCACTCATGCCCAGGCAGTCGTAAACACTGAAGACCCTGCACCTGGTAGAGAGCTTCCTCAGCCTCAGCGTGGTGCCCGTGAGAGAGAACTCCTTCAGGTATATTAACTTTGCAATCTATAATGACCTTAAAATTTATATTAGTTATGTTGCTTCACTCGTTTTTATGATTGGGTTTTTGTAGGCTGTTAATCAACTAGGTGATGCCAACGAGGTTTTAAATGAGCGTGCTGTGGTTGTTATGGCTCGGATGAGTAATAAGCTTACTGGACGTGACTTCTCAACTGGCTCTTGGTTTGCTGGTCCTCCTACCAGTTCTATCCAACAAACAGTAGATCATAGTACCATTATGACAGGAGATACTCGTGAAGTGGAGCATGGCTTGTCTGTAAAACTTCAAGTTCAAAAGTTGATTATCCAAGCCACATCACATGAGAATTTGTGTCAAAACTATGTTGGGTGAGCCATTTACCGTCTTCTGTTCACCTCTGCTCTTCTGTCTATAGTTTTGTTGTTAAATTGCACTGTTACCATCGCCTTCTGCTTTTAGTTGCGCGTCTAATGCTCAGGTTTTACTTCTTTCAGGTGGTGTCCTTTTTGGTGATCAATCCAAGAATCAATATATTTATTAGTAAATAGCATGTACATATGTATCTAAGGGGGTCTCTTTAAAGAGCTCCTTTGTCTGCGTAACATGTGTAAGTTGTAATGATGTAAATAGATGATAAAAAGTTCAATAGAAATCCCATTTTTTATTAAGGCAAGCAAGTAGCGATTGATAGACCTTTTCACTTTCATATTTCTCATAATCTAACCAATTACATTCATCAAAAAGATGAAATATACAGAATAGTCTAATTCTGAATTCTTCATAGACATTTTCAAATTGTATGGCATCACATATCAGTAGTAGAGAATTACAGTGATGTTATTGTGGCGGCAAGTTTCTCTAAAAGCTTCTGTGAATGATACGATTGTTGGTTGCTCACGTTTACTTCTATCGGATGTAAAGCTCAAGGGTTAGTAGACGTGCTAAGCAGTATTTACAGGAGTGATCTTTTAGGTTCATCTCACAATGGACTGAACTATAAAAAAGCATGCAAAGTTTCTCTTGCCATAGAGCAAAAAAAGGGAAAGGGGAACCCAATCTTTAATACATTGCTACCATAATGCAAAATTTCATTTTTAAATTATGAGGACTTCTACACAGCGAGGAAACGGGCGAGGGAACCGACGTGGCGGGGTGGGGACCGTCCACCCCGCTCGGGATGCGTGCTGTCATTTTTGGTGCGCGCATCCCGAGCCGGGTGGACGGTCCCCACCCCGCCACGTCGCTTCCCTCGCCCGTTTCCTCGACATTTAGAATTCCTCTTAAATTATTATAAGCACTCAGAAGTATCAGAATTAGGATTAGGATTGGACGCTGCTGGCGAGTGGACGTGAAGGAGGCCTATTGCGCATGCAAGAAAGGATACCTCGCAAGTTTTAGATGGCACTACAGCTCTACAAGTATACAACCATATGCCATTCTGTAAATTAAAAGTGTTGCTACTAATAAACTAAAATGTAACCATATAGATATAGACAATGGAAATGGTGACAGCCTCATTATTTGACACTCGAGAGTTTCAACATACAGAGAACCAATGTGGGTGTTGAAAAGATGGGAAACCAGAACTAGGGAGTGTAAGAAGGCTGGATCCCTGAAAATTAACAATTAGTTGCTAACAAGTCGAGCAACCATCTCCTCGATGTTCTCATCAGAACTGCCACCTTCATCTACAGCTTCGTTTGCCAACTCCTTCCAGTTACTAGCATTCCTCTTTATCTCTTCGCTTCTCTCTCCTTCCATCACTTCCCTAATAGACGTCACTATCTCATCCCTTGTCACCATACCTTTCTCGTCCACCTTAGCTCGGGCTCCAGTTCTCCATACTTCCTCCACAAACTTAGCATCATTGAACTGGTCTAGAAACGGTGGCATTGCAACCATGGGCACTCCCAAGCTAACACCTTCAACCGTTGAATTCCATCCGCAATGTGTCGTGAAACATCCCACTGCACTGTGCGCTAACACCTCCAACTGTGGACACCATGTTACCACTAACCCTTTTTCCGACGTCTCTTCTACAAAATTATTTGGTAACGTTTTCATCTTAGCTGCTCTCACCACCCACAAGAAGTTCGAGGGGCTTTGCTTTAGGCCCAATGCTAGTTCATCCATTTAAGCTGCAAGTCCCAAATGATACGTATACTACTGACCCTGTCTCCTTTGTGTTCAACCAATTTATGCAGACATCTCCAGTAGACGTAAAGAGGTTGAAGCCATAGACTTTGCCGCTTTCCACTCGTTCTTCTAACTACATTGATGGCAACGTTGCTCTTATGGTTCTTACTGGAAATAGCTTCACCAAATCCTTCACCACCTATTTGAGTGACATAACATTCATCACCTTAGCAAATAGAAGTTTTGTATCAAAGCGCATTCAGTATCAAGTTATAGTAAAATTCAGTTTTTACAAATTTGCGACAATCACGATCTTCACAGGCACAGTGGAGTCCAGTGGACAGGAAAGTGTATAGTAAAAAATAAAAATTAAAATAAAGGTCACTCATTTTGGATTAGTACAGCGCGTGTAGCAAATGTTGGGTTAGGCCGTAGCAACCGGTTGGATTCAGGCTAAATAGATGTGTATTAAAATTTAAAAAAAGCAGCGACTACTACATACCACCATTTTCTCTTTCTCACATCATTATACTCTTTCATACCACCTACTTTCTTTTTTGCACCACCATACTTTTCCATACCACCTATATAAACAAAAAAAAACCAACATTTCCCCCTCCCCAATTCGAATCTCTTCCCTCTCCCACATTCAAATCTCTTGCAAATCTCTCCTCACATTCAAATCATTTTAATTCTTTTTACATTCAAATCTAGCTCTTACAAAATCAAAACCAATATCTTCCCTCTCCCTCGAAAATCTCGTTCCTCTCCCTCAAAATCTCTTCCCTCTCCCTCAAAATCGAAACCCTTAAGAAAATCAAACTCCAAATCACAACCTCCCCAAAAATTTTCAGAAAAACAAAGTAATCTCACGGAAACTTCAGAAATATTTTCAATCACAAAAACAAAGTAAACTTCAGAAAAATTTCAGAAATCACAAAAAAAAAAGATATTGTTTCGCCTAAGATAATGCGAGGTTTGCATTGATCTGGGCGAACAGTAAAAAAATTTGTTGTGCAAAACCTCGCAGAGTTCCAGGTGAATAGGAAATTTCAACAAATGTTTTCAGACAAATTTGCGCGACTTTAGTAAACTGACCATAACTTGCTCATTTCAAAACATTTTCAAGTGATTCAAGTTGTGTTTATTAGATAACTCAGAGTACTACAACTTTTATGTTTTGATCAACTTGAGAATCGGTATCAATCTAGCACATAAGTTGGCCAAAAGTCAGAAACACTATCCCGTTTTCATTGCGAAACAGATTTGCACGACTTTAGTAAAATGACCATAACTTGTTAATTTCAAAACATTTTCAAGTGATTAAAGTTGTGTTTATTAGATAAATCAGAGTACTACAATTTTTGTGTTGGATGAGCTTGAGAATCGATCTTGATCAAGCACATAAGTTGGCCGAAATTCAAGGACACTATCACATTTTCATTGCAAGACAGATTTGTGCGACTTTAGTAAAATTATCATAACTTGCTCATTTCAAAATATTTTCAAGCGATTCAAGTTGTGTTTATTAGATAACTCAGTATACTACAACTTTTGTGTTTTGATGAGCTTGAGAATTGGTCTCAATTGAGGGTTTAAATTGGTCGAAAATTACCCTATTTTGCATTTTTTTTCGCTATGAGTTTGGGTTTCTTTGTTAAGTTATGCATATTTATTAGTGGTGTGAGTAAGTAAAAAAAAAAATAACTCAAAGGTTGTGTGAGAAAGAGGAAATGATGGTGTGGAGTAGTCACTGCCTTTAAAAAATAATAAACGCATTTCCAACCCCTTGTCATCCCTAAATACAACACATCTGGTGCCCCCACGCTTACCAGTAATTGATTATGAAATTATGACGGCCAATCAATTGGTCAACTATGAATTTCTCAACATCCCTACAAATTTATTTACAAATGAATTAATTCAACACACTAAATTTCATTCCTTTTATTTCTATCCTTAACCCTCCCCACCCCATGATGCCGATCGGATTCAAACTCCTGATGTATTGATACCACCTGCCATACTTTTTAAATTTATTTATTTATTTATTTTTATTTTATTTTTATTTTTATTTTTATTTTTATTTTTTTTCCCTTAACCCCTTCCACCCTAGATGTCGTCGGACATCGATTTGATAAGCCTTTAGGTATTGAATGTAGCTGCTTAGATGGATTAGACCGGAGCGAAGCGAAAGCAAGTCTTCATGCAAAATGAAAGCGATGGACCGAAATGAAACCAAATCTCCATGCGAGATGGAAGCAACGAGGATATTAAGCGACAACAATATTGTATAGCCTTCGGGCCTAGTTTGATAAATCTTATAGGGTCAATTATGTAGCCTTCGGATATGAATTACTAAATAAATAAAAAAGGATCAACGACCCAATTTAAATAATAATAATAATAATAATAATAATAATAAAATTAATTCAACACAAACAAGATAGCCAAGTCAAGTCAAACTCACCTCTTCCTCCAACTTATCGAATGAGTTAAACAGGACCCAATCTGCTTGACCCAAGTTGCCGAACTGACTCATAATGGACCGCAAATGGGTGGGACCCCACCCGAACCCGCACCAAGGGACGGCAAGTTCGGAACCCCAAGTTCACCCAACGAGTCCTGCAACGTCGACTCATCGCACCCCATTATGTGGTGGTACTGAGCAATCGCCACGCAACTCTTTGAATAAAGAACGCGGCACCCGAACTCCCTCGCCATGTCGAGGCACCAAGGCATGTTGGCGTCGTAGGCATTTTGACCGGACGTTCTGGAGCCTCTGCATCAAATCCGCTCGATCAGTACCGGTCGAGGAAGCCCTTGAAGCAGCCCGGTCCACCGATCCCACCGTGGGCCAGATCGTCGTAGATGGGGTCGAAGGTGATGGATCCATCTGAAGGTGTGGGCATGGACTTGGTGGCAGCCACTGTAATTTTGAGGCCTTTGGAGGCTAATCTTTTGGAGAATTGAAGCATGGGGTTCGATCATGTGGCCTTGCCCATGGAAGGGAAGAAGTACGCTTCTCCTTTCTCCATTTCTTCTCTCTTTTCTCTGTCTCTGTCTCTGTCTCTGTGACTCTTTTTGGTTTTGGTTTTCAAAGTCTCTTCAACACTTTTTGTAGTGATGCACTGACTACATGAGATCCATAAGATGGGGTTGTATGATTGTTAGCTGGTGAGTTTGGTGTGTTCAATTCTGAGCTTTAAAGTTTGAACCCTATTGAATATGGTGGGAAAATTGTATAATCTTTTACATATAGCTTTGAGATTCTATTGGTCACATGGTGCCTTTTGATGGTACTTGAGTTTCTTCGTATTTGACAATGAGCCAAGGGTACACTCTCACGTGCCTTCGGCATGTTGGGTCGTGTGTTCGGCATTTTTCAAATAGACCACTATATTATCAAATACAAAAATAAATTATGAATTACCAATAAAAAAAAATTGAACATCTTGTCACAAAGACACATATATGGTGAGAATCTTCTAGTAATTTTTTTTAAAAGATAAAATACAAAATTAATTGCATTTACATTTTTATCTCCATACCAAACAATATAACATATTGGTTAGCTTGTATTATAAATATGCAAAGGCATTTTGGGTATTCAAAACTTGACGGACACATAAAATATGGAAGCTAAGTTTGGTCTAAATAGATACACAATTAAGGAATGCACAGAGAAGTGAGGATAGCCAATGGTGTTATGGTCGAGTGGTTAGGGTTGTATGGGTTTATCCCTCACGTCCTAGATTCGATAGGTCGCACCTTGTTGATAGGTTATGGAATCCTATAAAAACTCAGCTCGCTTTCCAAAAAAAAAAAAAAAATCGTAGTATGGGTGGGACCCATTTGAGTTGTTTGTTGTGGGCCAATTAAATCCCCTTGGATCACTCAACGAATAATTTGGTGACACAAAAAGAACAATGGGTGGTTCACTTTTAGTCTGCCACGTTTTGCATTTCTAGAGATTGTTATGACATTATGGTCACAGTTAGGAGTTTTTTTGGATTTGAAAAAATAATGAGCACACGGATTCACTTTTCAATTGTCGTTATAAAGTAGATTCTTTCGGTCATATATTGACAAGAAATGCTAGCTTATATCCATGCCTATTCTTATAGTTAAAATATGTGATTTATGCTCCCCGTCATTTTTGCCTTGTGCCACCACTGAGTCTGCCACAACTTTGCTATGTGTCACCACCAACTGAATTTCAAAATGTTTAAAATTTTACCATTTTTACTATGCCAAATTGGGTAGAATCCAGTGCCCATTGGCTCAAATCACTTGAAAAGGGTGATCTTTAAATACCGATAAATAATATTTATTAATATATTTAATCATTAATAGTAAAATTTTAAATATGTATATAGAGGACAGTGAAAAAACTAGCTAAAACTTTAACACGTTTCAAATGCTAATTTATAATTTTTCTCAAATTTTCAGCTCACACAAGTTAACAAACAACCTTTTCAATTTGGTAGGGTCTTAATTGTAAATAAAGCTATAATGGGTAGTCAAAATAATATTATCCCTAAACAATTAAATCCTATGTATATATTCACTAAAAATGTAAGGATTTGACTAAAAGGGCTCAATTTGGGATTTGACTGTCGATTCACTTGAATTTTATTTAGCTAAAAGTACCCTACTAAATAAAAATTCATTATTAATTCATTTAAGCTAAAATTTTGAGAAAATTGATAAATTCACATAAATAAATAACGTGTAAAAGCTTCATCTCATTTCGACATGTGTGACTTTTATATGTGAAATTCTCTTTTGTAATTAGGAAGTGCATGAAGGCTCATCTCGGGCGCGCTATAGGCCGGGCAATGCCCATTGTCCAAAACCACTCAAAATGGCAGTATTAAACACATTAAAAAATTATTTATCAAGATATATAATGGCGCAGGCCTAAGCACCTATCTCGAAGAATAATATCAAAATGAGTTAAGAGTTAACTTTGGCACATTAATTTTTTAATGTTAATCATTAAAAAAAAAATTTAAACATAATCCTTTTAACTAAATGAAACTTAAGGGCTTGTTTGGTTACTCAATGGAATGGGTTTGACCACTGTAATGGTAATTGTCATTGGTTTATGCCATTTCTTTGTTAAGTTGGGTATAAAAATGGCGTAATGGGAATGACCATTACAAATTTCATTGTAATGGCATTCCTTCTTAACATCCTATGGATGCCCGTTACAATAGCCATTGTAATGGTCAACACTTTATTTGTCTTATTCTTACCTAAAATAGATGCCTCCTTACCCACTATAGATAAAAAATCAATGGTTGATAATTACTCAATGCGAGGTTTAGGCTTATCCTCACATAGGTAAGGGCGAATGGGTGAAAACAATTTTTTTTTTTTGGACAGATTTGCGCGACTGTAGTAAAATGACCATAACTTGCTAATTTCAAAAAAATTTTAAGTAATTCAAATTGTGTTCATTAGATAACTTATAATACTACATTTTTCATGTGAGCTTGAGAATCGGTCTCTATCAAGCATATAAGTTGGCCAAAGTCAGGGATACTACCCCATTTTTATTGCGAGACAAATTTGCGCGACTTTAGTAAAATGACCATAACTTGCTCATTTCAAAACATTTCAAGTGATTCAAATTGAGTTTATTAGATAATTCAGAGTACTGCAATTTTTATGTTTTGATTAGTTTGATAATTGATCTCTATTGAGGGTTTAAATTTGTCGAAAGTTACCTTATTTTTATGTTACTATTTTTTTCAACAGGTAGTGAAGCAATCGAATGGGGGAGAGAGTGGATCCGGTGATGAAGCAATCCAACCAATCAAATGGGGGAAAGAGTGGGGGAGAGCTATTGAACCAATCGAATGGGGGAGAAAGTGGAGCAGAAAGGGAATAATTCAATTTTGAATGGGGGAGATAGTGGATGCATGTTTATATTGGTGGTGTGGGAGAGCAGTGGTGGTTAAATAAAGTAGGTGGTGTAAGATAGTCTAATGGTGTGAGACAGTATATATGGTGGTATGGAATAGTCATTGCCGCAAATTAATCCTTTAAGCCCAAGGCCAGAAAAAGGATATATGGGAATCAACTCAACAAACCTAGCTAAACCGATTCAACTTCCGATTCGAACACCTCATTCGTCATCTTATTTTACGCATCCAATCTATCAACTTCGTAGCAAGGATTATACGAAATTTTGCTGCAATTTTCGTATTTTGAAATTACGAAAAGAAAAGTGACGAAATAAAAAATTACATTTTTAAAGGTTTTTTCGTAAATTTTGGGATTTTTTCATAAATTTCCTTTTTTCAGTAAAAATACAAAAATTAGCTACTAAAAATTATATCTTTTCAAGGATTTTGTAGAAAAATTTTGGGATGCTTTCGTAAATTTTGAGTTTTTTTTTCTAATTATCATTTTTTCTAATTATTTATTAATTTTTGAAATCACCTCATAATTTCCTAATTATAACTTCTTTTACTTATATATTAATTTTTTAAACTACGCATTGATTTTCTAATTATAGGTATTTTGATTTCATTTAATGTGTTTAATACATTTATTTACTTGTGCATTATTTTTTTCACATATTTATTATACCTTCAAAATTCATTATATATTTTATGTATCATGAAAATTTTCCAATTTTTCTTTGCACATCCAAATATTTCTTAAAATCAGGAGACCGAAATTAACTCAGAAAACGAAATCACAGTCCTTGCTTCGTTCTTTAACACACAACAAAAAAAAATAAAAAGTCCTTGCTAGAGGTGGAAAAGCAGATAGCATAGTAGCGAGAAGCGAAGAAGAAGAAGACTGAAACCAAAAATTTCGATTTCAGCGTCGTTCGGTACGCAACTAGTCCTCCCGAAGCCAACCCAGAGCCGCTCATCTCCTCCTCCTCAATTACCAACATCCGCGGCAGTGGCACCACCAGCTCTGACGATAGAGTGTTCATCTCGACCCCAAAAGAAGGCAACAGCACACCACATGAAGACCAGACCCAAGAAGTCTCAGTGTTGGGACATCAAGCGAGGCCCCGCCGTTTACGAGCCTCTCCCTCCCCTCCCACCCGACTGGACCCATGCCGAGGCTCAATCACCACTTCAGACTACAACCATTGGGAGTTGAGTCTATTGCTTGTGTTTATCTTTTTCAACTTTGGTATGTTCCAAGTTCAACTGCTCTTTGTATTTGATGAATTAGATTTTTTTTTCAAGATTCACTCTCTCCATTCTGTATATGAGGTGTTTATGATATGTTGGCTTGGAACAATGCTGCTCATTTAGTTTAAGTTTTTCATTCACAAAATATAACCAAATTGAAAAAAGGTAAGGTGGTCTCCAAATTATATTGTTTCCTTAATTTGAGACGAGTAAGCTCCATTTCGAGGTGATAAAGATCATTCTTCCCTGCCTTTGAGGAATGAAAAATGAGATTGCATCCAACATTACCTTTCTCATCCAATACATTGCTTCAACTGCAGCTTGCACTCGTACTCATTCATGACTAAGGATAAGGCACGATGGTGCCAAGAAGCAGTGCTCATGCAGTTACACTGAGCATTGTCTTAGCAAAATGATCAAAGATAGCAATCTTGAAGAATTTGAAAAGAGTCCAGTGCAATGTTTCAGATTCTTCGGGGCATTTCAACTCCCAGTTTCAGTTACAAGGTGCAAGGCCAAACCCCTTGCTTCAGTCCGTGTCTGATGTTATACTTGCATTGTACAAAAAGACATGCCTGATCTCGCCCTACGTACCACAAAATTTCAAACCCTACTTCAGCAACAACCAGCATCCACTAACCTCAACTCTGCATATCATGCCTTCATGTCACACGTAGCAATGTGCTCAATCACACATCACAATTGCTTATATGGATCACTGTTAAAGCCTGAATTATTAAGGGGCAAGCACAAACAAGAATATCAAGATATTTAAACCTCAGGTCACGGTGCAGCAAAATAACAAAACAAAATATCATTTTTTATTTGTTTCTAAACTGGAAAAGCATGTAAAATCGGAAAAAGAGATTATCGTTTTCTCATATTAATCAAAATTAAGTTCTCACGAACAAAACTTGATGACATGGTTCGGAAACTCCAGAGTTGATAACTAAGCCATCTAATGCCACCCAGCAAAAATAACGATAAATCGTTCAAATCAAAATTGGTTGAGCCTGTAGCATGTTTGCATCCACTCAAGGGTCCGGTTTTCTCCTAAGCCCTTTATCAACCTGTAAATTACCCAACAAATACCATTAACAACATCGTAGACCAAACTTGCAGTAAAAAAAGTTATTAAAAAAATAAAAATAAAAATAAAAAAAGGAAACATAAAGCAAAAGGCATACCAGAGGCTGCATGAAATCTACTGAAACATTTTAGAATAAGCCTTTTTCTCCTTGTCACGTCTATCAGCAACCTGCAACACATATTTCTAGCTGTCAGAACCATGAAAAAATAAGTCTGATGCACTTTAAACTACCAAGAATAGGGTGTGCAATGGACTGGCCTTCTTCTTTGCAGCCGCCAGCTCTTTCTTAATTCCACCTGAACAGAGAAAATAAATAAATTAAAATGCTGAATTTAGTACTTATGATGGCCATCCATGGATGCAAGCAGTTTAATATTATTTTTTATTTTTTTTTTTCTTTTAACAGCACTACCAACAAGCCTCAGACAGCATGCTGAGTTTTAAGGAGAAAGATGTGAGTGATGGTACACTACTGCTACAACTAGCAAAGTAGCAATCTATAATCAACTCATACAATGTCAACAAAAAGGATCCCTTTCTATTCGGACCTCAAAACAGATCTATACTTGAGCATAAGTTAATTCAACATATAAGTTATAAAACCAAAAAAATCATAACAGCATGATCATCAAAACTAGAAGCTACCAACCATCATTAGGCTCCAACTCTAATGCTTTCTGGAAGCTTTCAACAGCAGAATCTATATCGTTAAGCGCCATGTGTGCCTGACAGAGATAAACATGACAATTAGCATTAGTCATTGTACATTTAACTTCAATGAAACCAAGGATGTTTGTAGGTATAATTACTTTTACTTCACTATCACATGGCATCAAGTAAAACTCACTAAGTATGATTAAGTAACATTTGCCATTTTTACAAGTGATGAGACAAAATATTACTAATTGCCATTTTTACAAGTGATGAGACAAAATGTTACTAACTCGCGTTTGGATGATCAAGCTTTGGAACACTAGTAGGTTGTAAGTTCTATCCCCTAGACCTGGGTGAGGTTATATCTTTGCCTTGCTCAGATCTTTCTCTCTCACAAAGTTTGCTTTGTATAAACAATTAATAGCATAGAGAACAACCGTTGATAAAATGCAACAATGTAGACACTGTCACTAATTCCAAAACTATTGTCATGAAATTGATAGTGGTGAAAATGATGTTCTTAGTAGTACAATGTTTACACGCTTGCATGACTTGCCAACAAGAATAATTTGGGTGTAACAAACAGTATGATGGCCAAGATTCACACTCTGGGTAAGGAATGTGTGTTTGTTAAAGTAACTAAAGAATCCAATACGAAATTGACAACCACTCCTAAAAGAGTTGGTACTTTTTATTTTTAAATCTGAAAGAACATCAATGCAATAACCTGAATGCTACTTCATAGCTATCAACAATACTGAGAATTACAGCTTACATAATGGATAATTGCAATTCTTGAAAAAATATGGGTATTCAAAGTAGTTTCAGCACGAACAGAAAATCTTATGATTACCAAGATTCCATTTATTCTAGCAGCTTGGCCTTCCCTTGGGAGCTCACATGAGAGACCTAAAGAGATGGAATCCGGTAACTGGGACCCTTGAGAAAAGATTTGATCAAAACTCTTGTGCCAAGGCGAGATACTCACAGTGAAGGAAGTGCCTTTCTAAGGAAGTGGCTCTGACTCCAAAGAGCTTTTGTAGGGATCTCTATGACTAGACTGGAAGAGGCTGCTACTTTGTCAATCTTATTGGCTCAAAAACTCATTGCAGATGAGGAAGATTTATCCAATCTTTTGAATAACAAGGGATTTATTGATTAAAAGGGGAATGCAAGAGGAAAATATGTGTCTGCTCTATGAAAGGGGGTGGAGTCGAGATATCATCCTTACATACGGTGCCATTTTGCTCAAGGGATGTGTAGTCAAAGTGTTTGAGATCTTTTGGGTAATGCCTTCTTCATGCTTAGATTTATTCAAGGCTTTGGAGGGCTGATACTTTTTTTAAGGGAAGCCTAAGGTTTATGGAGACTTTTGCTTTTTGCCATATATTCAGTTGATCGGAAGCAAGAACAAGACCTTCAAGGACAAGGAGATGGTCCTTCGAAAAGTCATGGTGGATGTCATCACTTCCTTTGGACTTGGGCAAAATCTAGTTTCAATGGAGTAGGTTTCTGTTGTCATTTTATAAATTGTGGATAAAGGTTGTTCATGATTTTCAGCAACTCTTTCAGAGATCCCTATTATCTTGAAAGAAATAGGATGGTCTTTGATAACATTGCTCTAGAGATTGAGATGGTTTGTATGAAAATCTTGGTTCTCCTATGACATTGGGCATCCGCCCTAGGCTGGGTCTTAGAGGAGTGTTGCATCTTAGAGGTGTGTTATTTGAACAATTCTGGATTGAAAGACTTATCCTTGCACGTTAAATTCCTGATTATGATGTGTGCATTCCTCTCATCAGGGAAAAACAATCAGGAAACAATGACTTCATAGTCTTTTCTTGTACTTTGTGCAAGAACTAACAATCAGGAAACAATGCCCTATTTTATGGTAGATTTCCTCTTATGTCATCTATAACTTCAACCCTTTTCTTATGTGAATGTTATATTTGGAAAAAGCAAAATTTTCTTCTTGAGAAACGTCTAGAAACAGAGTTACATAATATGCTCATTGTTGAATGCTACTAACCTGTCCTTGACGAAATAGAGCTTTTACATTAGCCTCTCCATCACGCATTGCAAAGTCAGCATCCAATAGTGCTCCTTTCAGGTCTCCTAGTTTCAACTTACAAGACTAAAGAAAAACAAGTATATATAAAACAAAGAAAAACATGACCAGTAAGACAACTGTATCACAAGCTACATCCACCTAGAAAAAACAACAATAAATAGATAAACAAATAAATAAATCACAATAAAAATCTTATTAGCAACTAGTTGAGCAATAGAAACCAAAGTTTATCTCTTCCTGAGCTGTAAAGCAAGTATGCTTTTTTTTTTTTTTTTTTAAATTTGTAGTATATAACGAAACTCCAGTTCATTAAGTGCAGAAGATCTCTTATAAACAAAAGGACTTTAGCAGCTTTAACTCAAAGGTAAAGTGAGCAGTTACACTCAAGAAATGTATAAAGACAAATAACAATAAATATACAGTAATCATATATCCTGTCAAGCTTCCCTTTTGCATTGATAATCTTTTGATCAGACCAGAAAAGTTGACAAGGGCATTCTAACAGTAATTTCAGTAAATTAAGTCGATGAGGGCATTCTAACAGTAGTTTCAAGAAATTAAGTCATGCCATGAGCATCTCAACAATGGGAAGAGATATAAAAGCTTCTGGAATTTGGATTCTTCTTTTTTTTTTTTCCTATAACCAAACATGGACAAGGTAAATCTGCTCCAATGTTGTCGCTAGGAACAAAGCTTTTGCATATGTATATCATCGTGTACTTTATATGCAAAGGTAAGGAAATGGTGAGAGAACGGGTTTAAAAATAAAAATAAATACTAAAAGAAACTTACCGAACTATTTGTGAAAATCTGTGATTTGATCTTCCTCAAGTGTGAACTCTTTTCTGCACAATCACAAACATGTACAGATAAGTGACAAACTAATGAATTCAAATTTGAATAGTTACCATTAGCAGATAACAGAATGATTCAAAGAAGAAAACGCTTTGGAACAAAAGAAAATCACCTGCATCTATGTCATCTTTTTCCCAGCAGATATCCAAATATCTTAGAGACTTTTTATATTTTCTAAGAGCCATCTTATAGTCTTGCTTCTGGTAAGGAAGAAGATCAAGAAAACAAGCCAAATGTCATAGAAATAACATGTGAAAGCTAGTTCAGGCTACTATATGAAGAAAAAAAAACACTCTAGAAATGTTTCAAACAAGATGAAGGGATAAATGAGTGGTGCAAAACACAATCCAGTCCTTTGGAACTGAATATAACATATGAAAGCACAGTTAGCTAGACAAAATCAGGGGGCAATTTATATGTCAGAATACTCAGATTGATACCTTGAAATAATCATTACCAAAGACTTTAGTAGTCTCTACAGCAGTTATCCACCAAGAGATTTCATCAGGCTTCTCGTCGAGATCAACTGGCCAATCGGGATAAGTGTCACCATCTTTGAAGAAATTGGAAACCCCATCATCCGCCCCTTGAGGAAGTTCCCCACAGTTCGCAATTATAATATTAAGAGTTGGACAATCACCCTCAGTAGGGACATGCTCAACCGAGCGAACAACCCCCATGCCTTTTGTTACCCTTCCAAACACAACATGTTTTCCATCTAGATGAGACGTTCTAGTCGTAGTTATAAAAAACTGAGAACCATTGGTGTTAGGGCCAGAGTTGGCCATTGACAACATTCCTTTTCTTTCATGTTTCAATTCAAAATTTTCATCTTCAAATTTCAATCCGTAAATGGATTCGCCACCAGTACCATTGCGAGCAGATATATCTCCACCTTGTATCATAAAACCTTTGATCACGCGATGGAAACAGGAACCCTGAAATAAATGGGAAGCAGCCAATATAGATAAACAATAACCTAGGGAAAAATGAAAAGAACTCGTACAATATAGATATTAAGAGAACATCACAACAATAGAAAGCTGAGGAGTCAATTTATCATCTCCTACTCGCTTGCTCCCTGATCAATCAGCTGTGGGAGCTGTGAGAGCTGTGGGTTCTAGCTCTGTCTGAATTTCAGGTTCAAGCTTCCCTTGCCTAATATTTTCTTGATTGGGTGGAGCATTGGCATTCTCTCTTCCATCTTCCATCTAACCACTCTCTCTTTTGTCTCTTTGAGAAAGGGGTTTGAGAGAGAATCATTCATACAATTGTTTGGGTTATATGGAGAGAAAGGAATAGTTAAAATTTTCAAAAATATGTTCAGAAGCCAGTGGAGAAATTGTGGGCTAACTTGTCACTTTGTGCCCGTGGGCTTGTAAGTTGTAACAAGGATAGGTTTAGAGAGGTCCAGTTTTCTTCATGTTCAATTAGAATTATATAGCTCTCACTTGATATTTAATGTACAGTTTTTGTAATAGTTAGTGTTTAGCACTAACCCTTCTTTCTTTTATATATATCAAATATAATATTTTGCTGATTTAAAAAAACAGCAATAGAAAGATATTCCTGCTAAAATATGGGCACAAGAAAATGCATATTGAAGTAGTAAGATACTGCAGAATCTCATTTATGTTAGGTGACTATGAATAGATAATATTAGACAATATTCAGATTCAGAAATGGAAAAATGGTCATACCAAGCACTTACCACTGCATCAATTAATGTGTGATCCAATTAGGATGGAATGTTAATTGGTATGGGATTTTCAGATGTTTATTCATTTATAGTGATTGATCTTGATTATATTCTGACTTTTTTTAATTCATAGGCCTTCCTTAACAATCAATGAATTATGATGATACTATTTATATCAATGCTTCATGCTATATATATATATCAATGCTTCATGCTCAAAATATAGTCACATTAAATTGAAAATCTTCGCAATATACCCATTGTGCCAATAGCCTACCAAATTTGGCATTCATGCTTCCTAGGGAAAACCTAAGAGAGCTCCACTTGATAAGACCAAATATCTTATGCAAGGTTGCACCTTTACAACTGATTGGTCGTCAAATTCTTGTCTCGTGCCAAAACTTGACCTTTTCACCTGGCTCTCAGATGGAAAAGATGACCCTTTCAGAAATCATCACTAACATTGTATGGGTTTCTTCTTCTTAGAACGTTTGAGAATCTACTTCCACCCCCAAGTTCAATCTAAGCCATCAAATTGTTCAAGCGGACTAAATACCAAATACCCAAACATCAAATTCAAACTATATCGTCTTCAAAGATGTGAAAAAGACAGTAGACAGTAAAAATAAAACGATGTCCTTGATTCAAATACAGATATAGAGAGATAAAACCCTATAAAATATCTGTAATTTGCATAATAAAACATTGGATAGTAGAAGTTGAAGATGAAAGGGGGAAAATGAGAGACCTTGAGATGAAGAGGAACGCCAGTGTTAGGACCAATGCCCTTCTCGCCAGTACACAAAGCCCTGAAATTTTCGGCAGTCTTAGGCACGACATCGCTGTAAAGCTCCACCACCACTCTCCCTTCAAGCTCTCCTCCAATCGTGATGTCCAAAAAGCACCTTGGATTCACCATCTCCTCTGCTCTGCTCTGCTCTGCTCTTCTTCTTCGACGAAACAATAAAAACCCTAAAAATCTGATTTTTATAGAATCGTGTTGTGTGACTGTTTCTGTGGCCTCTTCAACTGCTCTGCCCCCTCCACTTCCCTCTATTCAAATCTTTGTTCTAGACGCTTCTCTTCTTTGCCAAGCTTGGAAAGTCAAGTCAAGTCAATACGGTCAAGACCACACGTGGTTTTACTTGTTTTGACCCGGTACTGTGAGATGAGGGTCTGGATGGCCGACACGTGAAACCAGTGGCGAAAGTACAGAGTAGTTAAAAGAGGTGCTTTGGTGGTTTTTACTGTGTTTCTCTCTCTCGGTTGTGTACGTGACCATGTTTTTCAAAGCACGTCATATGATTTGACAAAGAACGTCTACTTGCAACGTTCCCATTACTATTGCCAGCGAGTTTGCTTATTGAGTGATCAGAAATTCTAACTGTCGAGGAAACCAGCGAGGGAGGGGCTGGGAACCCTCCATCCCCCTCGGGATGGGTGCCTTCATCCCCTTTTGCGCGTTTCCTCACTGGTTTCCTCGACACTTAGAATTTCCCTTGCTTATTTTGCTGAAAGACACTATCACTCTAAGCATACCACCGTCTCTCTAAAGGACATCATCACAGGACACGCCTTTGCCTTGCCACACCACCACTGCATCGTCGCTCCCTGCCTGTCTGTCAATCGATCTCATCTTTTCGGGTTTCTTCATCTCTACTCATCGTATTCTCTTCTTTTTTTTCACCACCAGCGGCTCCCAATTCCTTCTCTTTTTTTTTCTTGCCCAGGAGCAGATTTGTGCGAATAGGATCCAGAGGCTCGAATCAAATAATGAGGGGCGGGTAATGCCATCAGGAGTGGAAACTAAGAAAATAAGAAGAGATGATAAAAAGAAGAATAACAACAGCAAATAAGAAGAAGAGAGGAAAGGTGGTGTGGTGTGGCGCGGTGCGGTGTCAGGAGGGGTGGTGCTGTCACGCCCCAATTTTCGGGGAAAACGAAAATCCCAAAATCAACGTAGGATTATCCGTTTTCCTAAAATTCGGGACGTGAAATTCAATAACAAGATAGACATTTAGCACCAACAACAACGTAAACATGATTTAATTACTGAAACAAGTAAAAACTCTGACCATAAAAGACTGACGTTGCTATCCCCACTAGCGAAACTTCAATAACGTTGCTCAAAAGTCTCTAAACCTAAAAGCAAAGTAAAACAAGACAACCAAATGTGGGTAACATCTAACACTGAGCAACACAATATACAGACAATGAAATAGAAAAGAAGAAGAAAAAAAAAAAAGGGTACTCACTAGATCCCACCCCCTTCTCCCAATGAGGTTTCAAACCTGCTTTGAGAAGTTACAAGTGAAGAAGAGATGACTGAAGGGCTATTTCTCCTTTTAAAAATAGCTATTACAAATTTAATCAAAATTCACAATGGCACCATTGGCAGCATCCGAGTTTCACAAAAAAAAATGATTAGATTAAAGTGGAGTGATAGAAAACTCAAATTCCAACAACCCTCTTACTAATTATCGAAAACCCACATCACAATATAGCTCTAAAAGGTCATATTTTCTCACTCCAACAAAAATATCAAACACTAAACTATAAAATAAAATCAGTGGAACGAAACACCAAAATGCACACAGGTAGTAAATAAAATATCGAAGGAAGGAAGGAACAAACATACCCAAATCCCAATTTCTCCGAAATCATAGTAAAAGTGAAGGAGATGAAGAAACTCACCGATTGCATCTCCATTGGACTATCACGTAGCCCCAACATCGATCGCCAACGCCATACACACAAGACCGATCGACTCTCTCTCTTATGGTCCCTCATTCCAGTCCTCATCAATCGCCATCAACAGGTTTATTGCAACACCTTCTCCCACGCAAACCCTTTCCCTCGCCTGATCTCTCTTCGTCCAGCCATCTCTCCATCTGCTCAATTCCATCAAAACAAAACCACCCCATAACCCAGAAGAAACCAAGAAAAAGAATAATAACAGAGAGAGGAAGGAGAAGCTCAGGGCTGTGGGATCGAGCTCGCCGCCAATGAACAGAAGAAAGAAGAAGAAAAAAACGCATAAAAGGGAAGAAGAAGAAATTTTTTCTCTTATAATTGGGTGGCTAATTGCCCCCACTAAAATTTTGAGGGCACCCACCATTTAACTTCACAAAATAAAATCCTAAAATTTTGACATTTAAATTCAATTAAATGTAACTCTATTTTATTTAATTCAAAATAAAATAAATTAATTTTATGAAATTTAGGACTGTTACAGGTGCAGTATGACATCATAAAGTGTTTATATTTGTGGTGTCCTTCAGTACATAAAAAAAACGGAAAATGATAATGTCCTTCAACAAAACTGGTGGTGTCAAAAAATCGTTGTCTAACTTATTTGAGTCTACAAATTTGAAGTAATTATTCTTACCCATATCCTTCTCCATGTACCACCTAATAGATAAATGGTTAGGAATATGACACCCAACATTTTAAATAGTAAATATGCAACAGGTTGTGGTGGTGGTGGTGGTGGTTATGGTCATCATCCTTCTTATCATCGCGGTTGTGATCACGACGGAGGTGGTGATTTGGTATGAATCATGTGATAGTGGCATTTGGATTTAAGGGTCTCTTTGGATGCATTACAAAATAGACATGGAAATTGAAAGCATTTTCGTGTATCTGATTCTGATGTCTCCCCCTCAAACTTGAATTCCCATGAGTAGAGAAAAAACAGTCTTATGAAAAATCAATAAATAGATAACCGAACAACGAAAATCTGTATAAGAGAAATGAAATCCATTTTCCAAAGAAAAATGACTAAGCAAACAGACCATAAATGAAATTGGATTAGTTTACCAATAAATTTGATCTCCTTTTATTTATCAGAAATAATAAATCTTGTGTTACTTAAAAAGCGGGTTTGTGGAAGCCCATAACACTAAAGTTGTCTAATATTATATTTTTTGTATTTTTATCCCTTTTTTTTTTAAATGTGAAGATGAAATTAGTTTACAGCTGAAATCAAGCTTTTTGGGGTTTATCTAATCAAACAAAACATCCCACTCCATCTTTTTTTTTTTTTTTGGAAGACGAGCTGTATTTTTAAGGATCCCATAACTTCCACCCAATATTTACTGACTCTTTCTCTACCTATCCTTATTAATACTAGGGTTGAATATAAAACTGACCAAACCAACTGAACTGATATCGGTTTAAGTTTGGTTCGATTCAATTTCAATTTTAAAGAATTCAAAACTGAAATGGTCGGTTCGATTTTCGGTTTGTATGTGATTTTGATCGACAAAACCGAACCGATCAAATATATAATAAATAATATATATTTTACATAAAAATATTATAATATGTTTAAAATAGTCAATCGGTTTGGTTCGGTTACAATTTGCATAAATTAGACTCGATTTGATTTTGTTAATGGTCGATTCAATTTCGATTTGAAATTTTTAAAACCGACTAAAGTCGATTCGGTTGTCAACCCCAATACCCGTTTCACATTCCCCCTACAAAAGGGAGTTATTTCATTTCCAATCCACCGTCCCTTATCTCCTAAATGTCAAAAATCTATTTGGGGGTGTATCTTGCTTTTGTTGCATTTACATTTGTCAGTGGTGCTTTTGCAAAGAAAGCAAGTCCAGATATTGAGATCCATGAGCTCAAGAAGGGAAATCTATGAAGATCACCAATTATGGTGCCACTATAATATCTCTTTTTGTTCCTAATAAATCAGGGAAATCAGCAGATACTGTCCTTGGTTAGGATACAGTAGATGAATATAAAAATAATACAATATACTTTGGCACACTTGAGAGATGAGTTGCAAATAGAATTGGAGGGGCGGAATTCACATTGACCGACACCCACTTTTAATCTATCTGCTAATGATGGCAAAAATACACTTCATGGTGGGAAGATAGGGTTCGGAGACATGATTTGGCAGGTGAAAAAGATTAAGAATGGGAAGACTCCATATATCACTTTCACCTATAAAAGTCAAGACGGTGAAGAAGGTTTCGCGGGCAGACTCAGGGTGTCAGTAACATACAAGCTAGTTAGGAGACCAAAAACTAAATGTGATCATGCCAAAGCTCAAAAGCATACAACAACAGTGAACCTTGCCCAACATTCATACTGGAATCCGGGTGGTCACAATATTTTTGATATCCTATCACATGAAGTCCATCTTTTCGCTATCACATTACTGCATATGATTTCCTTCAGCCCCAGACTGTGGGCAGTAGGGTCAAGCAGATACCGCAGGTATATGATATCAATTACGTGATCAATAAGTCTCCCGAGCATGCAGTGGGTGGATTGAAGCCAATTGCAACTGTGTATGATCCCAAGTCCGGTAGAGCAATGCAATTGATAAGTAATCAACATGAGGTACAGTTTTATACCGCTGGAATGTTAAAGGATGTGAAAGGGAAGGGATGCGTTGTATATGGACCTCATGCAGGACTTGCTTTGGAGATTCGGGGATTCCCTGATGCAGTGAATCATCCTGACTTCCCATCGCAGATTGCAAATCCAGGAAAAGTTTACCACCAGTACAAGGTACCAGTTCTCAACAACGTAAAGAGTCTGGAGTCAATATGCAGTATCTGTAGCCAATACACACAATTATTGAAAAATATATTGCAAATTAACCCAAAAAAAATCCAACTCAAACAAAATTGTCTTATAAATACAACACAACTACTTCCAACAATGTATCATAATACTTCCAACAATGTATCTCCCCAAAAATAGAAGTGGAGTCTCTGAGCCTCCTTGTCCAAGCATTGAATGAGGACACAAGTCATTAAGGTTGCTGCAGCTAGCCAGATCTTCCAGCTCATACAACTGACAAATGTTTTCTAACATACAGCCTGGAGAGGTAGGTGAGAAAATTGAGCATGTTGGCCCTATTGCATGGCAATTGAAGACCGTTTGTAAACATGTTTTACGGCACAGAAGACGAGACATAAAATTATACAGTCATGAATCATGCATATGACCAAGGTTTTCATGAGTATATTCAGAATGATATCCAGTTCTTTCTCTTTTCTCAAGATGCAAGTCTGATACCGAATTATCTCCAAACTAAAAAAAAATGCATCCTAAACTGGAGAAGAGCATAATAATATTCCTGACTATTTATTTGACACTGACAAAATAATTTCTTCAAACATACTTTTTTTTTTAAAACTCTTCCGGGGAAATACTTAACTGAGGATTACTTAACTACTCGAAGGAGAATCCACTCAAACTCTTCAAACTATCTAGTTGTAAAATCGTTAAGATGCTGGTATTAATCAACTATATTAGTTGATTGCTCAAGAGTAACTTAACAAGGATCACATGGAGACTGCAAATATCACAGGAACAAGAAGGTAGTGTTTGTCAGGGGATTTCTGAACGCATTATATAACAATCCCAATTCACTATATTTCCAATGGAAATGAGTTAGAAACTCTACGAACAAAAAAGAAAAAAAAAGTCAGTTATGCAAAACCCCAAAAAAAACTAAAAAAGAGACCCCACTTAAGAATATGACTGTAAGAGGCCTAAAATCATTCAAGGAAAGAGTAGGGCAGTGCTTCAAAAGTCTGTTGTGTGGTTTTGGGGAATTTTGGGGGGTGCCCAAAGGGGTGTTGTTCCATGAATGTATGTTCAATTGGGTTAGCTGTTTGTCTCCTCCTTCCTTTGTGAGTTTCTCACTCGCTCATTATTTATTAATGAAATCTTGTTTCGCTGACCAATAAAAAAGTACTCAAACTCATGGAATTACCAGTATTTCAAAATTTTCGGGTAGTTACGAATTGTAACAACTAATCAATAGTCTGGACATTTTGAGTATATGGTTTTCATACAATCATTATTAACGCAATTCAAACCATAAGACACAATGGCTCAAAATCTCTTTTCTAGTGGTGGTGGTAGTTGAATATCCCTTGAAAGAGTTGCGCTCAAGATGTTCAAATTTCAATTGTCTGAGAGATTAGGTTTTGAATTAATCTTTTGCACGATCCAAACCTAGGTTCGGACCTGCCTATGTGGAAAGAACTGAAGACAACTCAGGATCTTAGCTAGGAAGCAGGATAACAGATTGAAACTGAGGTTCTGACTATACAACTCCAAGTTCATCCTAAAGTTCATTATTATCGGGACAAAGTTCAAAAGACAAAGTTCAAAGATAGGCCTCAAGGATGTGCCATACTGATATTCTGCGTCTTGAGCTCATATCATGGTCTTGAACCTCAACATAATTGCTCCCATAAAATTATTTTCACATTTGAACTCTCTCAAGTCCGAATCTGAACTCCGTACTCAAGAGATGGACAAGTTAGAATAAATTGTTCAAGACATACTATCAAGTATCAAGTTACTCTTACAGCCAGCTTCTTTCAGTCACCTTAATCAACTAGCTTCTTTCAGTCACCTTAATCTGTAATAGCCATATAATTTACTAACTAGAAAATGGAATTCAAATGCTTTTCAAAATTCTTAGGCATCAGTCTCTGTGGGATTTTATTTTAGGCCTCTGCTTTTAAGTATGAATCAGTATGTATGATATCCCCATACACTTGAGAGAGTTGCTCTATGATCTAAACATCAAGTCCTTCTTCTAAACTGCACATGTAACCATCACCACCATATGGTTGATGCAAATAATGGACTTGACATATGAAGAACTCTAGCATTTAGAATGTATGAGATGTAATCAGTTCTGCCTCGTGAATGGGCTTTGATGATGATGATGAATCAGTTTTGCCTCGGTGGGATTTCTTTTCTCCAAAAGTAGGGTTCCTCAAAGGAGAAATTGTTTGTGGTCTGCATGCATGTTGAGCTCTCATTTGACAGGAGTTTAAAATAAATATCATGGACTGTTAATGTGTTAGATTTGTTATCCCAGAGCCATTGATCTCCCAAAACCACCAAGGCTATTTCTTTGGTTAGTGGCTAATGAGAAAATTCTTACCATTGACAATCTAGCAAGCGTGGCCTTATCCTCCCCAATAGATGCCCTCTATGTGAAACCACACTGAATCCATAAACCACATGTTCCTTAATTGTCCTTTCTCCAAAGAAGTTTGTGCAATCATTGCCACATATCCTAAATGGGCAAACTAACCAAATGGAGATATGCTTAATTGGATCAATGTGGAATAAAAAGTGTTATCTCCAAGGGGAAATGGAATTGGGAACGACTCATTTTGATTGCTTTTTGAGTCATCTGGAAAGAGAGGATCGGTCGCCTGTTTACGGGGCAGAAAATCAGGCCAAACACCATTTAGAAAATTATCAAGATCGTGTCCATCCAATGGTCGATCGCCTGGAATAAGATATCATACAAGCCATTTGCTCTTCTCTTCCTTGATTGGGTTACCTTTAGTCTGGAAATTTAATCTCCAGTTTCCTTGTTAGGCTGCTCCTTTTTTTCCTTGTTCCCTTCTTTGTCTGTTTATCTTTGACCATCTTGAGCATCTTTCTCCTGTACTTCCTTTTCTTTGTAATGAGAATGTTTGATTTGTCAAAAAAAAAAATCATTTATTTTTATTAGTTATTTGTTTCTTTTTAAATTAACAAAGTATGCATTACCACAAAAACAATTATTGGAAAAAAAAAAAGCGTCCTAGAGCTACATTTCCGCTGATCATTTTCTACTGCATAGTATGTTCCTCCTGACAAAATTTCCAGTATAACTCTTCATAATTAGTGGCAATCTGTATATATATAGTGGGAGCAAGTATACTGTTATGCAAAAAAATAAGATGTTTACTACGGTTTGTCACCAAAATACAGCACGAGCAACTATAGGAGGGGGCTCTGGATGGGTACATAACATAAGAAGCACAAAACAGTTCTCACACTAAATATTTCCAACTTCGTCGAGCTACAAAACGAATGAGAAACATGCATTCCCAGCTATGAGATGCCTACATATATCGAAACACGTATGTAAACTGAGGGAGCTTAGAACCAAGGGGAATGCAAACACTGGTGTGTATCAAACATTCTTGAAAACAAAAAAAACAAAAATTATCTAAAATACCTTATAAACTTAGCAACACAAGATCAAACACCACCCAAGCAAAACAAACAAACATATTAGAAGAAAAAATCCATACCATGTATCATGAGGATGCAGTGGTGTTAGTAAAGCCATTACTGAGTAACCTCTCCACATATTTCCCAACTATATTCACCTTCTGAACCACTTTCTTCAAGGGGATCACCACATTCTGCTGAGTATAAGCAACCAACATAAAATTAAAACACTCTTCTTCATCAAACACCTTAACTACAGTCAAGCTAGTCCCATCCACAGCTATATACCCTTTAGGCACAATAATCCTCAGCAATTCAGGGGATGTCTTCACCTTTATCCACAACGAATCACCTTCGACCTCCTTCGAAACAATCTCCCCCGTCCCATCCACATGCCCTTGCACAAAATGCCCACCCATTCTACTAGATGGTTGAAGGGCTCTCTCCAAATTCACCAATGACCCAGGAACCAACTCAATCAAAGAAGTCTTCCGAAGGGTCTCGGGCGCCAGACCGACCGAGAAATTCGACTCCTTGGTGTCGAATTCTGCTACTGTTAAGCAAGTCCCATTGACAGCAATGCTGTCTCCGTGCCTCGAGGCACTGTCACGCATCTCGAGGGGGTGAACGGCTTCACCCCCTCCCTCGCTGGTTTCCTTGCCTATTCCCTCGCTGTTTAGACGAGTGAAATCAACGAGGGAGGGAGTGACGGAAGGAGGGGACCGTTCACCCCCTCGGGATGCGCACATGAAAAATGACTACACGCATTCCGAGGGGATGGACGGTCCCCTCCTTCCCTCTCTCCCTCCCTCGCTGATTTCCTCGTTGGCTTCCTCGACAGGTAGAAGCTCTCGAGCAATTTAGAGCAACCACAGTCCGTACTATGTCTGCGTAAATCCACGGTGTTTTTGAAATTCTCTGTATCACCAAAACATGAGTAATACTACAGTGCATCGGGATTTTGCCCGGTTTTGGTGCCTGGTGCTACCAAGCACCGTTGATATGCCTCGAGATAGGCATATGTTCCTATCTCGAGGAACATCAACGGTGCCTGATAGCACCGGACACCAAAATCGGGCAAGATCCCGGTGGACTTAAGAATTCCCGCCAAAACATATCAATCAAATACTACCATAATTACCACACTTTTAGCTGCCTTAAAGTAGGGGTGGGCACGGGACGGGATGGGACGAGATATACCCATCCCTATCCCATCCCGTTCATACGGGATCGAGACGGGACGGGATGGGAAAAATCCCATCCCGACCTCGTCCCATCCCAAACGGGTTCGGGACGGGATCAGCTATTCAATCACTAGTCATACAAAAAAAAAACTCCCAGGTTTTAACTTTACAAACCTCGATGCAACAAACTACAACCTGAGGATGAGCTATCGCTTCACTGGACTCTTTGGCAACATTGGGGGTGGGGGAAGATTTGGTTCTGATCTATGTTTTTTCCAACAGTTAATTAGTGGAGAAGGTGGGGGATTAGTGTAGATTTGGCAGCACGTTCTCAAGCATTTTCCAACACAAGGTATAAAATTTCTAAGGATAGGTACAGTCTGACTCTGACCCAGCACCACTTCAGCTCCTTAAAAATAGGTGCGCAAATATTTCCAGTTAATGATTAAAGTGTTCATTCTGTTTTTCAGGATTTTTGTACATGCTAGTGTGGATTTTCTTCTTTATTCTTTTCCCCTTGTGTTGAAGGTTTCTTTTTAGCCTGAAAAGGGTTGAAAAAAGAGTTTCCCATTATCAGTAGTATTTGGACACAGGTGGTATGTAAAATGTAGAAAGAAATAGTCGTTAAAATGATCATACAATTTTTTTTCTTCCAAGTGGAACTTGACAAACATGCAAGTTATATCAGCAAGAACAAATTAAAGAATTCATTGCTCTACAATTAGTGTTAGTCACATAAATGGCACTAGGATTCCATGATTCACCAGCACCAGATGGTGCAAAATTTGTAATCTGTTGTAACAATTGACATTATCATGTAATTCAGAGACATCAACAGTGCAGAATCACAAATAGGCAAATGAGAACAAAGTTGCCAACTTGCCATAATTGCTAATGAAGCTCCCTGACTCTCTCAGCGATTTTAAATCTAACTCAAAACATGAAAATATTTTTAGGAATATCAAATACCCGTGGTCACAAGAGATCCTACTATACTACAGTTTAGTTTGGATCTGACAAGTAGTCGTTAGCTGATAAGAAGCACTAACCAAGCCAAACAAGCACAAAATAAGATGCTCTTTTCACATTCTTGATCCACCAGCCATGTAACACTTAATATTGCCACTAATCAGTAGTCATAGACTGCCAAACAATAGGAAATATGGGAATTTTGTGCTTCCTGGTTCATTTCCCACAACAGCAACTTGGTTCGAGAGTGATTCCTATCAGTTTTCTCCTATCGTACAAATGTACTCCATGTGCTGTTCTATTAATTTGTATGGGCATCACAATTCTAAAATAAATAATTAAATAAAAATATTAATAATTAATATTAATAAATTAGTTCGGGACGGGACGGGATTGGCGGGATTGAAAATCTTCATCCCATCCCATCCCATCCCATTCTAGATCGGGACGAGACGGGATCGGGATGAAATTATTCAATCCCATTAAGACCCGAAAAAATCGGGACGGGACGGGACGGGAACGGGATCGCGGGATGGGATGCCCACCCCTACCTTAAAGCATGTCCAGTGAGCAATTTTTTATTTTTATTTATTTTTTAACTTTTGAGGGCGTGTCTTTATGCCTGATTCATATGCATGCTTGGATCACATCTAATCTTAATCTAAACAGTATAACCACTGCAACATTGGATGTCTTCAACCTAATTTTAATTCCCATTTTTACCCTCCCAACTTTTGTAAAATTTACAGAAAAAAAATCAAAAGATACGTAAAAATGACAAAGGGTGGTTATGTCCTCTAAATGAAAAATATTATTTCAATTTTCACAATTTTGCCCTCTCCATTTCATATCTTTTACAATCAAAATCAGTCTCTTTCAAAGATTGATTAATTATACCTAAGCCCTGAGTTATTTTTTCTCATATATTATTCATGAATTTAATTTTTTTTTTTTTTTTTTTTTTTGCATTTTGAAGAAACTTAATATATTGATTTAAACGATTTAACATTTAAGGGCGTGTGAATAGCATGCGTAGCGCACACAAAATTAAATTCAATATATATTTTTTAGACCAATAGGCGATACACGAAATTTTAGTATTTGCACTATTTCATTTTTTGTGTCAATCAACAATTTGCTCGATGCATATAGATTCAATGCAAAATCGTTGAAGGATAGATAAATTTCACATTTACTTAATTTTGAAAATAAATAAATAATTATTTATATGCACACACAGCGAGCGCTCACGACTAGTCTATACAATTCGCCCTTAGATTGAGGTTTAAGGAACGAGGGCCCAACATTGTAGTTGAATGGTGCAATTACAAACATTGTCGATCCCATTGACATATCATAATATCTCAAACCTCGAAGACGTGCATGTGATACACCTTGCAAATTAGATGAGAAAAGTTAGTCATGTGTGGAGCTTGTGCAACTTATTGAGGAGTTTGTAAGCATGAGGTATCTCTTTAAGAAAACAATTCTTCTAGGTATCGAGGGAGGGAGCGAGGATGCTCCCTCGCACATGAGTTTTTTGAAGGGGTTCAGCTCGTCCAGGGAGCAGTTTTATAGATTTTTGGCTCCAAAAGTGAAAAAATCCCCAATTTTTTGGCTCCAAAGCAAACCCTAGATGTAAATGAAATAATCCCCGATTTTTTGGCCCCAAAGCAAACTCTCTCTTCTCCCTCGATTGCCCTATCAGAATTGTTCTCTCCAAATTAAACTTTTTCTCTTCTCCCTCGACCCCTAGCAAAGCTCCCTCGACCCCTCCCTCGACTCCTTTCTCAATCTCTCCCACAAACCCTAGACCTAGCAAAGCTCCCTCGACCCCTCCCTCCCTCGACTCCTAGCAAATCGAAGAAATCGAAGAAATCTGGAGCATTAACTCCGGCGAAGTCGAAGAAATCTGCCTTTTCTCTCCACCCTAAAATCATAGAATAATGTCGACGAAGACAAAGAAATTCCGAGCAATTCAAGGAGTTTGGGTTAGGGGTGGGCATCCCATCCCGCGATCCCGTTTCCGTCCCGTCCCGTCCCGATTTTTCCGGGTCTTAATGGGATTGAATAATTTCATCCCGATCCCGTCCCGTCCCGATCTAGAATGGGATGGGATGGGATGAAGATTTTCAATCCCGCCAATCCCGTCCCGTCCCGATCTAATTTTGTAATATTAATTATTAATATTTTTATTTACTTATTTATTTATTTTATGAACATTTGCATAAAATGTTCAGGTTTCCAGGCTTCCAACAGCAGGCTTCCAGCTGCAGCAGGCCTTCCAGCAGGCCCAGCAGGCTTCCAGCAGGCCCAGCAGGCTTCCAGCAGCAGCAGCAGGCTTCCAGCAGTCCAGGCTTCCCGCTGATCCCGTCCCGTCCCGAACCCGTTTGGGATGGGACGAGGTCTGGATGAGGTTTTTCCCATCCCGTCCCGTCCCGATCCCGTATGAACGGGATGGGATAGGGATGGGCATATCTCGTCCCATCCCGTCCCGTGCCCACCCCTAGTTTGGGTGAGTTTTCCATGATTGGGTTCGTCAAGAAGGTGCCCAGAAAGGTTCTGTCTTTGCTGTCTAATCTGCCTTTGGCTATTGGTGAAATGTTCACCATTGCATCTCTAATGGCTTTAGGTATTTTTTTTGTTTCCTCTCATTTGCATTAATTATATTTGGATTGTATGTTATGAGAATTAATGAATTATTAGTTGAAATTTTGTAAGTTGTTTTGAACTTAAGATATTAGGTTATCAACACCAAGTTTTTATTGGAGATATTGGCTGTGTGAATGATTCAGGAATTCAGTTTAGTAACATTATATGCAACAATAATATAAGAGCATACAGTGACTTGAAGCAGAATTCTCATTTCGAGATTGATTCTGCATTCATATGCCAAACTTTTAGTTCTACAATTTGGTAAAATTAATGTGACAATGGAAATTTTACAAACTAACATGCATAAATTTTGCATTAATATGCCACCTTTCTAGTTCTAAAATATATGTGGAATTGATGAAATTAGGATAGGATTATGGAAGAGACTCATAGATTTTACAAACTAATCCTTAAGTCGTAGTTTTGTTAACTTTTATAAGCGATTGAGTAGACACTGGTTTTGTTCAATGTGTTTTGGCAGGGACTGTAATTAATCAAGGAGAGGCCCCAAGTTACTATTTTGACAAGTACCCTGACAGTAATCCTGTATATGGATTGTTCAGTTGGAGAGTGATTCTCTTCTTAGGGTTCGACCATATGTTCTTGTCTCCTGTTTTCCTAGGAATGTTGGTTCTCTTGGCTGCATCACTCATGGCATGCACTTACACGAATCAAATTCCCATTGTCAAGGTTGCACGAAGGTCTGATTTCCTCTGCCAATTTTATCTCGTTTCCTTCAGATGGAAGTGAGTTGGAGAAGCTTTTAGTTAACAAAATGAATGGGTACATGCAGATGGAATTTCATGCAGTCAGCTGATGCTATTCGCAAACAGGATTTTGCAGATTCTCTACCACAAGCCTCACTCACCGAGTTGGGCCATCGCTATATGCATTCAAGGGTTTGGCTGGTCGATTTGCCCCAATAGGAGTACATTTGGCGATGCTATTGATAATGGCAGGAGGGACCTACAGTTCTGTCGGAAGCTTCAAAGGCTCGGTCAACGTCCCACAGGGACTGAACTTTGTTATGGGGGATGTACTGAATCCGTATGGGTTTCTGTCTGCTCCTACAGCTGCCTTTAGTACTGAAGTTCATGTCAACAAATTCTACATGGACTACTATGAGAGTGGGGAGGTAGGCAATACATGTCAATATCCGTAACTTGTTTAACTCGACACTTGCACTGAATTCCTTTCTTGAATACACAATCAAAATTTTCCAATGTAGAATCTGCTGAAACATTCATTTATTTATATGTTCAGGTCTCACGGTTTCACACTGATCTTTCACTATACGATCTAGACGGAAAACAAGTGATGAGAAAAACTATTAGCGTGAATGATCCATTAAGATATCAAGGGATCACGATATACCAGACTGATTGGAGTATCTCAGCTCTCCAAGTACTTAAAGACGGTGAAGGTCCTTTCTGATAGAGCGAAAATTAGAAAGGAATTTTCGCATTATTGTCAAGAATACCATCATAACTTTGATCTCACCTTTCCCAGAGAGGAAGTTGGATCAAATCCATTGTTAATCGAAGATGCCTAGAATATCTCCGACCCAAACTAGGATATGATGAATTTGGCACCGGACTGAAGATGCTCTGAAATTTGCACCGATGAGTTTTGTATTTTGGCAACTGTGTTAAGGACAGGTTTTGTTATT
The DNA here is from genome assembly GCA_963556465.1 of Berberis vulgaris. Taxonomy (NCBI): domain Eukaryota; kingdom Viridiplantae; phylum Streptophyta; class Magnoliopsida; order Ranunculales; family Berberidaceae; genus Berberis; species Berberis vulgaris. The sequence continues at coordinate 69,463,289 of OY747134.1, read as the reverse complement.
AATTTTGTTTGGTTTTTAATACGGGTAACGTCGTAATGTACCCCCGTAGCGTCTGTAAGTCATTTTTTGATAAGTAATAAAGGTCTGGCAATTCAGATTCGGTTTTTCAGATTCAATTTTTCAGTTTTTCAGCAAATTCAGATTCAGTTTTTCAGCAAATTCACATTCAGTTTTTCAGATTCAATTTTTCAGTTATTCAGCAAATTCAGATTCAGTTTTTCAGCAATTAAGTTTGAGCAATTCAACTTTCAGCAATTCAATTCAGATCAACAATTCAACTTTCAGATATGCTGATCAGAAGCAATTCAGATAATTCAGAAGCAATTCAGATAACCATCCAAAGTCATTTACATCTCTGAACAAATTCATTTACATCTCAAAATCATTTACATCTCTGAACAAATTCATTTACATCTCACATACCATCCAAAATCTTAAAAAACAAAAGTACAATAATCAATAAAACTACCACTAATATATTGTTAATTAGGTCCTTTGTAAAATCCAAATGATCATTGACTTGGGTTTCATGAGCTTGATCACGACCATTATTTGGTGGTCCACTACATCTTCAGTGTTTGTTCTTGACTCGTATGTTCTTGACTGGTGCTCTCTTCTCGCCTCGTGCTCCTTCCACATTTCATAATCTTCGTAGGCTTCTTCAATTGAACTGAAACCCTTGTAGACAACACCATTGTACCCATTTACTTGTAGTGCGCAACTTGGCCACGTAACATAAACACCAGGAACATTCCCACGATAAACAACGTAAGCTTCATACGTCATTCCTGGGTTGACAAAAAATTAATATCAAGACCTTTCACAGAATCAATGTATGAATCCTAACCTTTTCCTATATACACTTTGATGAAGTAATATGAACACTCAATTGACTAACTTGCTGAATTCCATCCCCACCCAAAGTTCAAGCAATTGCTGAAATAAGCTGAAAGTTGCTTGTGATTAAGATATGTTGCTTTCTTAAGAATAAGGCAAAAAGTCTAATCAATTAAGGAAAGCTTAATCACAAGCAACTGTCACTCTTATTAAGATATTAGAACTTTCAGCAATTCAGTAATATCAATACACTTTGATAAAGTAATATCAATTCCATCCCCACCCAAAGTTCAAGCAAGCAACACTCATGAAGTAGTGTACCCTCATGAGTAAATGACATTTTATTTCTGATAACAAGAGAAGAAATCACAAGCATCATCAAGTTTGAAAGATAATTGATGTCAAACAAACTAAATAGTGTACACTCAAGCTTGTAGCCAAACAAATTTATGATTACAAACATTCTATTTACATAAATTTAGCCAATGAAATTGTAGCCAAAGCATCTTCAAGCACTCCACTTTGAAGATTACATAAATGAGTTAGGCTATCTTTTACATTGCACTCAAGCTTCTGATTACATTGATTACAATGTGGCATACATATTAGTTTGTTTGAAGATTACATAAATGAGTTAACCCAAACATGTATTATAAATGTAATCAATGTAATCAGAAACTGAATTTGTCATCATAAATTTCTTTGTCATCATAAATATCAATTCCATCCCCACCCAAAGTTCAAGCAAGCAACACTCATGAAGTAGTTAGGTAAACAATAAAAGTGAGTCGAATGAGTATCACGTTTGTGTGCAAATGGCATTTTATCCATACATTGCAACCAAATATTTCCCAAAAGTTACAATTTTCAAGTAATGAGAGTGAAAATTATGATATTGGGTAAGCTCAACATTACAGACATCATGATTTTTCATATATAAAAGCAAGGATATGAGGAGATTCCCAACAAACTATACATTTAATTTTCTCCTAAATGTGCAATAAAGTACGATGAAAGCCTAAGAAAAGCAATAAAAAACTCTACAATAGGGAAAAATCAGAAGAAAACATAACACATTGATAAATTCAGTTAGCTAAAACATAACACATTCAGTAACAAAAAAAAAAAAATTCAGTTAGCTAAATTCAGTAACAAAAAAAATTTGAGTTAGCTAAAACATAACACATTCAATAACAAAAAAATAATTCAGTTAGCTAAATTCAGTAACAAAATCAGCAGAATAATAGGGAACAAAACGTAATGAGGAACAATTTCTTCTAAAACAACTGATTTTTCCCTATTATTCTGCTGATAATGAGGAACAAAACGTAAAAAAAAAAAAACTGATAATGCAGAAGAAATTATACTGCCATATATGCAATACTCACTGATGTTCGTCGATGAAGCTAAGAAGAAAAGGCAAGCTAAGGGCATACAATACTCACTGATTCATACCTTGTAAACTCACTGATTTCAGGGTGGAGAGAAAAGGCAGATTTCTTCGACTTCGCCGGAGTTAATGCTCAAGATTTCTTCGATTTGCTAGGAGTCGAGGGAGGGAGGGGTCGAGGGAGCTTTGCTAGGTCTAGGGTTTGTGGGAGAGATTGAGAAAGGAGTCGAGGGAGGGGTCGAGGGAGCTTTGCTAGGGGTCGAGGGAGAAGAGAAAGAGTTTGATTTGGAGAGAACAATTCTGATAGGGCAATCGAGGGCGAAGAGAGAGTTTGCTTTGGAGCCAAAAAATTGGGGATTTTTTCACTTTTGGAGCCAAAAATCTCTAAAACTGCTCCCTAGACGAGCTGAACCCCTTCAAAAAACTCACGTGCGAGGGAGCATCCTCGCTCCCTCCCTCGATACCTAGAAGAATTGTTAAGAAAATTCAAAAGTATGAGGTATCTCTTTAGAGTAATTCTACCTGTCGAGGAAATGGGCGAGGGAGGGTGGCGAGCACGTGCAGAGGTGACGTGGTAAAAAAAAAAAAAGAGCGAGCGGGAAATCGAAAATTTTCGGGGAGAAGAAGGAGGGAATGGGGAGAGCTCTCCCCATTTTCATTCTCAAGCTCAAGCTCAAGCTCATACCTCCCTCTCCCTCTCCCCATTTTCCATCTCGACACCCTCTCCCCCAACGAAGCTCTCCCTCTCCATCATCGACTCAAACGAAGCCAGAAGAGAAGAAGCTCACCCTCGTCCCTTCCCTCTCGCAAAAGCTAAGGTAAGTCTCCCCTTCATTTCTAGATCTAGGGTTTTTAGATCTAGGGTTTCTTCTTGTAATTATGCTCTTCTGAAAAGTTGAAACCTTCGAGCTCTGCTAAAACCCATTCTCTGCCTCTCTCTGAAAACTCTGTTTTCTCTTTCTCTGTCATTTCTGCTCTTAAAAAGCCATTTGTTCTTCAAAAGCTTCATTAGGGTTCCAAGTTTCTGCCCTTGATAATGTAGGAGAGGAAATTCAGGTAAAAAAAGTTCGAACTTTTGCACTTTTTGTTACTCTTTTTGTCTCCGAAATCTCCCCCAGATTCGAATTTGTTTGAGGTTTCCTGTATTTGGGGTTCTTATTCTGTTTGTGTTGTCTTCATTTTCTGCTCAATTCAGGAGATTTCTACTTATCTATTGCAATCAGGGCTTATTTTTCTACGTTTTTAGGTTTGAAAAATCAAATTTTTATTTCGTAATCAGTGGTTTATGAGAATTGGAGGTCTAGGTTTTGTTAATTTCTCGGTTCAGTTTCTTCTTATAGGTGTAGAACGACGAGATTTGGATTTGGATTGGATTGGCGGCTTGAAGGGATTGGAGGATTTTAGGGTTTTTTTTGGTGATTTGATTTTGAGTGGTGACAAAGGGAGGAACTTGTGAGTTGGGATGAATAGTGTGTTCAGTGAGCAGATACTTGCTGACAAGCTTTAGAAGCTCAATAGCACTCAACAGTGTATTGAAAGTATCCTTTCTTCCTCTTCTCTTTTTCTTCTTCAGTTTGAACTTCATTCTTGTTTGTATGGTGCTTTCTGCATACGCATTTTTATGCACATAATTTTCTGCAATTTTTTTTTTATTATCAGCAAAGTTTTAGTTTGAACTTCAGTCTCTCATGCTACTTGTTTAAACTGATAAATTATAATAAGTAAGGAATCCGAATAGTTGATGCCTTTGATATGCATATATATTTTCCTTTTTGCCAATTTAAAGGGATCTTGCAAGTGTGAAAGGAATGCCATCGCATAAGTTGGTTTGACAAAATTTAGGTGATACTTACTCCATAACTAAACTAGCCAATTAAGGGTTGTTTTATGGAATTTTGTTTTATCAGCAATATGTTTGGATCTGACTTTGTCTTATGGAATTCTGCAGTTTAGAAGAAGTTCACTCAGATATTCGGAAGTTGTCTACATTCCTAAACTATTCTTTTGCCAGTTCATTTACCACTTATCTCTGTGATAATAAAACTGCAAAGTTATGAATTTGCATCTACTTTATGAAATATGCATGATTAAACCCCTGGTTGCTCTGTTCTCATTTGATTATGCCAGGAAAAAACAGGGGGCAAGATCATTCACCAAGCTGGTGGTGTAATTTATCTTTTTCGTGGCCGAAACTACAACTACCGCACTCGTCCACAGTATCCACTGATGCTCTGGAAACCAGCTACTCCAGTTTATCCAAAACTTATCCAGGAAGTTCCAGAAGGATTGACAAAATATGAAGCAGATGACTAGCGATGGAAAGGAAAGCGTTTGCTACCAATTTGTAAACTAGGTAAATTTTTTTTTTTTTTTTTCAACCAATGGTTTCTTCCGCCTGCTTTCCATTCTTTTGGTACAAAAAGAGTGAAGCAAATTTATCTATTTGAACTTGGCACTAGTCCTACATTCTCATTGGTTGAGGATAGTCATTTGTCATACTCCTCTAAGTTTCTGGTTCTTTTAAAATTTATAGCTAATTTCTTCTTTCTCAGCACAGCAAAAAATGGAATATACATTAATCTTGTTAAGGATGTAAAAAATGCCTTTGAAGGAAGCCCCTTAGTGAAAGTTGATTGTCGGGGGTTGGAACCAAGTGATTATAAGAAGATCGGTGCGAAGCTTAAGGTTGGTGTACTTTGTCATGAACCTCTAACTCATTCCTTGTTTATAATACTAACGGTTTTGTTATTTTATTATGCTTTTTGCCTCAGAGATCTCCTGTGAACAACGTGAGTCATTAAAATGAAATAATAAACAGTTCTTATGATTACATCTCACTGTTGCTTGTCAGTCCAAATTCATCTGAATATTTTCCTTGCTTGATTACCTCTCTGTTTTATTGAAATTTACCATTTTCCAACAGGAATTGGTTCCTTGCGTTCTACTATCTTTTGATGATGAGCAGATATTGATGTGGAGGGGCAGAGGATGGAAACCTATGTACCCTGGATCTCCCTCGTCAAATTCAAGCAGTTATCCCTCAAAGAAATCCATTCCATCTGCTTTGGATGGTTTAGGTCTGTATAGAGACTGGAGTAGGACATAATACTATTTAGCAATGAATTATATTTTAAACTGAAACTAATGCGGTCACATGAAAATTGCAGGTGACAGCAAAGTAAAAGACACACCTTCCAGCAATGCAGTATTGTCACAGTCAAGTGACGCCGAACAAATAATTGGTAAGCCAAGTTATGCTCCCATTAGCAAGAGCAGTAGGTGCATCTAAAACTTGAATTGATCATCATTAGAACTTTGCGGCATTGTGTATTTATGATAGTTTACAGTGGTTAGTAGCTGAGTGGAACCACTATAATTCACTAAAACACATTAATTTGGTAAGCGCAGAAATGCTCCCAAAAGGACCCCAGCGGCATGCTCCTAACCATCAGATTTCTCTAATTCTTTTAGCTAATGTATCAGATCTGGATCAATCAATTAGGTAGCCTTTTTGACCCCTGAGGGACACCAAGATGTGGCACATTTTAGTTTGTGTCACCTAGTTAGCAATGCTTCGATGTCTTATATGAAGTTTCTTAGTTGTCAATCTGCCAACTACCTAGTTGGTGACATACAAGTTTGTTTGAAACACATGATCTGACTTTTTTAATTTAATTTTTTTTAATTTCTATATTTTGCAATAGGAAAATTAGGTGCTGGAATTAAAAGCAAAGTAATAAATATGGAAGAGATAAGTCCTAGAATTGTTTCATTGTGGAAGCGAGCGATTGAATCAAGCAAAGCATTGCTGCTGGATGAAGTTGGACTTGAACCAGATTCCCTCTTAGAGAAAGTTGAGGCATTTGAAGGCGAAGTGCAAGTGACAGAACACTCATATCCTGCATTAGTTTTGTCAAAAGAGGACACTGATGCTAACTTGAAAACAGACCAAAAAGATGGAACCGACTTTGAGTCGCATTATGGCGAGAACAATGAAGATGACTTCAGTTTTGATGGAGATGATGACTGCTCCAGTCACTTTTTAGAAGATTTGCGGTCATCCCTTCCTCCGGGATCATTGCCAGTGGATTCAATTACAGGACTCGGTGGGGAATGAGATACAAAGATTAGCATACATTACATGATTCCAATGGAAAGAATGAAACCTTATTGTAAAACATATCTCAAAAGATAAGCATTTGTAAAGCTGTAAGGTATGTGTCTTATACTGATGTAATCCTCAGTGTACATGTTCTTTTGAGCTCTCCTGAGAATGGGCAAAATAGTTCAACTACTGACAGTAATGAGAAAACAGATTTCCAAATCCCCTGTTGCATTGCGTAATATATTCTCGTGGAAGGTTTAAAGCGATTTTGTTTTCCTTTTCATCTAAGTTATTTAATCAATGACTTGCCACACCTGAATTGAGAAATTAGGAGAAAGTTTGCTTAAATTATGGAATAAGCTATTTCAAGTACTTTCCTCTTATTTCCAAAATAGAAAAATACAATGAACTTCAATTACAACCAAGCCAGCATATGTCTAAGTAAAACATAGTAAAACAACAGATAAGGATTGCTTCTCATCGAACAGTATAGAGTGAAGCAAACTGTAATTATTATTCAACGACATTTGTCCTCAATAGAGCAAACTTCACAATCTTCAAAATTTCCCTGTCTGGAATCTTTCCAGTACCATAGGTATCGACAAATACTGAGAGAGGTTCAGGGACACCAATGGCATACAAGACCTGAACAATGCACCTCCTAGCAAGACCATTGGCAACAATGCTCTTAGCTGCCTGCCTAACAATGTAAGCACCACTCCTGTCCACCTTGGTTGGGTCCTTGCCAGAGAAGGCACCACCACCATGAGCTCCCCAACCACCGTAAGTGTCAATAATGATCTTTCGTCCAGTGAGACCGGCATCACCGTGAGGTCCACCAATCACGAAACGACCAGATGGGTTGAGATGGAAGATTGTCTTCTCATCCAGGTACTTGGCAGGAATCACAGGCTTGATAACATGCTCCTTAAGATCAGCGGCAATTTCATCGTTGGTCACAGTCTCATCATGTTGTGTGGAGATCAAAACAGTGTGGACTCTAATAGGAACCATAGCACCATTGTCATTCTGGTACTCAACTGTCACTTGGGTCTTGCCATCAGGTCTCAACCAAGAACAAGTACCATTCTTCCTAACCTCGGTAAGCTTCGCCCCAAGCTTAGTAGCAAGGACATGAGTAAGAGGCATCAACTCTGGGGTCTCATCAGTAGCATACCCAAACATATGCCCTTGATCACCGGCCCCAATATCCTCAGGCTTCTTTGTGAAGTGCCCATGAACACCCTGGGCAATATCAGGGCTCTGTTGTTCGATGTTAACAAAAACATTACATTTGCCTCCATCAAGACCAACGTCATCCGAAACAAACCCAATTGCCTTGCAAGTCTCCCGAACGATCTTCTCATAATCCACTGCTGCCTTAGTTGTAATCTCACCAAACACCATAACCATGTTTCTTGGTGCAGGTCTCACAAGCTACCTTGCTGTCTGGGTCTTGTTCTAGGCAAGCATCAAGGACTACATCGGATATTTGATCACAAAGCTTGTCTGGGTGTCCTTCATTCACAGACTCTGAAGTGAATAGGAAGGTCTCCATTTCTTCTTCAAACTACAAATTTTCAATCAATATCTGAATATCTGAGCGAACTCCTTCTAAACTGCAGAATTCCATAAGGCAAAGTCAGATCCAAACATATTGCTGATAAAACAAAATTCCATAAAACAACCCTTAATTGACTAGTTTAGTTATGGAGTAAGTATCACCTAAATTTTGTCAAACCAGCTTATGCGATGGCCTTCCTTTCACACTTGCAATATCCCTTTAAATTGGATAAAAGGGAAATATATATGCATATCAAAGGCATCAACTATTCGGATTCCTTTCTTATTATAATTTATCAGTTTAAACAAGTAGCATGAGAGACTGAAGTTCAAACTAAAACTTTGCTGATAATAAAAAAAAATTGCAGAAAATTCTGTGCATAAAAATGCGTATGCAGAAAGCACCATACAAACAAGAATGAAGTTCAAACTGAAGAAGAAAAAGAGAAGAGGAAGAAAGGATACTTTCAATACACTGTTGAGTGCTATTGAGCTTCGAAAGCTTGTCAGCAAGTATTTGCTCACTGAACACACTATTCATCACAGGTCACAAGTTCCTCCCTTTGTCACCACTCAAAATCAAATCACCAAAAAAAACCCTAAATTCCTCCAATCCCTTCAAGCCGCCAATCCAATCCAAATCTCGTCGTTCTACACCTATAAGAAGAAACTGAACCGAGAAATTAACAAAACCCAGATATCCAATTCTCATAAACCTCTGATTACGAAATAAAAATTCGATTTTTCAAACCTAAAAACGTAGGATATGGCGGAGCAGAAGAACAGATGGAGCTGGGAGGTGCCGGGATTTGAACCGATGAAATCGTTCGAGCAGGAGCAGCAGCAGCAGCAGCAGAAGCCGTCGTCGCCGTTACGGAGGAGGTACTCGATTTCTACGTCTTCACTCTTGCAAGGGCTTCCCAAGCAAGGTTTAGCTGTTAAAGTGCAGAAATTGAAGGATAAAGTTAAGGTACGAGCTGCTGTTTCTTCAAAAATGTCGATCTTTCTTCTTAAGTAGAGTTCTTGAATTCAAATTGTTAAAAAATTCAATTTATGTGGATTAAAGAATCAAGCTTAGTTGATGTGGAGAGGTTGAACTAAAGATGCTTCCGGTAGTGTTATCTAGAGTCACAGTTTAAGCTTGCCAAGCTTTAAATTGAAAATATTTTTATTAGTATTTCACCATATTGTGATTTTCTAAAAGTTAACTTATAAAATAGGAGGTCACATGGGCTGTAAATACCCCACACTGTGAAAACATAGAGATTCATATCTCCTCCAGTGTTTGGTTTCTAATGGAAAAGAGGATACTGATTAAGATTTGAACCGTAGAAATTTTGTGACCGACAATTTGGTGATTTGAACCATAGAAATTGGGTGACTGACAATTTGGCCCCTCCCTTGAATAAAAATGGTGATACTCTTAATTGCACTTTTTTTTTTTTTTTTTTTTTTTTTTTTTTTTCTGGTAAAGATAGTATTTACGGAAACCAGTGATTTGATACAACAGGAGGCTAAGCTTCTCAATAAGGTCCAAGGTCAGTGCAATTTTTTTATAATGGTGGGTGGGGATCCCCATCTAATATGAATTCTCTAAGCTTGTAAATTCTGTAAGGACCTTAACTGCTATATATACAGGAAAATTTTCACTATATGCACTCTTCCAACCCATCGTAGATACCATTAATTGTTCTTCTATCCATTTGAGCCAAACTCTTTAGAAATTTGTTACCAGCTCAGAAAGTCATGCAAGAGTTATACTGAAGTTATTGGTTTCTTGTTTACTTCCACGCATGGATGCACGGACACAACAAGACACGGCGACTCGGCAATTTAAAAAAAATTAGGACTCGGCGAAACAATCAAACTTTACTTTTTATTAATTTTTATAACTCATGAACATAAACAACTTAAAGCTTAAAATTGTTTAAATTTTTTACTTTTGAAGCTGGAAGAGGAGAGCTTAACAAGAGAGATAGAAAAATTTACAGAGATGCTTCGATAGTCAAAATTTTGGGGAGTGTATCTAATTTACAAATTGTTTCAATATAATGTGTAATTGTGTATCTAAGAGCAAATTAGTCATCAGAAACACATAAATCAAATTACAGATAAATTATATAGCAAAATACCATTTTTTGTGTGTATTGTATCTAATTTAGAGCGAGGAAAGAAACGACCTTGATGACGCATGATGTACCATCAAATGAAAATGTCAGTCAAGAACCCTCAGATTGAGTACGGCGTGAAGAAGTGCTCTAATTGAAGCAACCTCTCTTTCCGACTTAAGGAATCGAAGAATTGGCGATTGCAATTGAGTGCAGTAGAAATGGTGTTTCTTCAAGAACTACTTCCGAAAACCAGCAAAGAAAAATAGGAAAAAAGAAAACCCAAGAAAAACAGGAAAAAAACACTAGCCGTGTCGGAGCCAGTCAACGTGTCTTGATCGTTGACCACGTGTAGGATACGTGTCGGGCGCGAGTCCGTGTCCGACACGTATTCGACTCTCGAAACGGGTTTTTTTTTAAGAGTCCGTGCATCCTTGCTTCCACGAGTTGATGTAAACAAGTCCGTGTTTATTTTTGCATCGTGTCTCATAATTTAGCTGCTAATATTTCTGCATTTGATTTTATAATTTTTTTATTCATTATATTTCATTTGTTTGAGAGCATGTGAAAGAAGATTTCTTGGAGTTGAGGCAAGAAGCTTGTGATCTGCAAGAGTACTCGAATGCAAAACTTGTTCGAGTTACACGCTATCTGGGCGTTCTTGCAAGTAGAGCTCATCAGCTTGGTAAGGAGTTGAATGTCATTGTGTGTTGCACTTGCACATAAAAGATTTTCAATTGAGTTATAAAGTTGGTAACATTAAAATTGCTACTTATGTGAGCTTTATATTTGTGCTTCTGTTGCGCCAAATGAGTTGTGTATGAATGACAAGGTTAGCAGTTAGCACCATACATTGTCATTTATTGTACCATGCTTTGTTAGAGAGATTGTAGAGTTTCCTTGACAATGGGTCCATGGAAATCTTATGATTTCATTTATGCTTTATGAACTCTTTGGATGAATCGATGATACTGTCTGACTCAGACATTTATATCTTCTGCTTCACAATACCACACCATTTATGCATTTCCTGCTTTTGTATGTTTTTTTGGGTGTATATGGCACAAAGGGATTGAAATTTTAGATGATGTTTCTGCCCCTATCCTTCACTGCAGAATTCAACAATGCAAGAAAGTTTTACTGTTAGAGAATAATTCTAGTGACCCCCAACATGTTTTAGGAGTTGAATGTAACTATGATGTTTGTGTATCACTTTCATACTTTGTACCAGTTTCCAATAAGATACTGGGCCCTCTTCTAAGAATAGAAGAAATAACTGATTGGAAAATTGAAATACACTTAAATCTCTTATTTCTAAGATATTTTCAGTTGGTACTATGTTAGGGTCTAATAATTACCAAAGTGAATATACTGTGAATTTCCTAATCAGTTATAGATGACGTATATGAAAATTCCAAAAATTTCTGAAAATAATAAAAGATGGACAGATGGACTCGAATTTTGAGTCCCTCCATCTTCCTTGTAATAAAAGACGGGCAGAGTGCTTGAAAGTCCTAAAACGAATCACAGAGAAAACATTTATTCACACATTTACTTTTAAGGACTGTAATTCTATTTATGAGAAGAAACGATAGAAAAGTAGAAAAAGAAAATTCACATAAGAAAGGAAGGATTAGGTTCTAGATGATGTTAATAAAGTCAAAATTAAGTTTGCCAATTTCATCATCTTGAAGCTTTGAAAGACCCAGCTCAATTCCTCATGGTCACACACATTTAATATATCATTTAATTCATTATTGAAGATTCCCCCACCTTTCTGATTAAACAATACAACAAATACCATGAGGAGTAAAAGACCAAACAAACTTCGGAATCCACTTTGAAGAGGGCCGAACTGTTCTATGAGCTCAAATGTTATTTGAGAAGGCCACACAGTTGATGTTTCACTGGTGTCATTAGGAGGAGCCAATTCCATCCATGGAGGCTAAATAAAGCCCAAATCTCATGAGGAAAAAAAGAAAGAAAGCACATGAAGAAATGATTGCAGTCAACCCCTGGTGAAGAACGTAATTTCCCACTACCTTCGAGCCTCTTTTAAGGAAAACCATTGTGTGGAGTCTACTTGAAACAATGATTTTCAACAATAAGTCTTCAGTTTTAGGAGCTTGGTGATGGAAGTCTTAGGCTAGCATATCGTCATTGTTGCTATAATGTTATTTTATTTCTTTATTTATTGTGTTATTTTTCGGGTCTTTGTATGCCTGTTGGGATCTGTTGGTTTTAGGAACCTCAGTCCTTTTAAGATTGTATTCCTTTGTAATTTCACTCATTTTCAATAATATTTTTCCTTCTAACAAAATAAAATTAAGGTTGATTGATACTTCTGGATAATACTTGATACAAAACCCCAAATATATGAGTGAAACATAACGAATATAAAATACTATAATAGAGATGTTGCTATGTTACACGTAATATGTGTGGAAGTATGGAAAACAATTCATTAAAGAAATGAAAAAAGGTGTAAAATTTCAACTTCTGTATTTTATAATGGGTGAATATCTGGAATAAAGAAAATGAGTAATCTTTTATTTTTTTAATTCCAGATGTCCATAATTACGCCCTATTCTCCTTCTGCTCATTATCAATGATCCATTTGCCCTAAAAGGACCTGGTCCCCTTCCATTATATGGATACCTGTAGGATCACCCTCTCCTCTCATCACTGTGCAAAGGAAGAAATTGTGAGCCTTTCTCACCCTTCCATGAAATGCCACCCCTGGCAAGCAAAGTTTGCGCTCGCTTTTTCCTAGAAAGTGACGTTGTCCTTGATTATATTGTGAATGCTTTGTCTTAAAAGACAAAGAATTCAGTCAATGGGTGACATGGATATAAAGCACAAGGACTGACTAATCTGTTGAGTATTGAAGGCATTTGACAAGAAACCAACAGTTGAACAAATGGTATAGGGAAGGAAGAAGGATTTATGTATGAATAGGAAAGGAAGGTAAATAGGAGGTGAGGGGAAGAGAAAGGGTGGTGGTGGTGTCAAAGTGGAGGATGAAGAGGAGAGGTAGAGGGAAAGGAGAGGTGTAGATATTGATAAATGATTGAAGGGGCGTAGGTTGGGGGAACGTCGAGGTGAGGCATGGGGAGTGACGATAAGAAGAGCGAAAGGAGGGAGAAAGTAGAGGGCATGCGAAACAGGGGTCAGATGGAAGGGTGACAAAGTAGTGGGTGGATCAGTAGATGAAAGGAAGTGGTGAGGTTAATGTCAATGACAGGGAGAAAGAAGAAAAAGGATGGTTGAAAGGAAGGGAGGGAAATGAAGAATGGAGGATCCAAGGGGTAGAGGGTGGTTGTAAGTCGGGAGGGGAAAAAATATCCCCCATGATAAGCAATACTGAGAGAACCCAATTACACGTTTTTGAACATAAAGATCACTAAGTAGAAGGTGGAAATGGATTAGCTGGCCTAGCTGTTTAGGTGGATCGCTGCAAAAGCAAGTTGTCCTTATGTGACTTGGATGCTAGGTGGCTATAACTGCTGAATTGGGTGGTGATTTAGCCTATAAGCAATAAAAAAATCAAATTTATTTGTAAAACAGAGATAGAAGAGTTGAAGTTACGAAACAAAGCCATAATGTGGTGTTGGAGTTGGACTTCACTATCTGTCGTATCAGCATTTTTCCTTTTCTAAATTAGGGGAGTACATAATATGCGTAGAATGTTAGGTTCTCACTGACTCTACCACGGTAATTTTCATATGCCTCTGCCATCATATTATTCTAAGTGTGAAGATGGCAAATTTATTTTTTGACCATGTGCATATGCTTATCTCATTTTCAGATCAAGTTGCTCTTGAAACTGAAGCCAGAGTATCTCCTCTTGTTATCGAGAAGAAAAAGTTGTATAATGAGTTGTTGACAGCCAAAGGTACTTTCTGCAACTTCAGCAGTTTCCGTTATTGACCGTAAAGGCTGATTTTGTATTTAATCAAATAGATAATACTTAGTTTATCAGCTCTCTCTTCTGATGTTTAAATCCAAGCTTGAATAAACTCAGGAAACATAAAGGTATTTTGTCGTACAAGACCACCATTTGAAGAAGGTTCATCTATAGTTGAATTTCCTGATGCTTTTACCATCCGCATAAGCACTGGTGATGATTCTGTCTCCAACCCAAAAAAGGATTTTGAGTTCGATAGGGTCTATGGACCTCATGTAGGGCAAGGTGAGACAACATGAACTGCTTGCATTTTTTAAATTTCTTTTCCTATGAAAGAGAACTCAGAAATTAGGGATGACTATGGCTTCAGAGCACCCATTTATTATAAAACTTAATGAAACATATAAGATGCATAGATTTGTTAGATATACTCAGATTCAGTTGACATTGTTTTGAAGATGGATCTTCATGGTGATGACATATTTTCACAACAAAACATAGCGAATCTCATTTCACGAAGAGTCAAATGAAATGTATGGAAAAGTGAATGCCATAATATTGCTGCGTATGGTTAGTTTTGGATGACCTATTTTTGGTTAGGATGGTTCTCATTATCTGAACTGAATTACCTTAAACAAAAAAAGCAGCTCATTCTATAATTGTCAACTCCTTATAAACTCTGATTTGCCAAAATAAAAGTGGTAAACATGGGTGGTCTGCATTTCTTTAACTTTTAAACTTGTTCATTCTATAATTGTCAACTCCTTATAAACTCTGATTTGCCAAAATAAAAGTGGTAAACATGGGTGGTCTGCATTTCTTTAACTTTTAAACTTATTTCAGATAAAAAGTGTTAGAATTTTGATGTATTTTATGAGAATTGACATCTACATATGGACCATACCCTCGGAAAACCATCATCACAAAATATCAGCCCTGCACAATCTTTTAAAATGTTTCTCAAATTGGTATTAGAGAAAAAAAAATCCTTATAATTCGCTCCGTATGAAGAAAGCTTTGTCAGTGATTTTCGTTAAATATGACAATGATGATAGTCAATTGTTTATCTCCTTGATGAGATCAAGGATATTCCAATCGTCCTGGCCCATCCTGTTCAGTCGTAACTGATACTGATTGTCGATTATCTATCTTTAGTAGTTGCTGAAATATTTGGCGCTTTCTTACAACTTGCCAAAATGCTGGGTTGGGCTCAGGAAAACTTTCAGCCTTTTTAAATTTTTATTTATTTATTTATTTATTTTTATTTTATTTTATTTCATCTCCAAAACATTTAAGTATTTGATGCAGTTGCCTCCCAAGTTCTCAAAGGTACTTCTGTAGCTGTAATCTCTTTTAAAGGCAGTTCAGCATAAGCAAATTACTACATTCTGTTTCTGGTTTTAAATATTTCTATAATTTGCTGAAATGTCATTGTTAGATTGCATGTCCTTTTCTTATTAGATCCCTATACCACACACATGCGTGAACCAAAAAAAGAAAGAAAAAGGGAACGGATATACACTAATCTTGTTTTATATGTGCACACAGAGGAGCTTTTCAACGATGTCCAGCCATTTGTACAGTCAGCCTTGGATGGATATAATGCTTCTGTATTTGCTTATGGGCAGTCCTGTCCTGGAAAGACACATACTATATATGGTCTCTCCTTTCCCCATCTTTATTTATATAACTATAAATCCGTAACCCTCTTGAAAGGCTTATTTTGCACGCAGTTTAATTTGAATCTTACTTTCGAAACTGCTATGTTAAAGAATCAAATTTAATATTCACTCACAAATGTGTAAAATCATGTGTCCATCATCTACTCATCTTCTACCCTCTGAGGAACTATTTGGCATATCTTCGTATAATGGAGTGATATCACATTAACATATTTACGTCGAACTTGATAGATATGCCTTTATCACATCTATAGACACAGATGCCCAAACCCCCCATCCGCACCCACCACGCACGCACATCTGTCCGTAATAGAGCCTTTTCCTTGGTAATAAGGATCTTATCCAGATTCAGATTCAAGTGAATCCTTGGCTGAGGCGGCTCACTGGGGAAATGCAGGGAGGACTGAAGTGGAGAGGACGGAAATTAGGGACTACAACCAAGACCGAGATCGTATCAAGGAGTTGTAACTCTAGATATGACGAGCTCGTTCCTATTTTTAAGACTTAAAATCCATGTAACTTGAGTTATTTTATTGTAACATGAATATTTTTTCAGGTCAGCAATTCTAAATGTCGAGGAAGCCAGTGAGGGGGGGGGGGGACCGTCCACCCGTCCCCCCCCCGGGATGTGTGCCGTCTGATTTCATGCGCACATCCCGGGGGGATGGACGGTCCCCCCCCCCCCCACCTCGCTGATTTCCTTGTTGGCTTCCTCGACAGCTAGCCTCACTCTTTTTCAGGTGGAAGCTCCAAAACTTTGTTGATCGTGAATGTATGTCCGAATGTTGAAAATATGTCAAAAACTTTGTCAGCCCTCAAGTTTTCTGCTAGAGCTCGTAATGCTGAACTAAGTCTTGGGAATCGCGATACCATTAAAAAATGGAAAGATG